>CP139507.1:164568630-165168630 GCA_021014915.2 Artemisia tridentata subsp. tridentata | reverse complement strand
AAAAATCCATTTCTATAACATGATCCAGAATCATATCTGATGAAACACCCGACAAGTTTTTACTTTTTTACCCCTTCAGATAAATTCAAAAAAATCTATAAAAATTCCAGTTATTAATAGACATATAGAATATGACTCAGTTCAAAGGACACCTTTTAATTCGACACGGTTTGAAAATTAAAATTCATAAATATTGACTATTTTTCCAGACATACGAATTCGATTAGACACTTAATTTTCCAAAAAATCAAAAAGTAACCTTCCAGGCCTCTAAAAATCACAAGACTAATTTTCCCAGGTAGCTATTTTATTGAACCTAATTTTAGACACTGAAAACACCCAAAAACACGTTCACATCAATTAGATACATTCGATTTAGTTGGACCTTTTTTTTTACTGGACAGCACTGTTGTTATCATAACATGTAATCTCTTAGGGTTTCATCATTCCAATCTTTAGTTCTTAACACAAAACGATTATAGATGAGTTCATAGCATGCCTAGGTCGATTACATCTGGTCTTAACATAATCAAAACGAATAAATTCATCATATATACACATGGTTCGATTATACATATTAGGTCTTAGGGTTTTCAACTTATCATTTTATGTAACCAATTTTTTACAAGAATATGAATAAGGATTAAACAAAGAGGAGTGATATGAATACCCTTGAAGACACGACAAAGGACACGAGCAACACAAGATTTAATTCACCACGAAGCCTTCTTCTTCTCCTTTGGTTCGTATGGCAGAAAACACAAGGCAAGAACACAAGGTTTGATTAGGGCTTGTTTACTGGTTCGAATGGATAGAAAACAATGAGAACATGATTACCTTGGATACAACTAGAACAAGAGCACACAAAATTCTTCCTTTGGCTGGGTTTTTGGGTCGACAGCAGCAGTAAAAGAGGGAGGCCGATCTTTTTGTGAGAGGGAGTTTAGGGTTTCTTTTGGTTTTTATTTTTTTGATGTTCGGTTATACACAACGAGATGTGCTGCGAACCGCCGCGTTGCGGCGGAGCAGCGATACATAGCAATACACATAGAGAAAATACTGCAATAAAAATTAACATCAGTCTAGTGTTATATTACAGGCGATAGTGGTTTAGATGTTGTTTAGAAGCATACAAAAGCTAAGATGTTATTGAACTGCGGTACATGGATTTTTAGTCATTTACGGACAGTTGGTTTTGGTTTTTTTGCTGCATTGCTTGTTTCCTCTGGCTTGTTATCTGTTAAGATTCTTCTTCGAGCAGATGTCCTGAGTACTTCTGTCTTTGTTGCCTGCCCTTGTAAATGGCTAGTAGCTTCTATTGTAGTAGGAGTGCTTGTTTGTAAAATTGCAGGTGAAGCAGGGGTAACCGGAGGTTCAGAAGTAGTACCTGACAGAGTTCAGTTAGTTATCATGCCAAAAAAAGTTAGCGAGTGCATGAAATAGACAACAGCTTGTGAAATTACAACCTTCCTCAGTTGGTGATTCAGCTTCAGCTTCTGTTAGCAAGGGAATGTTTTGTTCAGTTGGTGGCAGCAGATGTGGACCAGTTTCCATGACGCTGTCAAGCACATAACTCTGATATTGTTTTGTAGAATCTGGCGAGAAGTGCAGCTGAAACAAATGTGTGGTTCCTTCGAGGGCTGTTAAATGTGGCGGGACTGTGTATGCATCGGTGTAGCCTTCTTCTGAGATAACTTTGTTGACTTCTGTGACTATTGAATGTACCTCATTACTGAAGCATGTTAACGTCAAAATTCCAGTGCTGTCAGAAATCAGCAGTCTAAAGGAATAACTGCATAGGTATTAAACATAGGTGACTTCATTAGACAATATTAAGAGGTTTTTTTTTTGTCGCTTATAAACTGTGTTTAGTTACTTGTACCTGTAATCATTCGGCTGTGTTGGAGCTGGTATCTCACACTGTGCATGTGGGCGGTCATCAAAGATTTTCCGCCTACAGTCATGGCATCTGCGGTAGAACCATGGTATGCCAACAACGACTTCTTCAATTCTTGCAATGACTGTGAATCTAACATTCTGTAAAAGGTAGTTAGATATTAAAATAGGTACATGGCAAATACAAAGCTAGTAGTTGCAAGTTTGATAGAAGTACTGACTGTTTGGTTTCTTGGATCTTCTCGCAGAAGCTCGTCTATTGTAACTCTGTTTCTTTTCTTTTCATCTTCTATGTTATCGTAGCTGTATGTGAGCACATTCTGTATGACTGGTGGCGGGAGCAACTGTTCGTACCTGTAAGGATATTTTAACTTAGTTTGATGCTTAAAAAATTAGGCGAATGTGTTATAAGAGAAGGAGAGTGACTGACATGCTTAGTATGTAATCTGTTTCAGGAATAGGAGGGTTGAAATAGTAGTAAGTCGCGGGTGTGCTTGATAGCTGCAAACCTGCATTTGTTTGTGGCTTTGTTAGAATCTATTATCTTAATATTTTGCAACGTGGGTCTGTGGAAACGGCGGTACCTTTGTATGTCTTCACCCAGCATGAACTGATAGCCATAACGGTTGGTTTAGGTTCTTTTTCATAGGCACTGATGCTAAATTCGTGAGCTCTCTCATTCCAAAGAGTGAATCTGACAGTGTCTCCTCTGCATATGGGAAAATATGTTAGCGAGGTGTTATTTAGAATGGTTGTCATTAAAAAAAGAGTACGTATAAACGGCTGTTATTCAAAAAATAGTTCATATGATTAACTTACTCTAGGTTACGAAGTATGATGTCTCTCCAGACAATTTGTTTTGTGTTGGGTGGCTTTGGTTCACGGATACCACCAACAGAAAGGACACATGCTATGTAATCTGCAGTGACATAATGTGCAGTTATAGTATTTTGTATTGTATGAGTGTTATTAATATTAATCTGTACCTGTTAGTATGACATTGTTTTTGTCTGCACGCTGATGTAACTGAGTGTATGTGGCAAAGTTGAAATGATGTAGTGGAAAGCTGGTTCCAGTATACGGCTGAACATTGGTGAGCCGTCCTAATATCAAAGTGAAGTGATTAGGTAATGTCTGCATCCATTTTTTGGTGTCTAGAAGACCATATCCTGTGATTGTGTATGCAGCATTGACTTGAAGGATGTTATCAAATATTGTTTTTTCGCGGCCTTCTGCGTTTGCCTGTATGGCGGCACCCTATAATATGAAAGAGAAAGACAAATATTAGGAATGGGAAATTTAATGCGTATTAAAAGGCATGATATAGAGTAACGCAACCTGCTGATCAAGTAATATAACGCTCAAAGTTGGTTGTTTTATCCCTCTGGTATCTGTAACTGTCCATTTGCGATATACTCGGACGCATATTGCTTTCGCTACATCTGATGGTTTGAGATTAGCAACTCCAACTATTTCAAGATCTGTTGCTGGTCTTTTTCCTGCAGACCTTGTTATTGTTGGCACTGAAGTATCATGCGACATTTTCCTGTATTATAATGATGGAGTGATAGGTGAGATCATATTTAAATAGGTGTAGTAGCTAAGAAAAGGTAGGTGTCAGAAAAAAATGCATAGTCAATAAACTGTATCCAAGAAACCAACATATGAGAGTTGGTATTAGCAGGAGTCAGTCCAGTATACGTTTACCTTGGTTCAAAAAACGTATCGGTATTACATGGGAAGAAATATATGGTTGTGGTCTCCGTAAAGTACATGCGAAAGATGCGTCTGAAGGTATCCATTCTTAGAACATCATAAAAGGGTGGGCCTATTCTCTTGTCTATAGGACCGTAGATGTAACTGGCAAATCAGATGTAGCCAAATCTGTGTCTGATTTCTCATCAGTATAAGCATGACGTTCGAATGTGTGTGACCCTATATGGGTTCATTGAGGTAGCCTTTTGACAGTACGTAACAAAATCTGTCACAATATAGCTAACATAGATATAATCCGCAAGGGTTAAAATAAGAGATTAGACTGTATATAGGTTTAGTCACCTGCCCTTTGAATGTGTGCAACCCTATATGGGTTCATTGAGGTAGCCTTTTGACAGTAGCTAACAAAATCTGTCACAATATAATTAACATACATACAATCCGCAAGGGTTAAAATAAGATATTAGATTGTATACAGGTTTAGTCACCTGTGATTTAGTAACGGGATAAAAACATCTGTAAAAATATAGGTAAGGAACATAGTAAAATATTAGATGATATATGAGTTCAGTCTGTAAAAACAGAACTGACTGTATATATGTTTACTTACCTGTGGTTTACCAATATATTACCGTCTGCAAGTGATTCGCTAAAATCAACACATATTTTCTCCAAGGATTACAAAAGAAATATGTAACCCGAGGTCGTTATCCCCAACGAAGGCTGAATGAAATTTTGTGATCTCGAATCGTGCACGTGTTTGAATGATGAATAAGATGTGATTTGGTTTTCTAACTACGATATGCGAGCATAAAATAAAAACGACTTAAAAAGAGAAAAACAATTTAAGAAAAATAAACGTGATTAAAAAAAAAAAACGTAATTGGAATAAAAGAGCGCGAATTAACGAAAAAGAACGGGAAAGAAAACGAGAACGACGAACGAAACTAAAAACGTTTAAAACTAACTCTACGGGAATTAAACTAATTTTTCTTCTCTCTAATCGACAAAATTAAATTTTACGAAAACGATTTACATTTTTTTTCTAATTAAAATTTAATTCAATACTTGATGGAACAGTTTAAACATAAGAAAGAAATAAAAAGTTTTAGCTAAGAATTAGCAAACTTAAAATAAAAACACATTCGTAAAAGATAGAGTAAAATAAAATGACTACTAAAATACTAGATTAGATCATCAGGTAGACAAAATTACATTTGCAAAAGAAAAGAACTTTAAATTCGTAAGAAGAATTCGAAAGAGATAAAGCTAATCTATTTAAGAAAGTTGGAATAAAAGTAAATGAAAACATGACATTGAAATTTGCATACGAACCACATAAGAAACATTAATTAATAGTAAAAGCTACTAGTTATTGCATTAATTGAGATGAAATTGTAACAAAAATAATGATTTAATGCTAGGTGACGTGTGTGGATCTTGATGGTGTCACCGACCCTAAGATGGAGAAGGTCCATGTCTGCTGATGCACCAAGAGTGCAGGGCAAAAACTGCCTAGTTCAAGGCTTCTAAAAGCTATCTTAAGCTAATGTAAAAATCTAACAAAAAAATACTATAGCTAGTTGAGCTAGGGAACTATACTAATCTAGAAATTCAGCTTATGATAGCTTAAATTGAGAGCTATAGAAAATCTTAAAAATCTGCAAAACTGTGAAAAGTCAAAATCTAGAACTGTTATGCTAAGTATGGACTGAAATGGGTGATTCTTACAACCAGACCTATAGAGTTCTAGCACACACTGAATATGATTGATAACACACCTTAGAAATGCAGAAATGAGGTCCAAAGTGGGCTAGCTTATGAGGAGCTTATTATAGCAGTTCAGTCCTTGTGTTTGAACTCTTCAACTCAAAACCTATAAAAAACTCAAAACAAGCAATGTGATAATGAAACAAGCTTATATAAGCTAAATTAAGCTCAATGGAAACTGATCAAATGGTAATGCAACAGTAAAAATGGGTTTTGACCCAGTTTGACAATTAAAACAAACACCCCTTTAGTAGGACTGTTTTGTGATTTAAAGCCCAATGACCAAATTAAGCTGTGAAATATTAAAATAGATAAATTACCAACTAGATTAACTCCTAAAAAGCACTAAACAACCATCAACAAGCACTGAATTGAGCAATACAGATTTTTGACTTATGTTGACTTTTGACTATTTAACACTGACTTTTAATTAAATATGGAAATGAGTACACAACTGATAAAACTAGAATCAACAACTTAAAAAGACTCCATTTAACTGAGAAACAAGCAACCAAAGAAACATTAACAATAAGCTAAAAAGCAGTTGACTATTGTTTGACTATCGTTGACCAAATAAGCTTAAAACCGAATGAAAATTAAATTGAGATAGCAATAAATTCAAACGAGTACACTTCTTGCAAAATTTAACAAACACTGGAAATTAAATTACAATCATTTAAGAAAACAGGTTTAAACTAGTTTCTACACTAAAATGGTCTAAAGCAGTGACAGCTTGAACTCTTGGCTTCTTTCTTCTTTAAATATCTGTCCAAAAAGCTTCTCTCACCCTCCTTATCAAATCCCATTCGTCCATTTATCTTTAATCAATCTCAACCGTTAATCTCAAAAATGGCGGGAAACTTGGATTGTGGTGTTTAACTTTTTCTGCCCACGTGAAGGGTAGGTGACACGTGATAGCTAAGGAAGGCGTGTATCAGTGAAAGGTAAGGGAGAAGTTGGTATTGTCAGGGGAAAGGTGGATTGGTGGTATCCTGGTTTGGGTTAGTGGTATTTGGCAGGTTTTGGGGTAAAAAGAAGAAGGGATTGACCGGTTGGTTTGAGTTGACCGAAGTGTTTAGCAAAAATACGGGATAGGGTAAGTTGAGGGTTGGGCTTTTGTGGTAATTGGGCTTTGGTTTAGTGGATAAGGGTTACGTGGTGATGGGTTAGGATAAGGATTGGGTTATAGGTTTTAATGGTTTTGGTTTAGTTTTAGGGATTAGTTTAGGATATGGTTTAAAGTTTAGGGACTTAAGTGTAACATTTGGATTTTGAGGGACTGAATTTGTAAGTTTTCAAAAATTATCAAAAGGATCATTTTTGCCAAATTTTAATAGTACAAGGACCATCAAAGACAATTTTCCATTTTTTGAAAATCAAAGACTACTTTTGACAATTTTTAAAACTCTAGGGACTAGACTTGTCATTTATGCAAACTTTGTTCATTTTTTATCTGTTTTTAATCATTTTGCATCTGAGACATATAAAAACACAATCTAATGATATTTTCTGTATTTTGAAGCATTTTAAAGTGTTTTTGACTGTTTTTGTAGTCTAAATGTGACAGAAATGATGAGTATTTAGACACTCATCAATCCCCCACACTAAACTATTGCTAGTCCCTAGCAATCTTTTATGAAGATTTAATGGATTTTTCTCTTTACCAGATATCCATAATTTCTGGAGTAGCCAAATGTTTCAGTTCAAGTAAGAACTATGGTACACTGATAACCATATGATTTTGAGCAAATCACCAGCTGTCAACGGATTTGATTTGTCTTTACCAGAAGCCGTTTGCTTCTGGACTAGCCAGCTCTTAGATAAATTACAACTATTATCTTTGGTGAGCTGATTACCAATTATGGTTTTTCCACATGCCTTTACCACAAGCCATAACCTTGCGGGCTAGCCAACTCTTCACTAATTAAAGATATGGTGAGTCGATTACCATACAATTTTAGGCAAATTGCAAGCCATAAACGGATTTGATATATCTTTACCTGTAGCCGTTTGCTCAGGATTAGCCAGTCCTTATGTGGGTTAGACATGGTGGACTGATAACCATTTATTGCGTTCTAAGTGAGAAAAAAAAAATTTTAAAATTTTGGCCAAAATGGGGGAAATAGGGTAAATATGCGATCAAATTCGCGAGAATTCCCCCCACACTTAGAACTGAATATTGCCCTCAATATTCAAAGTACCGGCTGTTAGGCCGACACTTAGAACGTAAAAAGGCAATACTTAATAGCCATTATATTTTATACATACACTTTTTTTTTTTTTTTTTTTTTTTTTTTTTTTTTTTTTTTTTTTTTTTTTTTTGTTGAAAAATTTATACATATATACAACATGTGGGGCATCTCCCCCACACTTAGGTGGTAGAACAGAGAAAGAAGTCAGAAATACGGGTGAAAACCCATATGGTGTGCTTGAGTTTTTGATCACCGAGTCACTAGCTTGACTCGACCCCGCATTCATTTGTTCTTGGGGAAGTATCATGTGGAAGAGATAATCTCCATCGGACTTTCATTCAAGATGTTTGGACAAACATTTGAAGCACGTGAAAGTTCCCACACCGATGAGATGTACACAGATCCGGCTCACAAATGATAAATGAAAATCCCGGGATCAAAGATAGTGTCTTCATTCCCGAAGGAGTGAAGAACAGAAGAAGTCACCGTGTAGGTGAAGAAAAGAAAGAAAGTCATGATAAAAATCATGACTAACTCATCATCATCAGAAGGAGAATTCATGATTTCAGGATCATGAATCTCGTCATTTAAGCTCATTTGATCAAGACATATTATGGGTGTGTCTAGATCAAAGTAGAAACTATCATACTCCGGTGGAGATATGATATGAGTGAGTTCACAGGAGAACTCCTCAAAGGTGAATGAATCATATTCTGGATTGATGTGAGTGAGTTCACAGGAGAACTCATCAAAGGTAAATGATTCATAATCGGGGAGAGAATTATGAGAATGAGAAGTGGTACTGCCACTAATCTTCTCTCCCACAGGATCAAAAGTGAAGGCTTCAAATTCCGTTATAGAATCATCGGAACAAATATCACTATCCTTAATGGGGATAGGAGACGAAATGGGTTTCTCTTTGAAAGCCTCGATTTTAGAAATGAGAAGACTGACATTCAATAATGTAGCACGAAGGGCTTCATCTCTGATTTCAGTGTCAATTTCTTCATCATTCTCTTCTTCTAAGCTGACTGGCTCAGAAGGAAATTCTTCCACATAACTGATGTCTCCACAAGATAACGAATCGTCATCATTAGAATCGGAGAACATCTCATCATGATCAATTTGGAAGATAAGAGGAGGAGAAGAGGGATATCGCACAAATGCTCGAGGATCCCCTGTGACTCTCTATGGATTGGAACAAGGTCCTCAACACTAGACTTTATGAATTCGTCCGATTCCTTTTCAGGAACAGTGTCAAGAAGCTCATTCCCCATGATAAGAGAGTGAGTGTGAATCTCGGGTGCGATAAGTTCAGACTGAGGGAGATAAGAAAGACTAGCACACATAGAGTTTATATTTTTCATGTGTTCTTCTGCTAGCAATTCTTGCATACTCTTATCTCCCTGTGCATCCACGGAAGGAGTCTCAACTGATGAACTGGATGATTCTTTGTAATATTCCATCATTTGAATAGAATCCTCATCATCATCGTCATCATGAATGAAACGGAATTGAGAGCTAGATCTGGCTGCTTTTTCTCTTTGAATTGATTCCTTAACAGATTTTTCAAAAGCATTTTGGGAATCTATTTTAGCAGCCCGTTCTTCGGCTAACAATTCTCTCATGGATTTTTCTTTTGGATTATCACGGGAATGTCTCAAATCTTTCACTAAATTTAGAAGATCTAGGAGAAGATTTTGAGGAGGTGGCTGAGGCTGAGGTGCCTGATCCATCTGGTACTGTGGAGGTGGGTCTTGATACGGATAGTCATAAATGTTACAAGGAATTGGATTCCCTGCTTGACAATCAGAGCTGAAATGAGGACCTCCACAGTACTCACAACAATATGATTGTTGTGACTGGCATGGTGAATAATATAGAGTCTGGTAATTCTGAGTGTCAAAAGTGTTTCCAGCTTGACACTCAAATCCTTGGTGAGGACCTCCACAAAATTCACACGAGTTATGTTGATTATACGAAGATAGGTCGGGCTGTGGTGGGTAGTAGGAAAAATTTGAGGAGTCGTGAAATGAGGTCGGATTAGGATCATAATCAAATGAATTCCTCGAACCACAAAACAAACAACTCCCGTTCCAAATATCATTACCACACTGTACACACGTACACCAGCGACATGGTGAACCAAAAAGAGGCTCACCACAACCGACACAAGGAATTAACGATTCCATTTGAGAGTTAAGAGAAGGAATCGGTTCATTCAAAGAATCAACAAAACCAACATGGTGATCCGAATGACTATCAAGTCTCGAAGAACATTTTGAAAAATCCGGAGGTGGGACAAGTGGTGTGCTCTGAGAGCTAGCAATTTCCACCACTTCCGTTTTAGTCCCCGGTTCTTGTTCTTGAGAAACGCATAGAATAGGCAAGTCATTCTTTTTAGTCACCGCCCTAAGCTCTGCATGATTTCTCCTAACCGTAAATTGTGAAAGGGTTGGATCAAATCTTGACGGTTTGTGAGCAATTGTGGGCTCAGATTTTTGGACAACCGCGGGTTGGACGTAGTTAGCACTTCCAATGTTAGAGGGAAGTACATGGTCCTTTGTCACCCCGGTTTCTCGTTCCATTTCCCTCACCGGAGAGGGAATAGGAATCGATGGATCATCACGATCAACACGAATTCTCGACATTTTTGACAAGGCCTGAAGTTTTTCAATGTTGTTTAAGGCCATAAGTTCAAAGAAATCATCGTCGAGAGATGCCATCAAACAGAAAAAAGATAGAAGAGGTTAGAATCAAAAGGATAGAGGGTAAAGGGAGGAAGAATCAAAAAGGGTAGGAGGGTAAAGATGAATATTTTTGGATTTTTGAAATACATTTTATGAAAACACAAAGGAAAAAGGAAAAATAATGAAAAGAAAATCTTTTTGGGTTTTTATAAGAGAATATTTACGAGATTCAAAACACACAACGATAAACGAGATTTAAAAATTCGCGTCAGCCTTCCCCGGCAGCGGCGCCAAAATTTGATTCGTTAAAATCAACACATATTTTCTCCAAGGATTACAAAAGAAATATGTAACCCGAGGTCGTTATCCCCAACGAAGGCTGAATGGAATTCTGTGATCTCGAATCGTGCACGTGTTTGAATGGTGAATAAGATGTGATTTGGTTTTCTAACTATGATATGTGAACATAAAATAAAAACGACTTAAAAAGAGAAAAACAATTTAAGAAAAATAAACGTGATTAAAAAAAAAAACGTAATTGGAATAAAAGAGCGCGAATTAACGAAAAAGAACGGGAATTAAAAGAAAACGGGAACGACGAACGAAACTAAAAACGTTTAAAACTAACTCTACGGGAATTAAACTAATTTTTCTTCTCTCTAATCGACAAAATTAAATTTTACGAAAACGATTTACATTTTTTTTCTAACTAAAATTTAATTCAATACTAATTAAAAACTGATGGAACAGTTTAAACATAAGAAAGAAATAAAAAGTTTTAGCTAAGAATTAGCAAACTTAAAATAAAAACACATTCGTAAAAGATAGAGTAAAATAAAATGACTACTAAAATACTAGATTAGATCATCAGGTAGACAAAATTACATTTGCAAAAGAAAAGAACTTTAAATTCGTAAGAAGAATTCGAAAGAGATAAAGCTAATCTATTTAAGAAAGTTGGAATAAAAGTAAATGAAAACATGACATTGAAATTTGCATACGAACCACATAAGAAACATTAATTAATAGTAAAAGCTACTAGTTATTGCATTAATTGAGATGAAATTGTAACAAAAATAATGATTTAATGCTAGGTGACGTGTGTGGATCTTGATGGTGTCACCGACCCTAAGATGGAGAAGGTCCATGTCTGCTGATGCACCAAGAGTGCAGGGCAAAAACTGCCTAGTTCAAGGCTTCTAAAAGCTATCTTAAGCTAATGTAAAAATCTAACAAAAAAATACTATAGCTAGTTGAGCTAGGGAACTATACTAATCTAGAAATTCAGCTTATGATAGCTTAAATTGAGAGCTATAGAAAATCTTAAAAATCTGCAAAACTGTGAAAAGTCAAAATCTAGAACTGTTATGCTAAGTATGGACTGAAATGGGTGATTCTTACAACCAGACCTATAGAGTTCTAGCACACACTGAATATGATTGATAACACACCTTAGAAATGCAGAAATGAGGTCCAAAGTGGGCTAGCTTATGAGGAGCTTATTATAGCAGTTCAGTCCTTGTGTTTGAACTCTTCAACTCAAAACCTATAAAAAACTCAAAACAAGCAATGTGATAATGAAACAAGCTTATATAAGCTAAATTAAGCTCAATGGAAACTGATCAAATGGTAATGCAACAGTAAAAATGGGTTTTGACCCAGTTTGACAATTAAAACAAACACCCCTTTAGTAGGACTGTTTTGTGATTTAAAGCCCAATGACCAAATTAAGCTGTGAAATATTAAAATAGATAAATTACCAACTAGATTAACTCCTAAAAAGCACTAAACAACCATCAACAAGCACTGAATTGAGCAATACAGATTTTTGACTTATGTTGACTTTTGACTATTTAACACTGACTTTTAATTAAATATGGAAATGAGTACACAACTGATAAAACTAGAATCAACAACTTAAAAAGACTCCATTTAACTGAGAAACAAGCAACCAAAGAAACATTAACAATAAGCTAAAAAGCAGTTGACTATTGTTTGACTATCGTTGACCAAATAAGCTTAAAACCGAATGAAAATTAAATTGAGATAGCAATAAATTCAAACGAGTACACTTCTTGCAAAATTTAACAAACACTGGAAATTAAATTACAATCATTTAAGAAAACAGGTTTAAACTAGTTTCTACACTAAAATGGTCTAAAGCAGTGACAGCTTGAACTCTTGGCTTCTTTCTTCTTTAAATATCTGTCCAAAAAGCTTCTCTCACCCTCCTTATCAAATCCCATTCGTCCATTTATCTTTAATCAATCTCAACCGTTAATCTCAAAAATGGCGGGAAACTTGGATTGTGGTGTTTAACTTTTTCTGCCCACGTGAAGGGTAGGTGACACGTGATAGCTAAGGAAGGCGTGTATCAGTGAAAGGTAAGGGAGAAGTTGGTATTGTCAGGGGAAAGGTGGATTGGTGGTATCCTGGTTTGGGTTAGTGGTATTTGGCAGGTTTTGGGGTAAAAAGAAGAAGGGATTGACCGGTTGGTTTGAGTTGACCGAAGTGTTTAGCAAAAATACGGGATAGGGTAAGTTGAGGGTTGGGCTTTTGTGGTAATTGGGCTTTGGTTTAGTGGATAAGGGTTACGTGGTGATGGGTTAGGATAAGGATTGGGTTATAGGTTTTAATGGTTTTGGTTTAGTTTTAGGGATTAGTTTAGGATATGGTTTAAAGTTTAGGGACTTAAGTGTAACATTTGGATTTTGAGGGACTGAATTTGTAAGTTTTCAAAAATTATCAAAAGGATCATTTTTGCCAAATTTTAATAGTACAAGGACCATCAAAGACAATTTTCCATTTTTTGAAAATCAAAGACTACTTTTGACAATTTTTAAAACTCTAGGGACTAGACTTGTCATTTATGCAAACTTTGTTCATTTTTTATCTGTTTTTAATCATTTTGCATCTGAGACATATAAAAACACAATCTAATGATATTTTCTGTATTTTGAAGCATTTTAAAGTGTTTTTGACTGTTTTTGTAGTCTAAATGTGACAGAAATGATGAGTATTTAGACACTCATCAGCAAGCAGTTGCATTAGAAAGGTAAGGGAATCAGATGTGAGAGTATCTGTTTATTAGATACTATGTGGGTTAACTGGTCTGTGCGTTGTTAAGTGCATACAAAAGAAGTCTTTGTAGGTATGGTTTCTTTTGCTGTCTATAGGACTGCACATATACTTGGTAAATCAGATGTAGCAAAGTCTGTGTCTGATTTTTTGTTACAGTGAACTGGTGTTTTGACAGCAGGTAACAAAATCTGTAAGAATATAAATGGGACCCTATATGTGTTTAGTTACCTGTGGTAATCAGTAATAGGCGAACGAAAGAAAACATCTAAAAGTATAACTGATCCTATATGGGTTTACTGACATGTGCATTAGGATTAGGAAGCAAAATATGTTTATTGGATCCTAGGTGGGTTTATTGTTCAGTTTTTTGCGAGTGAGTAATAAGGGAGAAAATTTGTAAAAATATAGGTAACAAATATAGCAACATAATAGACGTTACATGTAACAAATATAGCAACATAATAGACATTACATGGTGCCAGTAATGTGCTAATCAGTAATAGGGTAAGCAAAGAAAACATGTAAAAATAGAACTGATCTTATATTTCTTCGAGAGAAAGTTAGTGTTTGGTTCAGGCCTATACAACGTCTAAGTATTAGAATAATATATTCTGTTTGTTGTATCTGTGGTTGAGTGATATGCATAAACACTAATATAGAAATGTGAAAGAATATGTGCAATGTGTTTGTTATGAATAAGACCTGGGTTCTGATAATGGTTTCTAAAAAGTCCCTGTAGACGATATTTTTTGTTGTATTCGGTGGTCTGTTGAGCTGATCTTTGATGAGGATTTTTAGCCCGTCAGGAGATGTGGCTCTTGAAAGTGCAACGTATAACTGCCCATGGCCAAAAATGGGTTCTGGTAAGTACACACCGATCTTGTTGAGTGACTGGCCTTGGCTTTTGTTGATGGTCATTGCGTAGCACACTTTGACTGGGAACTGCTTCCTTTTGAATATAAACAGCAGATGTTCGTCTCTGTTGAACAGGAGAATTCGAGGAAGAAACACTTTTTGTAGTATGCGAGTACCGGTAACAATTCTGACTTCGATTACTTTAGCAAGCATCTGTGTTACGATCATGCGTGTTCCATTACAAAGACCTCCAGTTAAATTCAAGTTTCTTAGCAACATAACAGGGGCGCCTATTTTGAGTTCAAGCTTATGTGGCGGAATTCCTGTGAATGATAGCGTGTTAAGGTACTCTGCTGGATATAGCAATTCTGTGGCTCCTCCGTCATTTCCGCGTGGTATAGCTTCATCGTTACTTGTATATACATGACTGGGAGCACATAACATTTGCAGGACATCTGAGTTAATAGCGTCAGCGATATCATTTTTTGGACAAACAATTGCTCTTTCTTGCAAGGATTCAGCAGTTGGTGATTGAAGCATGGTGTCAGGATATATGAATCGTATAAGTTGCATCCTTGCGTCATTACTATCTGGAATACAATACATATCGGGTATATGTATCCATGAGGTATCTCGGGGATCTGATTGATCTGGTTGACCAATAACACCATTCCCTATGTTGACTAACCATTCAGAAAATGCTGCAGTTGCGGCCAATTGATGGGAAGGTGTCTCTGTTCTTTTCAAGCGCATATTTTCAGTCAACAGATGAACTCTGAAATGTTTCCACATATATGATTCAGTGATACATGAGGAAATAATTTGGTGTTTTGTACCTTTTTTCTTTACTGGTAAAGTTTGCCTGAAATCTCCACCGAGGATGACTGATTTATTGCCAAAAAGAGCTGTTGGTGTATCTAATAGATCTCGCAAGGTCCGGTCAAGGGCCTTAAAACATTTGCGATCATTCATAGGCGCCTCGTCCCAAATTATCAGATCTGTTTGTATCAGCAACTCAGCCAGCTGAGTATGTTTTTTTATAGTGCACATAGACTCGTTCGTCACATCTAGTGGCAACTTAAATCTTGAATGAGCAGTGCGGCCTGATGGTAACAACAATGAAGCAATCCCGGAAGAAGCCACTGCAAGAACTATCTTTCGCTCTGCTCGTAGGGTGTAGATTATGCTCTTCCATACAAAAGTCTTTCCAGTGCCACCGTAACCATATATGAAAATTAGCTTTTGTCTGTAATTTCTTACACCTTCGAGAATAGCATCAAACAGCTGCCGTTGCTGAGTATTGAGATTTGGTACCAAACGATCTCTTTCAGCAGTCATAGCTTCTGTATCATAGCTTCGTTCTTCCATAACTGTTCTGTTTCGCAGAATCTGTAGCAGGCGGCGTGCAGGCAGGTGGATACCAAAATCTGTAACCGATTTCCCATGAGACCTAAGAATAGGCTCCAGCTCGTAGAGGACCCCATTTTGCAGTTCTTCATCAGTGAAGGTAATTCGGGGCATTTGGAACAGGTGTGATAAGATTGCAGGTATATCATCACTCATAAGCTTCCAGTGCTTATTCCAAAGAGAGACTGGATTAGTAACATCACAGAAGATAAGAATTTGACAGAACAGCTGGCGTATCTCTGCTGCTGTAGCTGTTAAGGCTGCTTCTATAAGAGCAAGCGACCATTCTCCGTCATCTGCTAATAAACCCATTGCTTCACACGCTGATCTATTACTTGGATAAAGGCGGCCTTCAACTGTACGTATGGCAGAGAATGATGCACAACCCTTCTGGTGGCAAAGTAAAAGCCTTTGGTAATACAAATCACCAGCGCTAGGATGTATGTATGCTAACCTACCAATCGAAGGCTTGTTAAGGTTTCGTCTAGGTGACCAAAACTTTTGAGCAAGATTCCAAACAAATTCAGAAGGAAAGTCTAGATACGTCAGATGGTGACCGAGTGTAGACCGAGAATTAAAGTCTAACCACTGTGTTAGGGTGGTTTTCTTGTTACTTGGATTTTCAGTAACAGACTCTAAACTTTCATTTGCTCTGAAAGTTACACGTTGCATATTTTGAAGATGAATAGCCAGTATTTGCACAGGCGGATCTCTGTAGTGAATATCGAATCCTAGCAATCGCCAACAGGCCTCGTGTGGACCAATGTATCTTGCATCTAGATAATTGCTTATCTCATCAATTCTAATTGCAGGTGTCTGGCTTGTTGAAGGCGTGTTTCTAGTGGATCTTGTTATCTGCGTGACAACTCGGTCTGTGCCTTTTGAAATATACTTGAATAAATATTTAATCAACGTTGTCTGTTCACAATATTCTACATTGATGTGTGCATAAAACCTCGTAAGAAGCATCATGTTATATGGCACGACATAGCTATTATCCAACTCAACATTTTGGACAGTAGCAATGTCTCCTGAAGGCCGCCTGTGATAATGTACATAGCCGTTTTTGTCAATAGAAGTAGCATCAGCATACGGTTTAGGAAATCCTTTTGTGCATGAATCAGTTGCCTTCATACATGGCGCTGATCTATTTGCGATGCCACATGGACCATGCATCATAAATTCGGTAACTATTCGATAACCTTCTGGGTCAACGTGTCTACCAGGTAATTCAGCCGATATATATCGGTCGATATCTGCATGTGAGTGCACTCTTGAAGCTTCTTTTATCCACAACAACAAATGACAATGTGGCAGCCCACGCTTTTGAAATTCAACCGTGTACAAAACTGAAAAGTTAAACATAAAAATTGGGTCAGATACAATGTACAGGGTTTATGTATAGGTACATGCTAATAAAAACTGAAACTTACTCGCTGCAACTGGTCCAAATGGTCTTCCGTCACGGAGATATGCAATCAGTAGATGAATTTTCTGCTCGAAAACTCGGTCGACAACATCTGGCCTATCAGCAACATTAACGTGCGGAAACTGGTCCATATATTCTGTAATTTCTGGCCATTTGACATTGCATGTAAATGTGATGAAGAAAGATGGGTTTCCATAAACTCGGCAAATTGCGAGTGCATCAAGATAGTGGCTGTACATATAGCGTGGACCACCGACGAATGATGAAGGAAGGATTGTTCGCATCCCTACATCCGAACCATTCCGATCACCGCGTGCAATTGCATCATACACTCCTGAAAGGTAATCGTTTCTGATATCATTCTGGTGGTCACGAATGTAATCTAACCGATACTGCTCCACACTACAATAAGCTGTAACTACATACTGTTGAAAGAGCCTTCCGGACCGTGTCAGTAGGCTATATTCCTGAAAGCGATCATGCAATTGATATGCGTAGTACATCTTCATTGACATCTTTTTCGTTTGTTCCACTGCTTGAGTATCCGGGTTCCATAAACGTAGGCCAAGGTGGAAACCATCTTCACCGAAAACGAAAATTAGAGGAAACTGGAATGACATATAGCAAGGATGCAATTTGCTAACTCTTTGTGGTTGGCTTGAACGTTGCTGAATAACGATATCAAACTCAGTGCCTGTATCAGGACCTCCTTCATAAACAATAGCTCCAATAGAATCGCCAGAAGGCAGCTCATGCTGTCGTGAACCCTTGACTGCAAATAAGCGTATCTTGAAATCAGGAATGTCTTCAGCATTCAGTAGGTTTCTTGCCGTCCTAAATAAACGAACCAACTCATTGTGCTCATCCAGAACCTGAATCAACCCATTAACAATTTCTGCCCTTAAATTTTGACCGCCATCTTCAAAATGGGTCAAACGATTCTGAATTTCATTTTGTGTATCAAAGATGTATAACTGCAAGAACCGTGGGTCAGTTTCTTCAGCCGAACAAAGAGAACCTATCCAATGATAAATCTGGCCCGATATTTTGAACACATACGGGCCACGACCTCTGTTTGCCGATTCATCGGTTTGAACTCCTAACGAAGTCATAGCAAACATCGAATTATAAGCTCTGACATTCTCCATGAAATGGCAGTCTGTGAACAATTGCTTGATATATGCAGGGTATTCGGATTGATGTCTCAAAACTACTTGACCACCCATGCAACATCTGTGATAGGTAGGGGATGTACGGCTTCCATGTTTGATCCTTTCTTCAAACCAAAAAAGCGCCTTGCAATGGCGACAGACCCTGTTACATGGCCCTAAAGACACATATGCATCTGGTGGTCCTGTAAAGGCATTAAAAAAAAAAAAAAAAAAAAAAAAAAAAAAACTATATAAAAATGAAGGTTAAAAGGAATAAAACAAACAGAAATAACATGCCATATAGCAAGGAAACACAATTAATAGTACCTGCACGTTGGCGGTTAATACCAGTTCTTTGTGTTCTCGCTGCTCGCCTAGCGGTCGATATAGGATTTGTAACCATTTGAGAACCGTTAGGAGCAATAGAGGACGGACTTTGAAAGTGCGCATTATAGTTAGAAGATGCAGTAGGAGGAGGGTCAGATTCAACTGCGAAAAGAGCAACAAATGTTACTTACAGATAAAAGTCTTATATAGCAATAAAACATAATTAATACTACCTGTGTGTTGGCGGTTAACGGCAGTTCTTTGTATTCTCATCGCTCGTCTAGCACTCGATACAGGATTTGTAGATGTTTGAGAAGTGTCAGCAGGAGCAGAGGCCATATTTTGAAAGTGCGTATTATAGGCAGAAGATGGACCAGGAGTAGTTTCAGGTTCAACTGTGAAGGCCAACAGTTAAAGTTAGACAGAGGAAGCAAAATCAGAAGCATAAAAAAGGGTGTAAAAAGCAATAAAATACAGATATATACAAATGACAATAAGAAAATGTACAGCACCGGTTGTTGACGACGGTGATACATCATCTACCTTCTGTTTTCCTTTTCCAGCAACAGCCGTTCGATCTGAGACACTACATCGATAACCTTCATGGCGCTCATTAATTGATATACCATTAGAACATCTGGCAGGAATTGTGGAAAGAACATCGTCGTTGGCATCATATAAATATGCTCTCATGATGGTCATACTTTATCTCAAGTCGTAATCAAAACCACCTATCTTAATCCACCTAGTACTTCTACAGTCTCAGAGGTCAACAAAATCAAATGCCATAGTCAAGAGAGAAAACAAAACTATTCGCAAGAGTATCAAAATCCCAGATTGCCTAGCAGAAATGAGGTACGCCGTCACAAGCATCAAATCTTCCACAACTCGCCAAAATCTCTCAAATCAAAGCCATCACCGAACATATGAAAAAATGAACACGGAACTGAAATGCTTCTAGGAAACTTGAATCATTAAAGGATCTTATTACTCTATAACGAAACTTAAGAGAGTCAACGGAATGAAAGTTAGTCGCCATGAACTTCAGCCTTCATAGAATCAATTCTTCCAAACATAAAGGGTCTGTTTCAAAAATCCGCTCATTCAACACATCCAAACTGTAATACCCAAAAATCTAAAACGTGTCAAATGACCAAATTGCCCTTATAATTAAAAATTTGATTAATGAGCTTACGAAGTACCAAATAAATCCCAAACCTTCGGGAATGAACAAGATATGAAACCAAATAATTTTTGTAACTACATTTTAACATTTTGCAAGTATAAAAATTAAGGATTACACAAAAATACTTAATATGGCCGGTTTCATTATTTTTGTATATTATTATTATTTGTAAATTCAATTTAAATTATATATAATACAAGATAAATACCAAAATAATTAGGAAACAATTATATTCTGTAATTGATCAAATCTTGGACCTAAAGTTTTGGTTTCCTCCCTATTAGAGTCGGGTTGAAATTCTTTTTCCTCTAAATATATATAAAAATTCCGAAAACCCTAAATAAACCCTAAATAAAATTCGAGCTGCTTCATTCGACTTGGGAAAACTCGTGGGACATTTTCTGGTATTCTACAGCATCTAAAGGAGTTAGTAAAATTGTTTGGAAGGTCGTGGGTTCATTCGTTGGTCGCTCTTATATTTTGTTTGTCGAATTACTTTGAATCCGATAAGGTACAATCCCATATATCCCTTTTACATGTTTGATCCTTCATGTAGTATTTTTCTTATGTTATTAGGATCATATAAGACCTAACTAAAATATATAAATCGAACCATGCTAGCTAGATAGATCGTAATAATTTTGAAAGCTAAAAACGTGTATAAAATCCAAAACGAGCCATACGATTTTTCCAGGGGTTGTAATTATTTATTTTGGACTCTATATGAATGATATGGTCTGGGAAAAATGTTGGAACGAATTATGGAAGCCTAGATGAGTCGTGGTCAATTTTAGTTTGTAAACGGGTTTGTGTAATTCGAAGAAAAGAAAAGAAAAACCTAGGATGCGAATTAGGGTTTGATGTTTTGGGATGATTCTAGTCTAATTAATGAGTACTAATGATGATTGAATGATTGGTTCATGAGGGGAAAAACTAGGGTTAGGGTTTGGTATAAAACAAAGGTTACCAATTGGGAAATAAATTAAAAAGGGTGTGTTTTGCCAACTTTGAAACTTAAGGGGTATTTTTGTAATGTCATTTAGATCTGTGGGAATGTATAAAAAAATATAATATGGGGGCCTTTTCCGTAAAATATGCAACTTAAGGTTTTATTTTGTAAATCGTATAATATTTGTAATTTGAATTGGAAATTAAATAAATGGAAGGACTAAATATGTAATTATGTAAAACTTGGGGTTAATTCGTACTATACATAACTTGAGGGTATATTCTGTAAATTAGTAAATGTAAGGGCTAGTTGTGTAATTAAGAATATAATAAGGGTTAATTTGTAACATATGTAATTATAAGGTAGATTTTGGAAATTAATAAACTAAAGGGTATAAATTGTAAAATGGGCAAACTTGAAGTACTTAAATCGTATACATGTTTAACTTATGGATTAAAATGAATAATTTATAATACTTTCACTTTAGACCTTTAACTTTGATATAATTTATGAAAAGTTGTTATACTTAACCCTAAACTACTAAAACTTGCTAAAATATACCCTATCCCCATAATTTTGACTTAATCTATATGATAATACTTAAATCTTTCTATTAATGGAAACTTACTAATTTTGGAAACCTGCTAAAAATAGAAACTTACTTAAAATGGAAAGATAACTGAAACCCCTTTGTAATTCTGTCCTCTACTCCTTTAGGTTCGAAGAGGGAGTGATTTGATCCCTGTCAGTTTTGCTACTCTTGTGTTCTTGCATTCGTAATAAGGTACAGATATTCTGCCCTTCTTGTTAAGGTGCCTTCGTTTCTTTTGATTTGATTTGTATTAGGGTTTCCTAAGCCATTGCTATGTTCCCTTTGTTGTGAACCTTTGATATGAACCCTTTGCCATGAACCTTTGATATTTGGACCTTGACTTTGATTCGATGACTTAGACTATTTGGACCTTTGTTATAATTTGGACCTTTGACCTTTGACCCTTCAGTTTGATACCCGAGCCAAATCTGTTTCCTAGTCATGGGGGTTCCATGGCCGTGTCATTGATGCACCTCTGACATGACTCTAGTGGGTTTGAGTGATGTTAAACACCATCCCTTTTGTATTTGATAAGAGCTCGACTACTATATATATTTGGCCACTAATTTGTTTACAGGGGCGTATGGATGCATCTTAGATTTGTTTTGTTTAGTGGATTTAATATGATATGACATGATTTGATTTGGTGATTGATGTTGTGTGCATACACGTCCTTCACATATTTGAGAGGTCGCACCTCTATGGTTACTATGTTATTTGATTTGATTTGTTTTGGGCTCGTGGTGGATTTCTGTCCTACAGTTTACCATTACTTTTCTTTACATTTCATTTGCCTTATTCTTATACCTGTACTCTTAACAACATATGCTACATTTACATTCCATTATCCTTTATTACTTCTTTGTTTCCGTTATATCTGTTCACTGGGCTTTTTAAGCTCAGCCGCATTTCTTTTCCTGCGGCAGGTTTTAGTAGGAAGCTGGGGATGGGTGGAGAGTACTTTGGACTTAGAAGACTTGATAGTATTCTGAAGTAGAGGCTATTAGAAGGATTTGCATTTACAGACTTAGTATTTAGTTTTAGTTTCATTTGTAACCTTGTAATTCCAGTATTTCATTTGTAACCTTTGAAATTTCTTGTATTACTATAGATGTATGCTTTGTTTGATCTGATATGAAACCATTATCGTGATATCTTAACCCTTGTCGGGTTGGGGTGTTACACAAACTCTTCAAGTCCAGTTAATCTGTATTCGTCTGTCTATCAATCGGGAAGTGAAACCAAAATCGGAAGCTTGTGTCTGGTTCGTCGAGCCTCCTGCATTTCTTCTTGGAATGTGATGGAGTAATGTGGATTTCTGGCACGATCTTTAAATCTCTTCATCATCCAGTCTGCTTCCGCTCTCAATTCATCTTAGTACAACCAAGATGAATAGGGAAGTGAGACTGCATGTCTTCATCAGCTCCAGGTTCTCCATCTTGACAAGAATTTCTTCTTCTGCATCGCCAACACTTCTGCCTTGTAAGTAATGTCTTCACTCTTCAGGGTAGCCACCGTTGTTGTCAACTCCCGGTCAGGTATTGAAGTAATTCTTCTGATGCGCTTCTAGTTGTCTTGATGCATACGCAAAACCTTCCGTTCTGTAAGGGAGTAAAACCGAGTCTCTTACTGGAATGCCCCAAAATTCGTTCCGCTGAAGGTACGAAAACTACTTTCTATTTCAGCTTTTCCAAAATTCCATTCTCAATCAACTAAGCTATTTCTCTCGGTTCACGAAATTTCTCAATGGTATCACAAATTGTAAACATCATCCAGAATTCTTCTGCAAAGCTCAAAAGGTTTCAGTTCTCCATTCTGTTATCGGTCTTGACCACTTGGTGATAGTTTTCAAAACTTACGGGATTTAAAGAGATATCCTCAATTAAGAACATCGCTGTCTCAACAAATATCAATCTCTCAGAATGCACAATTGATGCGTGCGATGTGTCGTTGCGGTTTAGCAGTATTAATGCCTACTCAAGTTTTAAATTTATATTTAGCCGACTTATCAATAACACACACACTTAACGAGCAGTGTACCCGGTCAGTATGAATATAATGGTAAGTAGAGTGTCGATCACTAAGAGTGGAACGTATTATCTCGTTATTCTAATCAGTATTTTAATATATTAAGTTAGCTATACAACCTAATCTAACGCAAGGGGGTTCAGCCTGAGAGACTGGCACGATTTGGTTGCAATTAAATAATAAACTAAACCAATAGGCACGAATCAGCGAATAGCACACACGTACACAGATAAATACTTGAGACAATAAGAAGATCTGTCCTTATGATTAAGTAGATTGTCACTTGTTTTATTGATAGTTTTATATGAAGTGTATGTAGTTAATCCTTTCTCGTTGGTCCTATTCTTATCGGGGAGTAAACCCTTAATGATTACTCATGTCTAAAAGTTATTCCTAAGTGATCAATTTAGTAACAACCGTGGGAGCTACATTATTTTCCGCAGTCAAATGCGCAGGCCACTAATAAACACAGAGGTTATCAATGCACTAATAAGTAGTAACCAAAGACATCAACATATAAACTTTAATTGATGGGAAAGCAGTTTTAAGGGAGTGCAATCTTTCCGTTGTCACATTACATAAGCCATCAATCCTGATGAATTAAAGTTTACTAACACAATAAAACAAATCTACTTAATGAATTAAACACATGCAGCACCTTCTTACAGCTCTTGTATCTTCGTTCGGGTGTGTCTTGTGCTGCCTATTCGTCTGAATTCGTCCTAGGTTTCTGGTCTTTGAACCTCGTATATAATATTATGCTCTTTTGAAATTCGTCTGGTCTTGGGGTATTTATAGTTTCCGTCTGAGGGTAAGATGCGGCGCATCTAGTAAGTGGATGCGGCGCATTGACTTAACTTCGCGTGGGGTCCAAGATTAATATATTCAGGAATATTCGTACACCGCCAGAAGATGCGGCGTATCTTCATTCTTGGATGCGGCGCATGTCCTTTGCCGTCTTGGATAATATCTTGTGAAATCTTGATAGCGATGCGCCGTATGTAATAAGTGAGATGCGGCGCATCTGGAGCAGAATGTCTTGATCTTGTACATTTCGGTAGACTCTTAACTTCTTGCATGTTTTGCTCCATAATTAGTCCAAAATCGCCAAGTTTCACCAAATGCTTGTTTTTACCTGAGAATTACAAAAGTAAACGATTAAGTATCAATCCTCATACATAATATAATAAAACAAGTCAAATTAATAGGATAAATGATAGTAATAAAATGTACTTATTTGAGTTCATCAAATATCCCCCCACTTGAACTTTACTTGTCCCCAAGTAAACCTTAGAATTAATCTTATGAAAATGCATCCTAAAAAATATTAGGATTTATTTTTATATTTAAGCATGTATTCATTTTTGTCATAATCACACAACTAAACACTTAACGAATTAGAAGTAAAATAAAATAATTTGATAAAAGCAAATCTAATCGTTTAACTGTCCAGTCGTGACGAATATTCTATCATAAGCTTGGCAAGTATACACATCTCCCCCACTAAAGCCAAGGAATAACAAATCTAAAGCGGTAAAAAAGGGTTTTGAGGTTTAAGGGTTAATCATTCTTAATCTCTATCGATCTCAAATTCCAGAAAAGGCGACAAAATCACAAATACATGATCGAATCCACGAACACGATACTTGCAATTGCTCAAATCCTTAACTCGAACAGGCTAAAGATAGGTCCAAACTTTACCAATAATAATATATCAAAAAGGGCGACAAAATCATAAATACATAGCCGAATCCACAACTACGATACTTAAGATTGCTCAAATCCCTAATCTCAATAAATCAAAGGTTTGGTTGGATAAAGAATAATACAGGGTATGGATAATATTTGGGATATAAATTGGTGTAAAAATGAAAAATAAACAAAACAAATAAATTAAAATCCTAAGTGTGGTTAATCACTATCCCAACCATCCCATGAATAAGACTCATATCATTGAATAACTCACGCTTTAACACTTGAAACACACGCTTTAGGTAGACACGAATTATACTCAACAAGATCTCAATCAAAGAATAACCTTAGTTGGCGTTCCCGTAACGGCCAACTCCCATTCAATCCATATATATAATACAACAAATAGTGGCCATATGAACCACTTACATAACTTTACATCGTTGGTTTAACAAACTTCCAACTTTCTTCTTTCTTTTTCTTTTCTTTTTTTTTTCTTTTTTTTTCTTTTTTTTTTCATTTTATTATTATTATTATTATTATTATTATTATTATTATTATAATTTTTTAAATAGAACATAAATAACTATTGGTGTAAAATTTCACCACTTCACCATCACAAAAAATCGTCATAACTTTAGATAAAATAATAGTGAAAGTAGTAAACACACGAAAATCAAAAATACAATATGTACTTTCACTCCATTGCATTGTGCAATTTCCCGACCTAACCAAAGATAATGAATTACGCACGCGAACACAGGTAACGCAAGGAAACACACTTTGCCTAAAGCAACTAACCACGGACTTTAATCTACAGGGTAGGCTAAGGTGTAAGGGTGTAACGAAACATTTTAAACATTGGTGTAAGAAACGAAAGGAATGGCTCTGAGTGTTTTTCTAGGGGTATCTTACTCTAAAAGTGAGAGTAACAAAAGGGTTTATACGGGGGTTAACTAACCAGTGTAGTTAGCTAATAACACATAACATATAAAGGCTATTTGGGTGTAATCCTAGAAATTTACCAATTTAGACAAGTCATTCCAATTATATAAATAATACTTATTATGGTGGTCTCGAATAGTATACAAGCCAAGTTCTAAAGTTTACAAGTCACCGGCACACTCATAGATTTGTGAATTTTGAAAAATCACAGTTTTTGAAAATAACGTCATGTGTGCAGCAATGCAACTTAGACTTTAAACAAAAACATGCTAAAAATTTTAAATTTTGATATATTAAGCACATTTTCAGCATATTTTGAAAAGTTTAGGACAAGTAAGTGTTAAGTGTTCTAATTCTCCAATCCCCCCACTTAAGTTAAACAACGTCCCCGTTGTTTGTATAAAAGGTTAAAAACTGGAAAATAAAAGAATTAGAACAGAAAAACTCCCCTGAGATTTGCTCGGTATGATCCTCCATTTGTATAAGAGCAAAAATCATCTTTCTTGTGGATGAGAACGTTTAAGCTTCATAATAGATGTATCCACAGGAAATGCAGGAATCTATAATACCACCAAGACTTTAAAACACACCTAAGTTAAGAAAGGTTCAAACTTGCATAATACATTAGTAGTTAGAAAAAATAAAACATAAAAATTAAAAATTAAAATCATCAGGTCAGTCGATGCGCCGTATCTTATGGAAGAAGATACGCCGTATCGAGCCTGGAATAAATACGGATCAGAATAGAAGATGCGCCGCATCCTTAACCAGGGATGCGCCGCATTAAAATAAACTGATAAAAAGTTTTAAAGTCGAAAATAAAAAATGCAGAAAAATAAAGTAAGATATGACCATTGCAGGAGATGCGTCGCATCTCAGGATTGAGATGCGCCGTATCCTCTGCGGCCTGACTGACTCGACACAAAAACAGAATAATAAAAATTTCTCCGGGTTGTCTCCCGGTCAGCACTTGTCTTTATTCCAGAGTCTTCAAGTTAGACTCACGTTCAGCTCTTTAATATCGATCATTGAAGGAGTCGGAAACATCTCGCTCCCTCATCGCCAATTCAGTAATATTGAACACTCCTTGCTCGTTCTTAATTTCCACGCCGTTCTTCTTTAATATCTGTATGAATAAAGTTCTGTCCCTTTCGGGCAGAGATGACAAAATGATAGACGGGAAATTCTTATTATCATATAAGCATAAATAAGCATGGTGGGGTGGTAGTTCAATAAACACATCATTATTCAAATTTGTTTTCTCAACTATTCTCCTACGTTTGTTAATTACTACACAATCATACCACTCATCATCAGAATCATTGACAACATCGCGTCTAAGTTCGGTAGGTACATTAAGGTCAATAAATTCCTCAAAGTTCTCATGATTAGGATTAGTTGAGTTGTTTTGAATCAATGTTTCTCCCATGAGCCTAGCTTCAAGATCGAGGTCCATACGCTCTCTTAATCCTAGCATATAGACTCCTCTAATTATGCTTTTAACAGGATCTTGGCACTTATAGACTAGTTTATTATTCCCTACCCTTAATGAGATTTTTCTTTTAAACACATCAATCTTAGCATGGGCAGTAGACAAGAAAGGTCTTCCATGGATTAAAGGAATCTTAACATCCTCGGGCATATCTAATATAACAAAGTCTACAGGGAAAATAAACTCCTCAATCTTAACTAGCACATTAATAGCAATCCCTTCAGGTCGTTTTACCGTTTTATCAGCCAATTCAATAAGTAGCTTAGTTGGTGCTAATTTTCCTAGTCCTAGGGTAGTGAATGTCTTAAGAGGCATAACACTAACACTAGCTCCTAAGTCAGCTAACACATTATTGAAAGATATATTATTAATTGAACAAGGCAAAGTAAAACTTCCTGGGTCTTTTTCTTTATGAGGCAAGGCATGTAAGTCGGTTGCAGAGCTCTCTTCTTTCATTGTAGCCTTGATCTCCTCTTCAATCTTTGTCTTCTCTTTTAGTAGTCTCCTTAAACTGATTGAAGAATTAAAGAAAAATTCGGGTCTTGCACCATCATTACCATTCATTGATCTTCTAGGTAAGTAAGGAGTCACTTCTTCAGTGGTTCTTATGGCCTTGACATGATCTCTTGGGTTGGTTTCAGTTGAGCTCGGTAAACTTCCGTATCCCCTTTCTTGAAGAACCTTGCTCATTTGACCAATTTGTTGTTCCAATGCTTTGATCGAAGCTCCTTGATTTCTTGTAGTAGTGTCCGTTGAAGCTCGGATTTCTTTGATCATAGCAGTATTTTCTTCATGTCTTTTAGCAGCATCGGCCATAATTTGCTTTAGAGTGTCATCTAAAGTCTGCCTCCTTTCTTGATAAACGGGATTAAAGTTGTTCTTTTGATAGAATCCCGGGGTGGCTTCCCTAAATCTTCCTGAAGGTCGGAATGGTTGTCCAAATTGGGTGTAATATGCTTCTTCAAACGTCTCACTTTCATTCTTATTCGGGCATTCTTTAGTGTAGTGAGGTCCTTCGCACTTTTCACATCCAACTTGGGCAGCATACACTTTTTCATCACGCTTCTTCATCTCTCTACTAATTTTATCTAATTGAGCTTGAATAGCAGCAATCCCGTCAAAATTAGTACTGCTCTTAGATCTAGTAGAGGTCCCATCGTGCCATTTTTGAGAATGATCAGCAGCTTCTTGGATCGCTTTCCTAGCATTGGCTGCACTCATTTGAGGCACAGCTCCTTTAGCGTCCAAGATTTGTCTAGTAGGCACGTCCAATCCTTGATAAAACAATATTATCTCCTGCATAGGGGTTAGATAGTGTTGAGGACATTTTACCAGTAAATCTTTAAATCGTTCCCAAGCTTGATAAAGAGTTTCATCAGGCTCTTGCTTGAAACTGTTGATAGCCTCCATTTTTTTAGCAGTCTTAGCAGGTGGACAATATCTCTTCAGGAATTTGCTCTTCAAATCTTCCCATGTAGTGATTGAACTAGCAGGTTCATTCCTTAGCCACTTGTTAGCAGTTCCTTTTAGTGAGAGTGGAAAGAATCTTAGCATGATTTGATCGTCAGTCACTCCTTCTGAAGTAAACAAATCCGCAATCTCGAGGACCTTTTCAACATGCTCATTAGCATCCTCATGTTCCGATCCACTGAAAGCATTTTCTCTTAGCTCCTTGAGAAACTGACCCTTCAATTCAAACTTTGAATTATCATCAAACTTTGGTCTAGCAACTCCTGAAGTGTAATCAGCACGGGTTTTGTTCATGTATTCCTCCATGGTAGTGTTTTCGCCCATTGTTTCTGTTTCTTCCTCCTCTTTCTCTTCAGAAAAATAATCAAGCTCGAATGAACTTGAAGTATCAAAGCTTTTTGTGTTGAAAAGCCTTTTAAGCGAATGAAAGACTCGTTCAGGATCTTCGAAAGGTTGAATCAAGTTCTTTGTAGAACTCCTGGTCATGCACTTCCTGAAATCAACACAAAAATATCAGTAGGGTATGCTCAAGAAAGTAATATATCAGAAAATTAACAACGAAAACGGAATACGAAAAATTAAAGTTACTGATATCTGCAGACGATGCGCCGTATCCAAAAAGTTGGATACGCCGTATCTTATAATCGTTAAAATTAAATCAGACTTTATTCAGAAAATAGATACGCCGCTTATAAATTAGAATGCGCCGTATCTGTTTTAATTATCAAAAATCGATATACTTATTAAAATTAAATGCGTCGTATTAACAAAAGTTAATGCGCCGTATTTTCGTTACGTTTTAAAATATAAGATTTTTGATTCAGAAGATACGCCGTATCGACAGAGACCGATGCGTCGTATCTATTTAATAATTCGAAAACTGTTTTTAATTAAAATAATAGATACGCCGTATCTGCTGAAGCAGATGCGTCGTATGGCGTCAACGTTTAGGAAAAAAAATTTTATCAAAAACAGATACGCCGTATCTTGGGGAAAAGATGCGCCGTATCGAATTAATTAAACGCGTTGTATTTTATAAAAATTAAACGCAATACGCCGTATCTGAGAAATCAGATGCGCCGTATCATTTGATTTAGCTCAGTACAACGATAGCAGAACACAAAAAATACGAAAAAAATAAAAACAAATAAAAACACAAACGAAAATAAACACAAATAAAAGCAAACAAATAACACACAAAACAGAAAATATGCAAAATAGTACAATGAATGCAAATTAATCTAATACACAACAGAATTAGCGGTTAGATAAAAAAAATTAAAAGCCTAATTAAAATACTAATCAAATTAACAGATAATAACAATTCACTCCCCGGCAGCGGCGCCAAAAACTTGATGCGTGCGATGTGTCGTTGCGGTTTAGCAGTATTAATGCCTACTCAAGTTTTAAATTTATATTTAGCCGACTTATCAATAACACACACACTTAACGAGCAGTGTACCCGGTCAGTATGAATATAATGGTAAGTAGAGTGTCGATCACTAAGAGTGGAACGTATTATCTCGTTATTCTAATCAGTATTTTAATATATTAAGTTAGCTATACAACCTAATCTAACGCAAGGGGGTTCAGCCTGAGAGACTGGCACGATTTGGTTGCAATTAAATAATAAACTAAACCAATAGGCACGAATCAGCGAATAGCACACACGTACACAGATAAATACTTGAGACAATAAGAAGATCTGTCCTTATGATTAAGTAGATTGTCACTTGTTTTATTGATAGTTTTATATGAAGTGTATGTAGTTAATCCTTTCTCGTTGGTCCTATTCTTATCGGCGAGTAAACCCTTAATGATTACTTATGTCTAAAAGTTATTCCTAAGTGATCAATTTAGTAACAACCGTGGGAGCCACATTATTTTCCGCAGTCAAATGCGCAGGCCACTAATAAACACAGAGGTTATCAATGCACTAATAAGTAGTAACCAAAGACATCAACATATAAACTTTAATTGATGGGAAAGCAGTTTTAAGGGAGTGCAATCTTTCCGTTGTCACATTACACAAGCCATCAATCCTGATGAATTAAAGTTTACTAACACAATAAAACAAATCTACTTAATGAATTAAACACATGCAGCACCTTCTTACAGCTCTTGTATCTTCGTTCGGGTGTGTCTTGTGCTGCCTATTCGTCTGAATTCGTCCTAGGTTTCTGGTCTTCGAACCTCGTATATAATATTATGCTCTTTTGAAATTCGTCTGGTCTTGGGGTATTTATAGTTTCTGTCTGAGGGTAAGATGCGGCGCATCTAGTAAGTGGATGCGGCGCATTGACTTAACTTCGCGTGGGGTCCAAGATTAATATATTCAGGAATATTCGTACACCGCCAGAAGATGCGGCGTATCTTCATTCTTGGATGCGGCGCATGTCCTTTGCCGTCTTGGATAATATCTTGTGAAATCTTGATAGCGATGCGCCGTATGTAATAAGTGAGATGCGGCGCATTTGGAGCAGAATGTCTTGATCTTGTACATTTCGGTAGACTCTTAGCTTCTTGCATGTTTTGCTCCAAAATCGCCAAGTTTCACCAAATGCTTGTTTTTACCAGAGAATTACAAAAGTAAACGATTAAGTATCAATCCTCATACATAATATAATAAAACAAGTCAAATTAATAGGATAAATGATAGTAATAAAATGTACTTATTTGAGTTCATCAACAATGATCGACGAATTTCCTAACAAAGTGCTTAGATGATTTTCATGCTCTTCCTCGTCCCCGAACGTACTATTAAGTCATACAATGACCATTCATCCAAGTACTCACGAGAAAACATCATTTATCAAATTCGCAAAACAGTCAGAGCTTTAGCTAATACTATTAGCGTCACTAACCGTCATAGTAGTCGTTTACGAATACGGAAGGCGATTCCAAGAATAAAATCAATTCATCAGAAGGAAACTTCGCGCTCTGAAATTAAACAAACCCATAGTCGTTTCAGGGTGGAGGAATATTGGCTCCTAACAGTAATACGGTGCAGCTATATCCAGTCACCATCCTTCTTTATCGCGAACGAAACTAAAACATGCCCAGCAAATACACTTAAGCAGACTTACATTCTGGTCTTCGGTTGCTGCTCTTCCCGATAGCTCAAATCAACTGGTATAATTCCGGACACATCCGGAGGAAATCTTTTCCTGGTGACTAGACAATATCTCGATATCATGTCAAATCTTACTTCACACTCCGGTGGAAAACTTGGTGGTTCAACCAGGAATCATATTCAAGAAATTTAGGGTGCCAAATAACGTTCAAGATACGATTCATTCATTGGTGTACGAAATGGGTCCTAGGAAAACTTCATAACCGCGAAAGTAACACACGAGTCTCCAGAGTAATAGTGATAGCAAAGGGTTAACAATCGGTAATCGTAGTAGGGAGTTCAAAATTGTTTCAAACGCCAAAGGTGAGACATAGAAGGGTAGTTGTCAATATTTGAATGCTCAATCAACCAATTCCTTGTCAGAATAAAATCGAAGTTAACTATCCAAAGAAAGACGGATCACAAATCAAATCTTTATCATCCAAAAGTGAGGGGGAAAACATTCTTATACTCGTGGTTACACACCACAAGACTTCTCGTAGGAACAGAGATGGGTGAAACGAAATCAAATAGTGCCGGAAGATTCATAGGTACTTATCAAAAGCAAAAGACAAATAACAAAACATATACAGTACGTCATCGCCATGGAGGTTCTCAGAATGCCCGAAGAGGTATCAAAATGATTAACGAAAGGATCAAAGATCAGAGTCAAAATCTGAAGATGAGGATCAAATAGTGTCAGGCAATTATTATGAAATTCTCAATGCCTTCAAGATTTAATCAGGTTCAAATCTTAGGTGGTGCAAAACATAAGCTTTCGCTTTCCAAAAGTGATATCAACAGGATCTAACCAAAAGCAAGGCACGAATCAGAGTGATGCGGAAGCAAAGATACTTAAACGAATGCCTTATAGTCTACCCATTCCTCACTGGTCAAAACTTACGTTCCTATAGGGAAATCTTAAAGCAATTTTCAAAGGTTGTCTTACGAGCGCCTACAGGGAAAACTTAGTGGTCCTAACTTACACAGGCCAAGGGTAATTGTATTACGAATCGCAGCCTGTCTCTCTGATACCATAATTGTAACACCCCAACCCGACAAGGGTAAAGATATCACAAAAATGGTTTCATATCAGCTCCCTACTAAACCTGCCGCAGGAAAAGAAATGCGGCTGAGCTTAAAAAGCCCAGTGAACAGATATATATAAACGAAAACGAAAGCAAAAGGAAACGAACATATATGGTATAGTGCAATGGAATAACATAAGGTATAGACAAAGGTACAAAGTAAGAAAGGGAAAAGGGAAGGTCAATAATCCACCACGAGCCCACAGAAATCACATCACATATCACAATCCTGTAGCAATCTAGAGGGAATACCTCTCAAGTAACCAGATAATAAGAGGGGTGTCCTCATGTATCAAATTGGAGTGATCAGCTCCCACATTTTGTGAAAGACGTGGATTGCACCCATGCATCAGTCACCGAATAATATCACATATCACATCACAAATACGTACCTAGGATGCATCCATGCGCCCCCCACACAAATCACATTGGCCATAATAATATAAAGCGCGCATATCACAATCACAATGGGGACGGTGTGGAAAATCACTCGACCACACGGGAGTCATGCCATTGGTGCATCAATGACATGGCCATGTTACCTTCATGGCTAGGAAACACATTTGGCTCGGGTATCAAACTGAAGGGTCAAAGGTCAAAGGTCCAAATCAAAGCAAAGGTTCAAATAGTCCAAGTCATCGAATCATGGTCAAAGTCCCAATATCAAAGCAAAGGTTCAAATAGTCTAAGTCATCATCGGAGGTTCAAAATCAAATGGTTCATTTAAAGTAATCTTTATCAAATGATTTTCATAAAAATAATCTTTAATAACGGTTGTCACAAAAGTAGTCTTTAAACGTAGTTTTCATAAAAGCTTAGCCAAATTCCAATTAAAAGTGGTAGCGCATATTTCATAAACGTCATTTTAAAAATAGTTTTTCCTCAAAACATTTCCATGATATAATTGAAAAGGTTTTCACATCTAGTTACCAAAATCAAATGAATCCTCGAAGTATCCAGTGAGTCGAATACTAATATCACAAGGTAACGAACGAATATCAAATGGATCATTATAGAGGCTCAAAGCAAAAGGGTCATATCGAACATCAAAGTCTAAAAGAATCAAACAAACGAACCAAAGTGTAGGGGAAACATAGCAATGGCTTAGGGAATCTTAAAACGAATCAAGATAAATGAGTCATGAGAGGAGAAAACACCCTTACTGAAAAAGGGTAGAATATATGTACCTTAACGAAATACGCAAGCAAAAGAAATGAAAAGCAAATCAAGCAGGAGATCACTACTTCTTCACCCAATCTACAAGTAATCATAATGTACTTATAAGTTTCATAGTCATAAGGTCCCATTTTAATTGTCTTTCTATTTTAAGTAACTTTCCAAAAATAGTAAGTTTCCATATTTAGTAACTTTAGTTATTAACATTCCCGTATGTTAATTTAAGTATTAAAGATGACCATATTCGTAGTTTAAGGTTCATAATGTCCTTTACATAAGTTTAGGGTTCATAAAGTAGTTTCCATGATTTTAGGGTTTATTATGACATTATCACAAGTTTAGGGATTAGTATGAAATTCTTATAAAGTTAGGGTGTAAAATGTAATTATTATAAAGTTACAGGTTTTCACAAGTTAGGTCCTTTAATTTTAAAAGAATGACAAGTTAAACCTTTTAGTTTTAGAAGATAACACATAACACCATTTTAATCTTTTTAACCCGTAACAGTCTTTTACACATACGAATTTAACACGTTTCAAATAATTTATGAATCATATTAATACTTCGAAATAAAATCTATAAAAATTCACACACGTTCCTTAATGTCTTAAGTATCTTAGGTAATTTTTCCAGATTTTATAAAGTTGTCTAGGTACGAATGAAAAATCCATTTCTATAACATGATCCAGAATCATATCTGATGAAACACCCGACAAGTTTTTACTTTTAATTCGACACGGTTTGAAAATTAAAATTCATAAACATTGACTATTTTTCCAGACATACGAATTCGATTAGACACTTAATTTTCCAAAAATCAAAAAGTAACCTTCCAGGCCTCTAAAAATCACAAGACTAATTTTCCCAGGTAGCTATTTCATTGAACCTAATTTTAGACTCTGAAAACACCCAAAAACACGTTCACATCAATTAGATACATTCGATTTAGTTGGACCTTTTTTTCCTGGACAGCACTGTTGTTATCATAACATGTAATCTCTTAGGGTTTCATCATTCCAATCTTTAGTTCTTAACACAAAACGATTATAGATGAGTTCATAGCATGTCTAGGTCGATTACATCTGGTCTTAACATAATCAAAACGAATAAATTCATCATATATACACATGGTTCGATTATACATATTAGGTCTTAGGGTTTTCAACTTATCATTTTATGTAACCAATTTTTTACAAGAATATAAATAAGGATTAAACAAAGAGGAGTGATATTAATACCCTTGAAGACACGACAAAGGACATGAGCAACACAAGATTTAATTTACCACGAAGCCTTCTTCTTCTCCTTTGGTTCGTATGGCAGAAAACACAAGGCAAGAACACAAGGTTTGATTAGGGCTTGTTTACTGGTTCGAATGGATAGAAAACAATGAGAACATGATTACCTTGGATACAACTAGAACAAGAGCACACAAAATTCTTCCTTTGGCTGGGTTTTTGGGTCGACAGCAGCAGCAAAAGAGGGAGGCCGATCTTTTTGTGAGAGGGAGTTTAGGGTTTCTTTTGGTTTTTATTTTTTTGATGTTCGGTTATACAAAATAGAAGGGAATACCGAGTTTTTGATGAGCCAAGTTAGGGAGTTATTGGACCTCCATAATGGGCTTAGTTATCTCTTCTTGTTATAATTCCCTTGGGCCCAAAATTTGGAAGATCATAGGTACATAAATTAAATAAATTTCGCCTAGCATGTACAATGTAGGATTTTATTTATTTGGTACATCTTATTTACATAATGTATAGTTTACCTTGACTTAATTTGCTCGACAACTTAGGTTAAGTTCAAATGAGGTTACTAATATATTTTCATAAGTTCTTAAAGTTCAAATTCAGAGGGTATTTTAGTCCTTTCATATTATGTTAAGTTTTGGGGTTTTACATATTTCTAAGTCCTTTTCCTCTCTAGCCGAGTCTCTCAAGAACAAGAGCTACTTTCCTAGGCGTTCATAACCAATTTCCAATCGTTCAACCTTGATTCGATTCTTTTGAGGCCATTCTAACGAGCTACGTACTATAAACCATCGTCCCTAGTCCATTACAACGTATTCTCACCTCCAATTTTGGTGTTGTAAGTTATTCGAACTCATTCCAATCCATACTTATGTTTTCCTTTGATTCATACACATTTACTTCCATTCGAATTCTCATTACTAGCTTTCTATTCATTTGTTCGATTTCTTGTTATTTATTGTTCGAATGCATATGACCTTCTATTCAATGGATGGCTAGAAAACTTAGTTCTATACTCATTTGTACTTTATTTCATCATAAAATGGCTTAACGAGACCCCTTTTAAGCTCATGTTACATATCGAATGTTTAACAAGTCATAAAAATTATATAGGACCTTTGTTTTATCGACTAGAAACCCACCCAGAAAATCTAATCTAATCGTGTAACATGTCGAATAAATTGCACCACTCGATTGTCCATAAGCCAAACAAATAAGCAGTTCAAACAAGCTCTTCTAATAAGCTCGTTTAACACCTTTTATAATGTACAAGTAATCGCTATTCGAACAGTTTTAAAAACCTATATATATGCCGAGTGGGCTTTTAAGCCCATTAAGCTCAAAATAAGCTTTTCCGTATAAGCAGTCTAATAAGCAGTTTGGTAATGTTTTTAGGACTATAAAATAAGCCCAAAACCAAGCCCAAAATACTTTGAAACCCTTTGGATCGTTAACGCTTATTGGGCCTGTTTTAAATCGTTAAAAGCCCAATAAGCTATAAATAAGCACTTTTCAGATTATAAGCAGTTTATTAAATTTAAATAAGCTACTTGAGGCTTAAGGAATACTCGGAAAACCTAAACTCATAAATTTGTGACTTTTGGACTTAAAATGCAAATTATGTTACTATTCGGGTTAAAATTGTAACTTTTACATAAATGTGTACTAAACTGTCAATTTAATAACTTAAGGGTAGAAAATGATTATCAAGTAGCCAAAAGTCTTAAAATGTCATATTTGAATGTTTTGGACCAAGAAAGTAATTAAAATCTAAGCAGGGACTAACGGTGCAAAAGTTTCACCGTTAGGGTGAAAAGTGTAAATTTCCTATAACTTCAAGGACCAACCAGTAACTTATTTCTATATACATTTACATGAAGTGTTTTATTTATTTTTGTTCTTAAAATCCGTTTTTACATTTCGTACGCTTTATTTAACAAACATTACGTTTATATATATATATTTATAACGGATTTCTAAACGAATAACATAACAAATTTTTTAACGACTTTCGAAGAGACGATATTAACGGATTCAATAAACATAAAAAACAGGATAATATTATATATAATATTATTTTTGAACATTAAGCATTTTAAGCATATCATCCATTCTCATCACGAACAAATTCGTTATCCGATACTTTTCCATAAATCATTATTCACATTAAGCCAATCTTAAACAATAGAAATCTCAGACTTCCCTATTATTCAAGTCATGTGTTGGAGCCGTTCTCGTATTACACTTAACATCACATTACTTTGACTATTACTGCTAAGGTGAGTCATAGCCCCACTCTTACTCTTTTATTACTCATTTTAAACTAATTGGGGGAGATACATGCTTAGAAATACTTTACTTGTTTATCAAATACATGATTTGCATGCGGATGCAAGTACTCAAAACATTTATACTTTTATGATACGCTACGTTTTTATACTTTTTGGACATGATGTGTAGTTTTATTACGATATATGCCTTAATGGGTTAAACTTATTCATATACACACTATTCTTAGCAACTGTTTAACTCCTGGATTGAAGCCGTTGGAGAGGTATTGATAGTAACTATCAGGCTGACGCCCCCACCCTTTGTCCAAAGTTCGTGACCTTGGGTGAATATAATCCGGTATTCTCATGATACATTTATACACCGTCGGGAGGTTCAGTTTGCTGCTATTCATTACATTAAGTGCTCTTGTATATCGTATACACATCTATCCTACTCATACTTTAGCAGTGGGTTGTAAACACACAGGTTGCAAGTCTTGTATGGGCGGGGCTTGGGACTGAGTGGATTTACAATTCCTTTGCTGTGGAAACTTTATTCAAGGGCTTTACAATTCAACTATACACATATGCCCTACTTATACTTTAGCAGTGGGTTGTAAACACACAGGTTGCAAGTCTTGTATGGGCGGGGCTTGGGACTGAGTGGATTTACAATGCCTTTGCTGTGGAAACTTTATTCAAGTGCTTTACAATTAAACTAAACTCTATGAACTCACCAACCTTTGGACACTTTTTAGCATGTTTATCTCAGGTTATTAAGGTGATAGTGGATGCTCGGATCTTAGAGTCATTTGCATACTTTGGAGACTTTTTCCTTTATCATTTACCATTCGACACACTTTGAAAACGTTCATGTAATCATTTACTAAGGAATTTCTTGTTATAACTCTGATTTAAATAATTCGAATGGTAACATTTCAAAACGTCTCATTTAGAGGTCGTTTTCTATACCTTGTTCTATATTATGAAGTAACACCCCATTGACACTATCGTTCCGCTGCGGTAATTTAGGGTGTTACAGATTGGTATCAGAGACTTGGTTATAGAGAACTAGGTTGCATTTAGTGCCTAGACTATAACTACTATATATGTTGAGACTCTCCTCCCTATCGCCTTGCATACTTAGAAATTTTTCGTTTATATCCACGCTGTTGGATGTTATAGTATTTGTACTGATAGAAAAATCTCATAATTTAGTCGAGTCATCAAAAGTGTGGAGCTCAGTAATAACTGACTATTTAACTTGATCTTGTGACAGTTCTTGTTTGATGAGACATGAGATTAAGTTAAATAAAGGTTATTACTTAGCTGTATAAATTTGATGATTTTGCTCGAGGATGAAATTTCTCTTGAGGATACTTTTGAGCAATCATTAGAAAGTAAACTCTCCTTGACTCAAACACCTAGGAAGGATCCCTATGTACCAAGTGAGACACTCCCCAGATAACCACACTACTCCTTCACCATTTAAGTAACGTCGATCGTCGAGATATGTGTGTTTGGTGATATGTACACGTGTGAAAGGAGGCAATTATAATTATGGTGGCCAACATAATTATAAATGCGTCACGACTCACGTGGACATATGTAACCATGAATACGTTGATCGGCATCGGTACCCTTTTGGAAACAACTTGTGACGTGGTATTACGTGAGAACGTTAAGTATAGATTGGATAGTCAACGGTTTTCCTCATCTCTGACGTTCACTAAATGTCCTTCCATGTAGAGACAATGGCATCAAGGAGATCAGCCCGCAACACTAACCGAGGAGATGCGACACTAAGGGGTGGAAGGACTAGTGAACGTGGAGGTAGAGGAGGTGGTCGCAGCATTAGTAACAATGATAACTGATGACGTATAGTCCGCATTCGGGTCACGAACCCGACCAATACTCAAGCCCATCACGCGTGGGCTATCACTATAAAGATTTGGGCTTACAATGGCCCAAATCCGAAATCTATTATTGGCCTTGATATAGGATCTCTTATTTATGGGATAAGGATCAATGGGCCGACTAAGGCGGGATACGCCGAAGGGTAAGGAACACGAAACCAACAAGGATTTTGTGTGTATATATAGGGCATCTCGGCTCTCATTAAAGGTATGATATCATAACCCTAACTCTTCACTAAACCCTAAAACTAATTACTTACTCTCACGCCGGAGGATAATCGTGGGAGACAATCCCACGATAAGTCTAACGGTGCTTTTTGTTCTCTTAGTGCGCAGGTCTCAAGCATTAAGATCCAATTGATACGGGAACCGGAATCCAAACAAGGGACGCCCAACTTTTGTATCAACAAGTGGCGCCATCCGTGGGACCAGACACTAAGAACTCTACGAAGAACTAGAATGACAAAGCACGGAAACATAAATCAGTGGACTACGCAGGTGATGAGGCGAAAAGTGTACCGCTTTTAAGGGTCATTTAAGCCCGAAATCGTATTTATTTGATCAAATATTGCCCTAAATCGTTCCTTTTGTCATTTTAGGTACTTTTGAGGAGAAATCTGGAAAAGGAGGCATTTTGGACGTTTTTGGAGCATTAAAGTGAAGAAAACGGCAAAGTCTCAAGAATCGGCTAAAAGTTACTCTTGACGGCGTCACAATTAACATGGGACGGCGTCATGCCTTGGCAAGAAAAGTTGGATGTGAAATTTACTCATGACGGGCCAGTGAGTTAGCATGAGAATTCTGACGGCGTCACGCTTTAACTAAATCAAGGGCGTCACGGCTTAAATCATAAGGGGACGGCGTCACGTTCATGATCCGACGGCGTCAAGCCTTGATAAGCCAGAATGGATTTTTGAAGAGCTAAAGAGGGACGGCGTCAAGAAGGTCACCCGGGAACCCTAAAAGCGGCGAGGTGACGGCGTCACAATGCATAAGGTGACGCCGTCAGATCCAAAAATCTATATATAGTTTTCTAATTTTTTGTCATTAAGGGAGAGCTTAGTGTGTGGAATTTTGGGATAAAACCCTAAGACGATTTTAGCTACTTTTTCAGGGCTTTTTGCCTTGAGATCTTCCATGTTTCATTGAAAGATAAGTTATCAATTAATCATTCAATATGTCTATGTGTTGTTTGATTCTATCTTATGCTTGTCTTTTGTTTAACATGTTAGGCTAATTTTATCTTGTGTTTGCTTAGATCTAATGAAACCTAGCTATTGATTATTGGTTGTTAGTGTGTTGTTAGTTGTATTGGATGATTGTTTATCTATGTTAGGCTTAAGAAAACTGGCTAACTTCCTATTCGGTAACTTGCTTGAACGTCTTAAGAAACATGAACCAAACGCGTACTAAAGGTTTTTATGGTTGTATTTAATGCACACAAACGAATTCTAGTGATCCCATGTTAGGAGCTTCCTAGCCGGCTCGACATAGGAGTGAAGTAGGAGCTTGTAGAGTTGGGGAAGTAAGTACGCCACCCCACGAATGGTATTAAGGAATACACCCGTCATCCACGCGACTAATACACACTAATTAACCGGTAAAAGATAGTTAGGGAGTAAGGAAATCTAAGTAAACACATTTCTCTACACATAAGTTTCTCACCACATTTCATTTTTGTTATTTTATTTTATTTGCATTCGTAGTAAATTGGGTTAGTTGACTAGCAACTAATTCCGCCCACTCCTTCAAAATCGAGATTTTACTTGCTTTCATAAAAACTATAAAAACATAAAAAGAATCTTCCTCAACCCTTAGACCTAATTAGAGTAGCCTTTCATACCTAACGAACACTATTCCCTGTGGAGAACGATCAATCCCCCGTACTTACCACTACACTATACTACATCGGTCAGGTACACTGCCTGGTGGGGTTGTAAGCCTCTTGAGATCCCTCGAGAGGTAAAACCTGTTGTAAGGTTACAAAACCACGCAATCAAGTTTTTGGCGCCGCTGCCGGGGAATAGTTATTGTTTAGGTTGATTTTTTTATTTTATAGGTCTACTCACTAGATTCCTTTCTAGTGAGATTTTTATTTTATTTTTCTAGGTTTTCTTTAGTCTATCTTTTTCTTTGTGTGTTTGTTCGTAATTTCCATTGACTCTTCCGTTCACCATTATGGAATACGCGAATCCACCATACCACCAACCACAAAGGCCATTCTACCCTATTGACATCTCGAATTTCAAACAATATCGAGATGAACCCATATATGATGCATGGACTCGTTTTAGAAATTTACTCCGAAAATTCCCTCATCATAGTTTCGCTTTAGCATCCCTAACCCGAACCTTTTACTATCGTGTTGGCCAATATGACCAAATGCGCATTGAGGATTTTGCCAATGGGGACTTTAGGGAATTAAGTGCTGAAGAAGCATGGGATGCCATAGAAGATTGTGCCCAATATTATTATAGGGTAGACAACCCAACAAACGTTAGTACAAGTCAATTGAATATAAATTTCCTGGATCATGAAACAAGTTTGTTTGGGGATGAATACATTAGTGTTGAGATACCTAAGTGGTTGTCATGTAATGCCATATTACAAAACAAACACATAGGTGACCTTGATATGACGGAGGATTTAGCCGAACATGATCACATTGATCAAAAAGACCTAGGTTTTGTGATTGATGACGTCGAATCTCAAGAAACACATGATGAATCTTTTAGGCAGTTTGAATATAGCAGTCAGAATATTGAGGATGATCCGTATGATTTGGACATAGAAGTTGAAATGCCTAGAGAAGCACTTGAGATACTTGGGAAAATGTTAGGGTTAGATCCCACTAAAACGCATGATGAGGATATAGGTGAGCTTGACGTAAGGAATGATGAGGTAAGTAACATAAGCCCACCAAGTGCCCCACAAGTCCTACCATCATTTGAGGCACACACACCGCCCGTGACTTACCCGGAAGAAGTGGAAGAGACTATAGGAACCCCAATAGAGGTAGAACCCTTGGACCAAGCACAACTAGAGGATGTAGGTTTGAATGCTTATAGTGATCACAACCTTACTCTTAGTTCTAGGGGATTTCCTATTTTTGATGAACCGGAGCCTCAACCAAAACCGTTACCTAATCTTCCATCCTTAGATGTGAATTTAGGAATTGAAAAAGGTCCCGATCCACCCATCAAACCATGTAGTCTGGGCAATGTTAAGATTAAGGTAGTAGACTCTAAGCCTTGTAGAGAGAAAGCTGACATAGGAGTGAACCATAACCTTTCATACTTACATCACCCATTCATGATTAATCACAAGAAACACTATGGGTTTAAACCGGGTTTATTAGGTCAAGATGGATTCCCAACTAGGAATCTCTCGAAGTTGATAGAAGATGATCCCTTTTTAGGAGAAAACTTTAATTCACCCATTGACCAAAGTGAACTAGGTAAGGTTATGATGAAAGGAGCACACCCCTTTGAGTATATAATTCATCCGTCACTCTTTCCTCACGTGGCATACTTTCACCCAGATGGTGTGTATCGCTACTATCACCCGCACTTAATCCTAAGTGTAGAAAAAACCTCTCCTTTATCCGTTAAATAAGGGTAGAGTCAGGCTCGTGACTCGAACAAAAACAAGCGCTCTTGGGAGGCAACCCAAGCTTTATTTGCTTTGTGTGTTTATTTATTTGTTTGTTTGATTTTATTTGTTTCCGTATGTATGTTTAATTTTTATTCTTATTGATTCATGTTCAAAACTAAATTGTGAAAATGCTTTATTTTGTTTTTAACTTCGTCTTAACTACATATAAAGGTATTTTGCAAAAGATAAGTGTAAGGGAAATCTAAATCGGTTTATTAGAACACATATGAACATGAATCGTAATAATAATAAATTAGCATACATATTAGTGTTTGTTTGAGTCAAATGCTTGTATCGAGTCATAATGATGTTTTGCAGGATTTCCAGGAAGTAAGGTAAAGGTTTTTTCCAGAAATTTTCCGGAAACTTAAAATGAAAATTTTTGTCAGGTCATTTCTGACGGCGTCAGGGGTTATAACCTGACGGCGTCAGATTTAATTTCCAGAAATTTTTGAAAGTTTTGTTTTCATAAAAAGTTTTTATTAAATCTCCAACTTATAATCTCCAGGAATCTGCAAAATTATCAGTCCACAAGCATTATATCCTTATATATAGATTTTATCCCGCCGATGTTATGCAGGTTTTCGTGTTTGTTTTCTCAGGTTAACAGGTTATTTTGGACAAGGAAATGTTTATGGAATCAAGCTTATGGCGATGCATTAGTCATGGAGCTTCAACATTCTCTTTGGAGGAAGATTTAACCGTGTGATTTCACTATCCAACGAGCGAATCAGGGGAGTATTTGATTTCATTCTTTTACTTTATGCTTTTACATCTTGTTATTTGAACATTGGGGACAATGTTCATCTTAAGTGTAAGGGGAGGGTAAAAGTACGATTTTAGAGAATACAATTGCGCTTGATTTTTGTTTGTTTGATGATAGATGTGTAATAAAACTGAGAGAAATACTTGTTAAGGCAATTTTAGTGCCAAATTTAAAATTTTTTACAACATATAGGAGTGAAACTTTGATCTTAATGAGCGTCTCACGGATAGGAGTTATATGACTAGCACAAAAAACCGTACCACTAAAAAAATTTCCACCCCAAATATGTGAGGTTCACCCCTAGAATTGGTAGGAAAAGCATTTATGCTATGATGTGTGTACCGGTAGCACTTAGATTCTAGAACTTGCGTTAGGACCATTCCGAGGCCACAAGTGAGACTACATTCGTGTAGTTAGATTTACTACATGATAAGAGGCATTAGGATTAACCCATTGTTTTACACCTGTGTTTTTGTTATAATTACGTTGGCTACATTGGTCAAGTAATTCTCCCACACCCTTTGCGTTGTACTCATTTTTAGTACACGATACCCCTAGTACACCCCTCAGAGCCTATCTTTTCGTTTCAACCTTTAAGCATCTTACTTAAAGGAAGAATTTGTTACACCCCACTAAAATGTACACCCAAATCGCCTTAGCCTACCTTGTATGCACTCATCTTTAGTGCATTATTGTGTCAACATTTGTTTAAACCCAAGTTAATTATCTAATTGATTACATGGTTGCTAAGTCGAGTCATATCCTTGTACATATTGTTTTGGGACGATTGGGACTCATGGGTAAAGTACTAGTGTAATGGAGTAATGGGGAAGAACATCATTTATTACCCCCATATGTGCCAAATGTTTTAAAAGTACTCCAAGTTTTTCAATTATCTTAATTCGAGTCATTAGATTAGTATTTGTAAAGTTATGTAAAAATTCAAGTGTAAGGGGAATGCAATGCCCCTATGATGTATTATTTTGGATGGTAGGGCAAGAGTGTATGCAAAAAAAAAAAAAAAAAAAAAAAAAAAAAAAAAAAAAAAAAAAAATCAAGAAAAACACAAAAAAATGAGAAAATGAAAAATAGAAAAAACATACGGACTACCATCCCGTTTCATTTTATGTTTGCTTTATATTTTTGTTATTTTGTTATTTCGTTTTTAGCTTAAGATCGAGTCGAGTCTTGGCTTAGCAACATTGTATAGTACATGTAATTGATCAAGATCTTTAACTAGCCACCAGTAAAATATCCCGTATCCAACAAAACTGTGTTTTCCTTTTCCCTACACCTAACATTATAACCCATTTAAAAGCCCTCTTTGATAGTTTATCTTAGGTGCTTACGCCTAGTGGAGGAGGTTTTCGATCCTTTCCCAAGCCTATGGTAATCTATTTGCTATGACAGGTAGTGAGAGATATTTTCCGTTTTCATTTATGAGATTTATTTTGATGACACTTGAGAGATGTGAGTATCTAAACACTACTTGTGAGGTGCTAGTATGTAATCTCCGTGCTTATTATGATTGAAGTGGAACGATTATTTGTTGTAATTACTTTTATGTTAGCATTAAATGACCCCTAACTTGTATTTTGATTAGAATAAAAGCGCATTTGCTTGAGGACAAGCAAATCTCAAGTGTAAGGGTATTTGATGAGGCGAAAAGTGTACCGCTTTTAAGGGGTCATTTAAGCCCGAAATCGTATTTATTTGATCAAATATTGCCCTAAATCGTTCCTTTTGTCATTTTAGGTACTTTTGAGGAGAAATCTGGAAAAGGAGGCATTTTGGACGTTTTTGGAGCATTAAAGTGAAGAAAACGGCAAAGTCTCAAGAATCGGCTAAAAGTTACTCTTGACGGCGTCACAATTAACATGGGACGGCGTCATGCCTTGGCAAGAAAAGTTGGATGTGAAATTTACTCATGACGGGCCAGTGAGTTAGCATGAGAATTCTGACGGCGTCACGCTTTAACTAAATCAAGGGCGTCACGGCTTAAATCATAAGGGGACGGCGTCACGTTCATGATCCGACGGCGTCAAGCCTTGATAAGCCAGAATGGATTTTTGAAGAGCTAAAGAGGGACGGCGTCAAGAAGGTCACCCGGGAACCCTAAAAGCGGCGAGGTGACGGCGTCACAATGCATAAGGTGACGCCGTCAGATCCAAAAATCTATATATAGTTTTCTAATTTTTTGTCATTAAGGGAGAGCTTAGTGTGTGGAATTTTGGGATAAAACCCTAAGACGATTTTAGCTACTTTTTCAGGGCTTTTTGCCTTGAGATCTTCCATGTTTCATTGAAAGATAAGTTATCAATTAATCATTCAATATGTCTATGTGTTGTTTGATTCTATCTTATGCTTGTCTTTTGTTTTAACATGTTAGGCTAATTTTATCTTGTGTTTGCTTAGATCTAATGAAACCTAGCTATTGATTATTGGTTGTTAGTGTGTTGTTAGTTGTATTGGATGATTGTTTATCTATGTTAGGCTTAAGAAAACTGGCTAACTTCCTATTCGGTAACTTGCTTGAACGTCTTAAGAAACATGAACCAAACGCGTACTAAAGGTTTTTATGGTTGTATTTAATGCACAAGCGAATTCTAGTGATCCCATGTTAGGAGCTTCCTAGCCGGCTCGACATAGGAGTGAAGTAGGAGCTTGTAGAGTTGGGGAAGTAAGTACGCCACCCCACGAATGGTATTAAGGAATACACCCGTCATCCACGCGACTAATACACACTAATTAACCGGTAAAAGATAGTTAGGGAGTAAGGAAATCTAAGTAAACACATTTCTCTACACATAAGTTTCTCACCACATTTCATTTTTGTTATTTTATTTTATTTGCATTCGTAGTAAATTGGGTTAGTTGACTAGCAACTAATTCCGCCCACTCCTTCAAAATCGAGATTTTACTTGCTTTCATAAAAACTATAAAAACATAAAAAGAATCTTCCTCAACCCTTAGACCTAATTAGAGTAGCCTTTCATACCTAACGAACACTATTCCCTGTGGAGAACGATCAATCCCCCGTACTTACCACTACACTATACTACATCGGTCAGGTACACTGCCTGGTGGGGTTGTAAGCCTCTTGAGATCCCTCGAGAGGTAAAACCTGTTGTAAGGTTACAAAACCACGCAATCAGCAGGCGAAGAAAACGCATGACGACCTACAAGGAAAGAAGCAGCAAAGTGATTCAGCCCCTAAGCAGGCCTCTGGAACAACCAGTGCGCCCAAAAACTTAGGATCATACTCAGATCTGGCCTTTACGGCAGTAGAACCGCTCACAAGGACTACCCATGCTACTACAACAACCACTAGCGCGGTAGATCTACAGCGCACTCCTTTCACCATGCCAGAATTAGACTTCACTGAGCCGCCAAACGCCCCTATCCGAAACAAGGGTCCTGATTTGGAAACAGAAATCCTCGCGCTAGAAGGAGTCACGCCAGAACTGGCGCCAAGAGATTTCGTATCTCAAAACTATGAAACCTTGGCTGCGCTTATGCGGGAGGAAGCAAAAAAAAGGTCAAGCCAGAGTCTGCAAGCCCGGCTCAACTTCGACCCTGAGCATGAAGCATCCCCACCGCGTTACCAAAAGGAAAGGCGCGAGAAGGATAGCCGCCGACACCCAGTGTTTACTAGGATCGGAAGGAAAGTGAGTGGATGATGAAGCAGCCGACTTACATTATCTGGAGGAGCATGAAGACGATGGACGGCGCACCAATGTCCACGCTAGGCTTGGCAGTCGCAGGATTCACGATAGACTTGGGCGACGGTGCTCCCCAAGCGAAAGCCCTTCAAGCTCGGACTCCGAGGATAGTCGGCGCAAGCGCCGCAAAAGAGTAAGCTCATCCTCAAGTGACTCCTCGGACAACGAGGACAAAGAAACAGGACACTGGAAGTCCAGGAGAAGATACCGCGACCAAGAGGACGAAGATATGTCTCGTCCCTGGCGCCGCCAAAAGGTTGACGCATTCACTCGACGCATCAGTGATTTTTCAGAAGATAAGAGAAGGCGCATGCTCGCTAATGTTAAAACTTATGATGGGACAGGTGATCCTAACGACCACCTAAAAATTTTCGAATCAGCAGCAACCATCGAAAATTGGCCACAACCTGTGTGGTGCCACATGTTTAATTCTACGTTAGTAGGGAATGCGCGAAACTGGTTCAGTAAGCTTCCACATAGAAGCATCGATGGGTTTGAAGAGTTGCGGAAGGCGTTTCGTTTGAACTTTACTCAGAGGAAGAAGTGCGCCAAGAACCCTGTCGAACTCTGATGAACTCAAATAAGTACATTTTATTACTATCATTTATCCTATTAATTTGACTTGTTTTACTATATTATGTATGAGGATTGATACTTAATCGTTTACTTTTGTAATTCTCAGGTAAAAACAAGCATTTGGTGAAACTTAGCGATTATGGACTAAAAACGGAGTAAAATGATCAAGATTGGAATTGGTTGTTGGAATGAAGAGAATGAAGACCACTGCCTGACTTTGAAGAATGCGCCGCATGGATTTATCCCATGCGCCGCATATGAAACTTTGGTCAACGAAGAATAACCAACTTGTTCTGCTCCAGATGCGCCGCATCTCACTCGTTACATGCGCCGCATCACTATCAATATTTCACCATCCAAGATACAAGAGGACATGTGCCGCATCCAAAGATAAAGATACGCCGCATCTTCTGGCGGTGTACGAATATTCCTGAATATTATAATCTTGGACCCCACGCGAAGTTAAGTAAATGCGCCGCATCTACTTACTAGATGCGCCGCATCTCACCCTCAGACAGAAACTATAAATACCCCAAAGACCAGACGAATTAAGAAGTTAGCTTTAGTTCCGAAGTTTTAACAGAAGACCGAAGACCAGAAACCAAGGACGAATTCAGTCAAGGCAGCAGCACAAGACACACCCAAATCAAGGATACAAGAGCTGTAAGAAGGTGCTGCATGTGTTTAATTCATTAAGTAGTTTTGTTTTATTGTGTTAGTAAACTTTAATTCATCAAGATTGGTGGCTTGTGTAATGTGACAACGGAAAGATTGCCCTCCCTTAAAACTGCTTTCTCATTAATTAAAGTTTATATGTTGATGTCATTGGTGACTTTTATTAGTGCATTGATAACCTCTGTGGCTAGCTGAGCGTTGATCGGGTCGCCATGCCTCTGCCCTCGCCTGTTTATTAGATCGCCTATGCATTCTATGGTCTGTAGAAAAGTAGGAGAAAGATAAATAGGATAGTCATAAGTAATCATTAAGGGTTTACTCGCCGATAAGATTAGAACCAACGAGAAAGGACTTAATCTCGGTGCGTTGCATCGAACTATACACTTCATATAACACTAGCAATAAAACAAGTGACAAACTACTTATCATAAGGACAGCCCTCTTATTGTCTCGAGTATTTATCTGTGTACGTGTGTGCTACTTGCTGATTCGTGCCTATTGGTTTATTTTATTATTTAATTGCAACCAAATCGTGCCAGTCTCTCAGGCTGAACCCCCCTTGCGTTAGATTAGATTGTATAGCTAACTTAATATATTAAAATACTGATTAGAATAACTAGATAATACGTTCCACTCTTAGTGATCGACACTCTACTTACCATTATATTCATACTGACCGGGTACACTGCTCGTTAAGTGTGTGTGTTATTGATAAGTCGGCTAAATATAAATTTAAAACTTGAGTAGGCATTAAAACTGCTAAACCGCAACGACACACGCAGCACATCAAACTCGCTAGGGTAAAACAACGCCAAGGGGAATCCACAAGCGCTTTTATGGAGCGCTATAAAGACGAATGCATGCATGTTAAGGCATGCCCCGAAATACTAAAGATCTCAGGGTTTATGAACGGAATCAATAACCCAGAACTTATCAAAAAGTTAAATGATAGGGTTCCCCAAACCTTTGACGAACTTATGAAGCGCACGAGGTCCTTCATCCAAGGAGAAGCCGCCGCTGCGGATAGTAAGAAAGGCTACTCAAACTATAGGTCACAAGAACAGCCCAGGAGACAATCCAATGACCAGAGTAGCAATCGTAAGAAAAGCTACCGCAGTCAGGGGGGCGGACGAGAGAATGACAAGTATAACCCACTAACGAAGACTCCAAAGGAGATATTTGCGATGGAAGGCGCGAACTTTCCGAGACCCCCACCGATGCGCACCCCAGAAGATCGACGCGTAGGGAACGGATACTGCGAGTATCATGGACAGAAGGGCCACACCACCAATGAGTGTGTCCAATTACGCCAACTAATTGATAAATTAGTAAAAGAAGGCAGATTGGACCATCTAGTTAAGAACATCAAGGATGGGAAAGACAAACAGAAAAAACAGAGGCTGTCATCCAACTCCCTTCACCACGCACGTTGAAAGAAGTCCAGTCTCTGAATGGAAAACTAGCCGGGTTAAACAGATTCCTGTCCAAATCAGCAGATAAGTCACTCCCCCTCTTTAAAACACTCAAGAAGTGCACAAAAAAGGGAGACTTTCGTTGGACTACAGAAGCGAAAGAAGCTTTCACACAGCTTAAGCAACATAAAGCAGCGCTTCCCAAGCTAGTCGCACCCCGACCAGGGGAGGAGTTAATTGTGTATTTGTCTGCGACTCATGGAGCAGTCAGCGCGGTGCTACTGACAGATAGGAATTCCGTACAAACACCGGTATACTTTGTAAGTAAAGCGCTCAAGAAGACAGAGATTAACTATAGCCCAATGGAAAAGTTGGTCTTGGCATTAGTATTCGCCGCCAAAAGATTGCGCAGATACTTTCAGGCACACCCAATAGCGGTGATCACGGACCAACCAATCAAGCAAGTTATCTCCAAACCCGACGCATCGGGGCGATTACAAAAGTGGAGTGTACTGCTAGGCGAGTATAACATCTCTTATAGACCACGCACTGCGGTTAAAGGGCAAATACAAGCAGACTTCATCATCGAAAAACCAGACACCGATGCTGCACCTCCACTGAGCGAGGTAGAACTACAAGAGCCATGGGTCCTGTTCACGGATGGATCTTCATGTGTGGATGGGTCGGGCGCAGGCCTTATCCTCACCAATCCAGAAGGAATGGAATTCACTTACGCACTGCGCTTTGAATTCACAGCTACGAATAACGAGGCAGAGTATGAAGCCCTAATCGCTGGATTACGCATTGCAACTCGAATGGGTGTACGCAACCTAGAAGCAAATGTGGACTCCCGATTAGTAGCCAACCATGTGTTGGGCGAATATGTGGCTAAAGAGGATAACATGGTTCAATACCTCGACAAGACCAAGTCACTAATCCAAGGTTTTGACAGGTTTACCATTAAACAAGTTCCTAGAGGTGAAAACAAAAAAGCGGATGCGCTAAGCAAGATCGCATCTACAAGCTTTGCGCACCTGTCAAAACAAGTGTTGGTGGAGATCCTAAAAAATAAATCCATCTCGGAGATGGACATATCCACGGTAATAGAGGAGGAGAATCCTACGTGGATGACCCCTATTGTCGAATTTATAAGCAAAGGCATATTGCCCCATGAGCAGAAGGATGCTCGACGGATACGGCGCACAGCGCAGAGGTTCGAACTTCGAGATGGTATCCTATATCGGCGCTTATTTCTACAACCATGGCTTCGGTGCGTTGGACCTCTTCAGGCAGATTACGTACTCCGAGAGATCCACGCCGGTTCATGCAGTATGCATTCAGGACCACGGTCCGTCGTAGCACGAGCCTTGCGGTCAGGATACTACTGGCCCACTATGCATCGCGATGCGCGTGATGTGATAAAGAAATGTAGCGACTGCCAAGTTCATAGACCCATCCCGCGCAGACCACAACAAGAGCTAACGCCTATCACTTCTCCATGGCCATTCTATAAGTGGGGTATCGATATTGTGGGTCCCTTCCCTGTTGCAACGGGGGGACTGAAATTTCTTATTGTGGCAATAGACTACTTCACTAAGTGGATTGAGGCAAAAGCAGTGGCGACAATCACAGGTAATCAAGTAAAACGATTCGTTTGGGAAAATATTGTATGCCGCTTTGGATTACCTGGGGAAATCGTTTCGGACAACGAAAAACAATTCCGCGATAACCCGTTCAAAGACTGGTGCACAGAACTAAATATCACACAACACTTTGCGTCAGTTAAACACCCACAAACCAATGGTTTAGTTGAGCGCGCAAATTGTAGTCTAGGCGAAGGAATTAAAGCGCGCCTGGACAAACACAAAGGAAGATGGGTGGATGAATTGTCGCATGTCTGATGCGCGTGATGTGTCGTTGCGGTTTAGCAGTTTTAATGCCTACTCAAGTTTTAAATTTATATTTAGCCGACTTATCAATAACACACACACTTAACGAGCAGTGTACCCGGTCAGTATGAAGATAATGGTAAGTAGAGTGTCGATCACTAAGAGTGGAACGTATAATCTCGTTAATCTAATCAGTATTTTAATATCCTAACGCAAGGGGGTTTCAGCCTGAGAGACTGGCACAGTTTTGTTTGCAATTAAATAATAAAATAAACAGATAGGCACGAATCAGCAAGTAGCACACACGTACACAGATAGATACTTGAGACAATAAGAGGGCTGTCCTTATGATTAAGTAGATTGTCACTTGTTTTATTGATAGCTTTATATGAAGTGTATGTAATTAACTCTTTCTCGTTGGTCCTATTCTCATCGGCGAGTAAACCCTTAATGACGACTTATGTCTAAAAGTTATTCCTAAGTGATCAATTTAGAAACAACCGTGGGAGCCACACCTTGTCCCGCAGTCGGGTGCCCGCAAGCCACTAATAAACACAGAGGTGGTCAATGCACTAATAAGTAGTAACCAAAGACATCAACATATAAACTTTAATTGATGGGAAAGCAAGTATTAAAGGGAGTGCAATCTTTCCGTTGTCACATTACACAAGCCACCAATCCTGATGAATTAAAGTTTGCTAAAACAATAAAACAAAACTACTTAATGAATTAAATACATGCAGCACCTTCTTACAGCTCTTGTATCTTCGATTTGGGTGTGTCTTGTGCTGCCTCTTGACTGAATTCGTCCTTCTCTTCTGTTCGGTCTTTAGGTTTTAGGGTTTCCGAATCTCTGTAACTCTTCTGGTCTACGGGGTATTTATAGTTTGTGTCTGAGGGAAGATGCGGCGCATCTACTTAAGTAGATGCGGCGCATGTACTTAACTTCGCGTGGGGTCCAAGATTATAATATTCAGGAATATTCGTACACCGCCAGAAGATGCGGCGTAACTCTTTATTAGATGCGGCGCATGTCCTCTTGTATCTTGGATCGTATCTGGTGATATCTTGATAGAGATGCGGCGCATGTTGATAGTGAGATGCGGCGCATCTGGAGCAGAATTGACTTGATCTTGTCCATGTCAGTAGACTCTTCACTTTATGCACGTTTTGCTCCATTATTAGTCCAAAATCGCCAAGTTTCACCAAATGCTTGTTTTTACCTGAGAATTACAAAAGTAAACGATTAAGTATCAATCCTCATACATAATATAGTAAAACAAGTCAAATTAATAGGATAAATGATAGTAATAAAATGTACTTATTTGAGTTCATCAAATATCCCCCCACTTGAACTTTACTTGTCCCCAAGTAAACCTTAGATTAAAACTTATGAAAATGTATCCTAAAAGATGTTAGGATTTATTTTTATAGTTAAGCATGTATTCGTTTATTTCATAATCACACAACTAAACACTTAACGAATTAGAAGTAAAATAAAATAAGTCGATAAAAGCAAATCTAATCGTTTAACTGTCCAGTCGCGACGAATATTCTATCATAAGCTTGGCAAGTATACACATCTCCACCACTAAAGCTAAGGAATAACAAGTCTAAAGCGGTAAAAAGGGTTTTTAGGCTTAAGGGTTAATTATTCTTATTTACACTATCGATCTCAAATTCCAGAAAAGGCGACAAAATCACAAATACATGATCGAATCCACGAACACGATACTTGCAATTGCTCAAATCCTTAACTCGAATAGGCTAAAGATAGGTCCAAACTTCACCAATAATAATATATCAAAAAGGGCGACAAAATCATAAATACATAGCCGAATCCACGACTACGATACTTAAGATTGCTCAAATCCCTAATCTCAATAAATCAAAGGTTCGGTTGGATAAAGAACAATACAGGGTATGGATAACATTTGGGATATAAATTGGTGTAAAAATAAAAATAAACAAAACAAATAAATTAAAATCCTAAGTGTGGTTAATCACTATCCCAACCATCCCATGAATAAGACTCATATCATTGAATAACTCACGCTTTAACACTTGAAACACACGCTTTAGGTAGACACGAATTATACTCAACAAGATCTTAATCAAAGAATAAACCTTAATTGGCGTTCCCATAACTGCCAATTCCCATTCAATCCATAGATATAGTACAACAAATAGTGGTGATATCGACCACTTACATAACTTTACATCGTTGGCTTAAAATAAACATCCAACTCTTTTTTTCTTTCTTTTTCTTTTCTCATTTTTTCGATTTTTTTTTTTTTTTTTTTTTTTTTTTTTTTTTTTTTTTTTTTTTTTAACTTGAAACATAAACATAGATGTGTAAAATTTCACCACATCACTATAACTTTCTTTCCGGATAATTTTTCCATACTTTTCATAACTTCAGAAATAATGGTAAATAGTGAAAGTAGTAAACACACGAAAAATAAACTCTAAAATATACAATATTTACTTTCACTCCAATTGCATTGTGCAATTTCCCGACCTAACCATATATAATGAATTACGCACGCGAACACAGGTAATGTAAGGAAACACACTTTGCCTATAGCAATTAACCAACCACGGATTCTAATCTACAGGGTAGGCTAAGGTTTAAGGTGTAACGAAACATTTTAAACATAGGTGTAAGAAACGAAAGGAATGGCTCTGAGTGTTTTTCTAGGGGTATCTTACTCTAAAAGTGAGAGTAACAAAAGGTTTTATACGGGGGTTAACTAACCAGTGTAGTTAGCTAATAACACATAACATATAAAGGCTTTTTGGGTGTAATCCTAGAATTTTACCAAGTTAGACAAGTCATTCCAATTAAATAAATAATACTCATTATGGTGGTCTCGAATAGTATACAAGCCAAGTTCTAAAGTTTACAAGTCACCGGCACACTCATAGATTTGTGAATTTTGGAAAATCACAATTTTTGAAAATAATGTCATGTGTGCAGTTATGCAACTTAGATCTTAAACAAAAACATGCTAAAAAATTTTTTAAGTTTGATATATTAAGCACATTTTAAGCATAATTTTTGAAAAAGTTTAGGACAAGTAAGTGTTAAGTGTTCTAATTCTCCTATCCCCCCACTTAAGTTAAACAACGTCCTCGTTGTTTGTATAAAAGGTTAAAAACTGGAAAATAAAAAGAATTAGAACAGAAAAACTCCCCTGAGATTTGCTCGGTATGATCCTCCATTAGTATATGAGCAAAAATCATCTTTCTTGTGGATTAGAACGTTAAAGCTTCATGCTTGATGTATCCACAGGAAATCCAGAAAACTATAATACCACCAACACTTTTAAAACACACCTAAGATAAGAAAGGTTCAACTTGCATAATACATTAGTAGTTAGGTAAAAATAAAACTTAAAAATTAAAACTGAAAATCATCAGGTCAGTCGATGCGCCGTATCCTATTGAAGAAGATACGCCGTATCGAGCCTGGAATAAATACGGATCAGAATAAAGATGCGCCGCATCCTTAACCAGGGATGCGCCGCATTAAAATAACTGATAAAAAGTTTTAAAGTCGAAAATAAAAATGCAGAAAAATAAAATAAGATATGACCATTGCAGAGGATGCGTCGCATCTCAGGACTGAGATGCGCCGTATCTTCGTGCGGCCTGGACTGACTCGACACAGAAAACAGAATAATAAAAGATAAATCCGGGTTGTCTCCCGGTCAGCACTTGTCTTTATTCCAGAGTCTTCAAGTTAGACTCACGTTCAGCTCCTTAATCCATTACGTCGGGCTCAAACTCCACCACCTCGCTCTCATTATCCTCAATTTTATTATCAAAGTATTTCTTCACACGTTGCCCGTTTACTTTGAATATATAACCATTTTTATCGCATATTTCAATTGTTCCGTATGGATACACTTTCTTGACAACGAACGGACCCGTCCATCTTGATTTAAGTTTACCAGGATACATCTTTAATCTAGAATTAAATAGTAGCACTCTCTCTCCGATAGCAAACGTTTTATCCCCACGTAATCTCGAGTCATGCCATCTTTTAGTTCTTTCTTTGTAGATTTTAGTATTCTTGTAGGCCTCATCTCTTAGTTCATAGAGTTCATTAAGTTCCATGAAACGGTTTTTCGTTGCAGCTTCCATATCCAAATTACAATTCGTTAAAGCCCAATACGCACTTTGTTCAATTTCGACCGGTAGGTGGCATGCTTTTCCGTATACAAGACGGAATGGAGTGCATCCCGTCGGTGTCTTATAGGCTGTACGGAATGCCCATAAAGCATCATCCAACTTGTCAGACCACCCTTTAGGATTATAACCAGTCGTTTTTTCAAGAATTCGTTTTATAGCTCTATTGGTTACTTCAGTTTGACCATTTGATTGAGGATGGTATGCGGTGGAAACCCTATGATACACTCCATATTTCTGCAAGGCTCTTCCAAGATGGTGATTACAAAAGTGTGTTCCCCTATCACTAATCAATGCTTTAGGAATTCCAAACCTAGAGAACAAACCTTGTAAAAATTTAAGAACTACCTTGCTGTCGTTTGTTGGAGATGCTTGCGCTTCTACCCATTTTGATACGTAATCAACAGCAACCAAAATATATTTATTACCTTTAGATTCAGGAAACGGTCCCATGAAGTCTAATCCCCATATGTCGAAAACTTCACATACCTGGATATAGTTTTGCGGCATTTCGTTCCTTGATGTAATATTTCCAGATCGTTGACACGCATCACATCCTTTTATATAATCTTTCGCATCCTCCAACATAGTGGGCCAATAAAATCCTGCGTCAAGAATTTTTCTTCTTGTGACGACTGTACCGTGATGCCCCCCTGTTGGCCCTGAATGGCAATGTGCCAATATTGCAGCTATGTCATCACCGTCTACGCATCTTCGTATAATATTGTCAGGACATAATTTAAAGGCATAAGGTTCATCCCAAATATATTCGTTAGCGCGAGTTATAAACCTTCTTTTCTCATCGGATGTTAGCCCATCAGGAATTTCATTTGCAACAATAAAGTTTATAAAGTCGGCATACCATGGCCCATTATTATTACTCTTAATTCCTACCATCATAAGGTGTTCATCAGGAAAGTCATCAGCTATTTCCCTTTCGTCAAGCACCTCCATATCAGGGTTTTCAAGTCTAGATAAGTGGTCAGCAGCTAGATTCTCGGCACCCTTTTTATCTTTAATTTCAATATCGAATCCTTGGAGCAATAAAACCCACCTAATAAGCCTAGGCTTGGCATCCTGTTTATTGAACAAATACTTCAAAGCAGAATGGTCAGTGTAAACCATAGTTTTTGACAATATAAGATATGATCTAAATTTATCGAATGCAAAAACTACTGCTAAAAGTTCTTTTTCCGTGGTGGTGTAGTGTTCTTGGGCATTATTCAATGTTTTGCTAGCATAATAAATTGGCTTAAATTTCTTATCTATCCTTTGGCCAAGTACGGCTCCAACAGCATAATCACTAGCATCACACATTAGTTCAAAAGGTAAATTCCAATCTGGCGAAATTATAATAGGTGCGGAAGTTAGTTTTTCTTTAAGTATATTAAATGCCTTTTTGCAATCATTAGAAAAATCAAACTTCGCATCTTTTAGTAATAATTGGGTCATAGGCCTAGATATCATTGAAAAATCCTTTATGAACCTACGGTAAAATCCAGCATGCCCTAAAAAACTTCTAACACCTTTAACATTAGTGGGGTAAGGTAGTTTAGCAATTACATCAATTTTAGCTTTATCAACTTCTATACCTTTCCCAGAAATTTTATGTCCTAACACAATTCCCTCTCTAACCATAAAGTGACATTTTTCCCAATTAAGAACAAGGTTAGTTTCTTCACACCTAGCAAGCATTCTATCAAGTTTAAAGAGACAATCATTAAATGAGTTACCGAACACCGAAAAGTCGTCCATGAAGACTTCCATAAAGTCTTCTACCATATCATGGAAGATAGCCGTCATACAACGTTGAAAAGTAGCAGGGGCGTTGCATAGTCCGAACGGCATTCTCCTATAGGCGAAGGTTCCATAAGGGCAGGTGAAAGTCGTCTTCTCTTGATCCTCGGGGGCAATGGGTATTTGGAAGAAACCTGAAAAACCATCCAAAAAACAATAATAATCATATCCTGATAGTCTTTCTAACATTTGATCAATAAATGGAAGAGGGAAGTGATCTTTTCGCGTAGCATCATTGAGTTTGCGGTAGTCGATGCAAACTCTCCATCCGGTAACAGTTCTTGAAGGGATTAGCTCATTGTCGTCATTGAGTACTACCGTCATTCCTCCTTTTTTTTGGTACAACGTGGATAGGACTGACCCACGAGCTGTCGGAAATTGGGTAGATAAGTCCGGAGTCAAGTAACTTTACGATTTCATTTTTCACCACATCTTGGACTTTTGGATTCAAACGCCTTTGAGGTTGGATAGTTGGTTTGAATTCATCTTCCATAAGGATTTTATGTGTACAAAATGACGGGCTAATTCCCTTAATATCAGACATACTCCATGCTAATGCTCCTCTTCGTTTATATAGTACCTGCAATAGAGACTCTTTTTCTTTTGGCGTTAAGTCAGATGCAATAATAACGGGTGTATTAGTATTTCCGTTTAAATAAGCATATTCCAAAGTAGAAGGAAGATCCTTAAGCACAGGTTTAACATTATTAATTTCAGTAGCACTAGCGGAATAAACCTGTTCTTTAATCATATCGTTGCTGTCATCAGATAGATGCGCCGCATCGAGGTTTTCGATGCGCCGTATCTCATTACATACAGCAGAATCAGCAGCGAAATTATAATCAATAGCATTCTCATCAACTTGATCTTCTATAGCAATTGTGTTTTCTAAATTTTTAAGCAGAAAAGAATCAAGCAAATTATTTTTTAACAATCTCTGAGTAAATTGATTAATCGTGTCGTCAGAAACATCGATATTATAACATTCATCATCATCGGAATTATCTTTACTCATAGATTGTTCCATGTTAAATTCAACCTCATCTTTTCCTATGGTAATAGTTATTTTTTTATTAAAAACATCAATCATGGCCCTAGCAGTGGCTAAAAATGGTCTCCCTAATATTATAGGAGTTCTAGAATTTTCAGGCATATCGAGGATAACGAAGTCGATAGGTAATTCAAATTTATCAACTTTTATTAATATATTTTCCGCTATTCCTAATGGGTATTGTATGGACCTATCAGCTAGTTCTAAGCACATCCTAGTAGGTTTTGGTTCACCAAGACCTAATTTATCATACATAGAAGAGGGCATAAGACTTATACTAGCTCCTAGGTCGGCTAAGGCATTTTCAATATGCAAATTTTTAATTTGACAAGGAATAGTGAAACTCCCTGGATCTTTTTCTTTAGACGGAAGTTCGTTGAGCAATGCCGCAGAGCTTCTTTTTCCCATTGTTACGGTGCAAGCCTCTTCGAGTTTAGACTTGTTTGTAAGCAAGCTCTTCAGATATTTAGCATATTTTGGCATTTGCACTAGGGCTTCCATAAATGGTATACTAAGCTGCAGCTGCTTGAGATTCTCCAGGAATTTCTTTTGATAGGCATCTTCTTTCTCTTTCCTTGCCCTGTGTGGGAAAGGTGGTGTTGATCGTTTAGGTTCAACAGAAGGTTCTTTTCTAGTCACAGGTTCTGGATCAGTCTCTTTAGGTTGCTCTTGCTCAGGTGATAAAGATTCAGGGGAAATTTTGTTTGTACTGTCATCCTCGGGTGTTTCTCCGATTTGAAAGGTTGACTTTCCGCCTCTAGTTGTAATTCCTTTCAGATCGTGTCTTACCAAAAGAACCTTGTTAAGCACCGTTGACAATTGGTGCACTTCAATTGCCAATCCATTGATCATATTGTTTTGTTCCTTTAGTAATAGCTCATGACTGCCTTTGAATTCGGTGATAAAGTTCCTTGCTTCATGATGTTCTTGTTCATTGGCTTGAGCGATTAGTACCGCAAACTCTTCCATAGTAAGGCTTCTTTGGGGACTTCCGAACCAGTTTGAGAAAATATCGAACATTGTTCCTGAAAATTAAGAACAAGAAGATTTCAAAGTAAAAGCTTCCAAGCATAAGGGTAAGTCAGAATATTTTCCGTTCGGAAATTAGAAAAGAATAAAAGTTGCTGATGTCTGCAGACGATGCGCCGTATCCAAAGAGTTGGATACGCCGTATCTTATAATCGTTAAAAATTTAATCAGACTTTATTCAGAAAACAGATACGCCGCTTAGAATTTATGAATGCGCCGTATCGAATTAGTTAATCAAAAATCAGTTTATCTAATTAAAATTAAATGCGTCGTATTAACGAAAGTTAATGCGCCGTATTTTCGTTACGTTTAAAAATAAAAGATTTTTGATTCAGTAAGATGCGCCGTATCGACGGAAATCGATACGCCGTATTTATTTAATAATTCGCAAACTGTTTTTAATTAAAATAATAGATACGCCGTATCTTCAAAAGAAGATGCGTCGTATGGCGTTAACGTTTTAGAAAAGTTTTTATCAAAAACAGATACGCCGTATCTACAAAAGCAGATGCGTCGTATTACTTTATCGCTTAGAAAAATTTTCTTGTTAAAAACAGATACGCCGTATCTTGGGGAAAAGATGCGTCGTATCGAATTAATTAAACGCGTTGTATTAAAAAAATTAAACGCAATACGCCGTATCTGAGAGATCAGATGCGCCGTATCGTTTGATTTAGCACAGTACAACGATAGCAGAACAGAAAAATACGAAAAATAAAAATAAAAATTAAACACACGAAACAAAAAATAAAACACACAAAAATAAAAACAAAAGCAAACAAATAACACACAATACAACAAATATGCAAAATAGTACAATGATGCAATTAATCTAATAAAAAGAAAAACCTAATTAAAATACTAATCAAATTAACAGAAAATAACAATTCACTCCCCGGCAGCGGCGCCAAAAACTTGATGCGCGTGATGTGTCGTTGCGGTTTAGCAGTTTTAATGCCTACTCAAGTTTTAAATTTATATTTAGCCGACTTATCAATAACACACACACTTAACGAGCAGTGTACCCGGTCAGTATGAAGATAATGGTAAGTAGAGTGTCGATCACTAAGAGTGGAACGTATAATCTCGTTAATCTAATCAGTATTTTAATATCCTAACGCAAGGGGGTTTCAGCCTGAGAGACTGGCACAGTTTTGTTTGCAATTAAATAATAAAATAAACAGATAGGCACGAATCAGCAAGTAGCACACACGTACACAGATAGATACTTGAGACAATAAGAGGGCTGTCCTTATGATTAAGTAGATTGTCACTTGTTTTATTGATAGCTTTATATGAAGTGTATGTAATTAACTCTTTCTCGTTGGTCCTATTCTCATCGGCGAGTAAACCCTTAATGACGACTTATGTCTAAAAGTTATTCCTAAGTGATCAATTTAGAAACAACCGTGGGAGCCACACCTTGTCCCGCAGTCGGGTGCCCGCAAGCCACTAATAAACACAGAGGTGGTCAATGCACTAATAAGTAGTAACCAAAGACATCAACATATAAACTTTAATTGATGGGAAAGCAAGTATTAAAGGGAGTGCAATCTTTCCGTTGTCACATTACACAAGCCACCAATCCTGATGAATTAAAGTTTGCTAAAACAATAAAACAAAACTACTTAATGAATTAAATACATGCAGCACCTTCTTACAGCTCTTGTATCTTCGATTTGGGTGTGTCTTGTGCTGCCTCTTGACTGAATTCGTCCTTCTCTTCTGTTCGGTCTTTAGGTTTTAGGGTTTCCGAATCTCTGTAACTCTTCTGGTCTACGGGGTATTTATAGTTTGTGTCTGAGGGAAGATGCGGCGCATCTACTTAAGTAGATGCGGCGCATGTACTTAACTTCGCGTGGGGTCCAAGATTATAATATTCAGGAATATTCGTACACCGCCAGAAGATGCGGCGTAACTCTTTATTAGATGCGGCGCATGTCCTCTTGTATCTTGGATCGTATCTGGTGATATCTTGATAGAGATGCGGCGCATGTTGATAGTGAGATGCGGCGCATCTGGAGCAGAATTGACTTGATCTTGTCCATGTCAGTAGACTCTTCACTTTATGCACGTTTTGCTCCATTATTAGTCCAAAATCGCCAAGTTTCACCAAATGCTTGTTTTTACCTGAGAATTACAAAAGTAAACGATTAAGTATCAATCCTCATACATAATATAGTAAAACAAGTCAAATTAATAGGATAAATGATAGTAATAAAATGTACTTATTTGAGTTCATCAATGTCTTATGGGCGCACCGCATGACAATCAAAGTTAGCAATGGAGACACTCCCTTTTCTCTTGTCTATGGGACAGAAGCTGTCATACCAGCTGAAATTGGGATGCCAACTATTCGTACCGCGGAAGTTAATGTCGCAACCAATGACGACGAACGACGTATAGACTTGGACCTATTGAAAGAAAGGCGTGAATGCGCAGCTATACGTGAAGCAAAAGCCAAGTCAAAAATGAAGGGATACTACGATGCTAAAGTTCGAAGCACCTCATTCAGACCAGGCGACTTTGTATATCGCGCTAATGATGCGAGCCACGCAGAAGATACAGGTAAACTTGGACCAAAGTGGGAGGGACTCTATGAGGTCGTTGAAGCACTAGGAAAAGGCGCGTACAAGTTGCGTGACATGGATGGCCGTGAGCTACAACGCACATGGAATGTTTGCAATCTCAAGAGATGCTATCTTTAGGAAGGGTTACGACCCCGCCCACGGACACTTTCGCACTTTAGTAAGTGCCCAATAAATATCCGTGTATTTACATTTTTTGTTTCATCTAGGCAAATGTCTTTCTTTTTCCAAAAACTTGCAAGTATTAATTAAATGTCGCGGTTTCTAGCTAACTCCGCGACACACTTTACTTTGTTGTTTACATATTATTTATGTCTCAATATTGTTGTTATATTACCTTTTGCCTACATGGCGTGCATGCGCTTATTAAAACCCACGATGGTAAAGGATGAGTAAACCTACTAAATAACTCGTTGAGTAAGAGGGTTGCAAACCCATCAACATCGGATCACGCATCCTTGTTAAACACCTTACCCTCAAGACGTTGGAGTAAGTTCATTGTGCATCCCACGACGGATACACAACAATGCACACTGTGCGCGTTTAACAAATTAGGAGTTAAGACTCTTAACCCCTTGATATGGTATTCGCATACACTTGTGAATTTCATATATATCCGCGCTTGACATTAAGCCATGAATTTCATACACGATTATGTTATAAGTGATTATAAGTTCCTGTAATCTTTTTTAAGTACGTTTATATAACGGTTTGATTCTTAGACATAACATAGACGTCTTGTACGCAAAGACAGATAACTAAGTACAAACATCACAACCATAATCACATACAATATGCGTACAATCGCACTTTCAAAATATCATTTTATTATGGGCTACGAGTTCATACAAAGTGTATATTTAACATGCACATGTGCAACAAAATGTTAAAACAAAACAATCTACAGGCTGTTGGAGCGTCTAAGCTCCGAACTGCTAACATGGTACGCAGCACTCCCAGCTTCCTCAAGCTTCTTTAGGAGATCACCATCCTTGGGCGACACTGTCGGTACGCTAACAGATACTCCATCAGATCTTGGAAGATGCGCAGCCCCAACACCACAAAGGATGGCCTTCCCCTTCACACCTTGCTTCTTCGCAAGCCTCATGGCATGGGCTTCTAAGGATTCCTTCAGCGGGATTTCCTTCTCGAGGGCAAAAGGATTTAAGATGTTGCGAGGACGAGCAAAGATAGGTACCTGCAGCTGTGACACCTCTGGCTTAAGAAAGTAATCAGGTTGTTCCTCTGCGCCATCCGCTGCGTGCCTAGCTAAGGTTAACCCCTCCATAATAATACCTATGGGGTAATCTTGATCGCGCTCCAGTTGAGCAATATGAGGAAGATCTAACAGCTTCATCTTCTCCATAGCAGCGACAAGCTCATCATAGGCATCAGCATTATAACCCGGTACTTGTGCGGCAGGCACTGTCAACAACTTGCTCTCCGAAAGCTCCTCTATAGCCTGCGCCTTGCCACATGCCAGCGCACGCTCAACAACATCCCCAAATGCCTCCCTCACCTCTTGAGACTCCAGCGTACCCAAAGCAGCAAGGCGCAAACCATGGCTGATAAGCCACCTGCGCTCAGCAATCGAAGATACCAGGTGTGGGTACAGCTCTTCATCATACTCAATACTGAGCTTGCGCAGCTTACTTTCTTGCTTCTCCAGCGACCCCTCCACAGCCTTACAAAAGTCATCCAATCTAGAGAAGTGAGCGGTCTTGTTAAGCTCCATGTACTTCATGACCCACAGATAAGTGGCCTTGTACTCTGTTAAATCAGCACGCTCTTGGCCCACTTGAGCAAGTAGTGACATCTTCTCTTCAGCAAGCTTCTGGGCATACGCATCTGTTGCCTTTACCTCAGCCTGCGTATCAGCCAACTGCGCCTTCAGAAGCGCAATCTCCTCATCTTTCTGCATACAGCGGCTACCTTCACTAGCATACCTTGACTGTAGCTGTGCAACTAAGGAGGCCTGGTGCGCAGCAGCCAAACCTAGCTCCTCTATCAGATGGTCCGTTGGCAAATCTTCAAACGCCTTCGGCTCAGTCTCTTGGCCCTTCTGCGCAAGGTCATCAGTATGAGAGGAACTCGCCTTGGGTGGCAAATTCCCAACACGCGCAGCATCATCCTCAGCAGCTTCAACACTGCACGCAAATAACAGAGCTACTTTAAAGTATCATCGCGGAATAAAGAATTGAAGATCTAAAGATACAAGTCTCATTACTTACTTGGTGGGAGGAGTTTTAGGTGGTGACGCATCCTCTTCTGATGATTGCCCGACAGAGATAACATGGCGCCTTTTCTTAGATGTACCCGCGCCATCATCACCAGAAGTTTTCTTGCGCTTAATCCCTTGGCTAGCCTCCTCGGGTCCACTATCAGACATGGCAATCCCCACACTCTGCGACGAGTCTGTAGGCGATGGCTCTTCCACAGGGACTTGTACCCCAGGAGTTGGAAAACTGCGAAGGGGAGTCGCCTCTAAAACAACTGGGGGTGTATCCTCTGGTTCCTCCTGTACGATCTCCATAGTGCGCCCCGCGGTAGCCTCCAAAACTGGCTCCTCACCTTCTCTCAAAGGGCGCACTCCTACGGTCACCTGTTTGGGCCTCGCCAAGCGCACCACACTGAATAGATCCATCTCTGCGCAACAAACAACAAACAAACAAAGATGGTTACAAAAGCTATAATAGTGAAGAGCGCTTACACTACTGAGCGAAGGAGAAGAAAGGACAAGCACCCACCCCGGTGATTCTCATCCAAAAAGGTTGGCACCTCGTCAGGACCTCCAAAGTAGTTGCGACTAATGCCCATATGCACTAAAAACTCTTTTGGATAAGCGTTGATAGGGAGGCGATTGGCATTTATCGTTTCCGCATCATCTGCGCTATACGTTCCGGGATGGGGCGCTCATCCTTCGGTAATGACTCTTGGGTATAGAACTCAAAAATCCATGGAAAAAATGCATCATCAACCCAAAAGAATTTCTCCCTCCAATTCCTAAGTGCGTCTAACTTTTCCGTATAGCACTGCAGCCGCCCTGCGCGCTTGGAAAAGGACACCCACCCGTTTGACCACGATGAGTGATAAAACGCGCGGAATAGATGGATTGTGGGTTCAATCGCCAACAAGCGACAATTTACCTCAAAATTTGTTATTTTTGCTGCACCTATACAGTGCAGTTGGGAAATATGGAGACGATAGTGGTTTAAAACATCGCACAAGAATAGAGAAATGGGCACACGTTGGTTAGCGAATTCAAAGAAGCGTGTGTATACCCCTACTTTCCCTTCAGGGAAGTTCGCTATGGACGCAGTCGCCACCGGAACCACCGGGTGCAACGCAATCGGGATGTAATAATCCGAGGTGAACTGACGAAGTTCGTCCTCGGATATATCGGATGTAAAGTCGGATAATTGAAGAACCATGGTTAGAATTTAATGGATTCTGCAGCGCACGCACTATTACCTTAAAGAGTTATTGATTTCTTGTTCGCTGTTTAGAGTTTTTAACAATGGTGGCAATGGACTTTTTATTGTGATAAGCACAGTGAAATGGAGATGACACTTTATATAGGGTTACAAGATCTCATGGATGATTGACATGTGTCACCCACTTGCTCTAATCGTGTGGCTGGGAGGCCAAAAGGTGAAGCACTTTTTCACCCACCCCTCACAATTTACGAGGGATATTCGGATTTACTTGGACTAGATTCATCGTATTGCTTTTAGGCGGGAAACACTTGAAACTTCTCCGCTACGCATTCCGGAATATTTTTTGCTACAGTTGTTAGTCTAGCATCCGCAGTGGGTACACTGCGCATACTAGACTGGGGGGACATGATGACGTATAGTCCGCATTCGGGTCACGAACCCGACCAATACTCAAGCCCATCACGATAAAGATTTGGGCTTACAATGGCCCAAATCCGAAATATATTATTGGCCTTGATATAGGATCTCTTATTTATGGGATAAGGATCAATGGGCCGACTAAGGCGGGATACGCCGAAGGGTAAGGAACACGAAACCAACAAGGATTTCGTGTGTATATATAGGGCATCTCGGCTCTCATTAAAGGTATGATATCATAACCCTAACTCTTCACTAAACCCTAAAACCGATTACTTACTCTCACGCCGGAGGATAATCGTGGGAGACAATCCCACGATAAGCCTAACGGTGTTTTTTGTTCTCTTAGTGTGCAGGTCTCAAGCATTAAGATCCAATTGATACGAGAACCGGAATCCAAACAAGGGACGCCCAACTTTTGTATCAACAATAATAATGATGGTGGAAATCCTGATTTTGCCGCCATCATCGCTCAACAACTTCAAAACTTGCTTCCTACTATTATCACCCAGGTTGGCAATCATATCAACAGCTCGAGAAACCATGGAAGCATAAATGACGACACCAATGATGTAGGTGGAAATGGTAATATAAACAACACAACTGGATGCACATATAAGGAATTTACGGCATGCAAACCAATAGAGTTTGATGGTAAAGGAGGTGCATTGGAGTATACCCGATGGATTGAGAAGATGGAGTCAGTGATCGACATTAGTAGCTGTGCAACACATCAGAAGGTGAAATATTTTGCATGCTCGCTGTCAGGAAAAGCATTAACATGGTGGAACACGCAAATTCAAGCTAGAGGTAGAGAAGCAGCTGTAGGTATGACATGGGACGACTTTAAGGCACTACTAAAAGAGGAATATTGTCCGGACAATGAAATGCAAAAGCTGGAAGGTGAACTTTGGCATCACACTATGATAGGGGCTGGTCATGCAGCCTACACAGATCGATTTCATGAGTTAGCCAAACTAGTTCCTCATCTGGTTACCCCTGAATCAAAAAGGATCGAGAGGTACATCTATGGTCTTGTCCCCGAGATTCGTGGAACCGTGAAAGCAACTAAGCCGTCTACAATTCATAGTGCAATATTAAGAGCAAGGACTTTAACAGATGAGATGATTAGGAATGGAATTTTGAGGAACGATGATAAAAGGAAGGGGCGAATGAGTCAGACAAGCAAACGGACCCCATGATTGACAACAAGAAGACAAGAACCTTTATGGCCACTGTGTGGAAAACTAGAAGGGGGGGGGGTTGAATAGTTTTACGTCTTTTTAATTTATGAAAACTTTTTGTTTACTTTTTAAAACTTCGATTCGATCTTATGTGAATTCAACTCTTGATCAATATGAACAAATATAAATAAATATAGATAAACAATGCAAGTAAAGTAAATGAAATGAAATGAAAGATAGGGATGGAAAGATCAAACCACAACACGTAGATTTATAGTGGTTCGGCTACAAGGACACCTTCCTTGCCCTACTCTACTCCTCGATTCACCTACTCGAGAGTTCACTTCACTATGTCAACAAACTCCCTTATGGTGGAGAAACCTTACACAACTTTCGGTTACACCGGTTTAACGACACAAAGCTAAATGTTGAGTTCTAATCATAGCTAGAACCAATCTTACAACTTCTACACAACTTATTCACAACTTATTCACAACTTCTTCACAACTTCTTCACACCGGCTTCACAACTTCTTCACGGCTACTTCACGACTTCTTCACGACGGCTTCACAACTTCTACACTACTTCTTTACAACACAACTACTTACTTACACCTAGATCTACTTATCACAACTATACAACACTTTATCAAACACTTTACACAACTACAAAATAATATGAGTTAAACTACAATACTTCTTCTCTAGATGAAGGAGTATTCTTCTTTTGCACTTTGATGGTGGAAGCTTGGATCACTTAGAAACCAATGCTTAAGAATATATGATCAAAGGATTTTAGAAAGGATTTAGAAAGATGAGAAGAGATTTAGAACAGAAGGTTTGGGGTGCAAAAGGTGAGGAAAAAGTCCAGAGATGAACCAGTATTTATAGGAAAATCTGAGGACCTAGAGGAGCGGGGCGGTCCCCTTAAATAGGTGGCCGGTCCCCTTAATTATAAGGGGACCGCCTAGTGAATTAAGGGGGCCGCCCAAATTCGAACGTTGCTCAGATTTGTCTTTTTGTGGGGAAGATTTTTTTGGAACATTTTTGCCATTTTTGGTTGAAAATTTGAATTCATATATTTATAATAGATTAAACATATTTATTTAATACCAAAAATGTTTTTCTAAAAAATATAAAATGTTTGTGAAATTTTATAAAAAGTTTAGTGATTAAGAAAAAAAAATTTATTTGATCATATAATGCATTAAGCATTTGTTTATTCATCCCTTAAGTGATTGAGTTGTCAAAATAGATATTTACAACTAAATACTTGTTTACGTCATAATCTTTCGTTTAATGATTTTACATTTTGTGATTATCAAAACGTAGAGATATCGAAAAATATTAATAACGTGTTTAGGCATTATTTATATCAATACACTGGTTCTGGTCAGAGAGGATATGTAGGTCCACATCCTAAGTGTGCCAAATGTGCTTATCATCATCAGGGGTCTGTGCTCTGCCGTGTGTGTACAAATTGCAATCAGTTGGGTCATTTTACAAGTCAGTGTAAAGCACTAGGGAATGCAGGCAACATGAAGATTAATCAAAGGGCATGCTATGAGTGCAATAGCCCGGATCACCTCAGGCATGCGTGTCCAAGGTTGAATAGAGCACCTAGACAAAGAAAGGGTAATCTAGCTTTAGCAATTGGAGGAAATAACCCAAACCCAGAAGTCCATATCAGTCCGCCTCGTGGTCGAGCATTCTATTTGGGTCATTTGGATGCAGCTAACAAATAATGGGTACGTTTTCCCTAGACAATTAGTATTCTACCATATTATTCAATTTCGGTAAAACTTTAGTGTTACCCTACAAGATTCATGCCTCTAATAGATAAGAAAACCTAGATACGTAAGTTTTGGCATAATTACTTTAACCTTACACATCGACTATTCGTCAGCATCTTTTCAATAGCTAACACAGACTGAATCTCGGGATGAGATTCAAGATAAGGGGTAGGTACTGTAGCAGCCTGTAGATTTCCCCAGTCATTAGTAAACGTTAATCAAGTATTAATCCATCATTACAGTTTGCTTAACCACTTTTACGAGCAAAATTTGAAAATTTTGTTTATTATATTACAAAGAATCAAAAACGTTGTTACGTGATTCACGATACTTTGGAACGAGCTCACACACGCACCACGATAACCCATTTCACAAATGAAAACCAAACGGATCCTTAATTCTTATTTCTTGGCCCAACACTATTCAAGCCCAAATTTTTATTTTTTCTTTTATTCCTAATCGAATCAACGTGCATTTACTTGGCCACTTTTATTCCATATTTCGACACACAAGCTACACTTTATTTTACATGTTTCGAATCTCTATACTTCAAGGATTCGAGATTGATAAGCCATATTGTATAATTCGAACATTTGCTATTAAAAGGAACACTAAAGTAAACACCACTCGACACAAGTACAAACTCAATCCAAATTCAACCAAATTCGACCAAACCTGTTTTTACCTATGCGTTTTGCATTGTTTTTGGCCTAATAACCTCTACAAACATTTTCACACTCTCCCTAATTCATTTGGTCACGTATAGCAAGTCGTGTGGACTTATATGTATCGAAACAATATTTGAACCAAGCCACTTGGTTCCTACCTTCTTTAAACCGAATCACACTCACAACACTCAAGTTTTCTAGCTTGATTATTCTCTCAAATCTTATCTAGTCCTGCCACAATCAATTCGAGCCAAGTTGTATACATAAAATACATTATATCATCCTACACATGCATGTATATATACGTAACACACACACATACACTCATTCACACTCTAAAACATATTACACACACATATTTCTAAGTCCTTTTCCTCTCTAGCCGAGTCTCTCAAGAACAAGAGCTACTTTCCTAGGCGTTCATAACCAATTTCCAATCGTTCAAGCTTGATTCGATTCTTTTGAGGCCATTCTAACGAGCTACGTACTATAAACCATCGTCCCTAGTCCATTACAACGTATTCTCACCACCAATTTTGGTGTTGTAAGTTATTCGAACTCATTCCAATCCATACTTATGTTTTCCTTTGATTCATACACATTTACTTCCATTCGAATTCTCATTACTAGCTTTCTATTCATTTGTTCGATTTCTTGTTATTTATTGTTCGAATGCATATGACCTTCTATTCAATGGATGGCTCGAAAACTTAGTTCTATACTCATTCGTACTTTATTTCATCATAAAATGGCTTAACGAGACCCCTTTTGAGCTCATGTTACATATCGAACGTTTAACAAGTCATAAAAATTATATTGGACCTTTGTTTTATCGACTAGAAACCCACCCAGAAAATCTAATCTAATCGTGTAACATGTCGAATAAATTACACCACTCGATTGTCCATAAGCCAAACAAATAAGCAGTTTAAATAATCTCTTCTAATAAGCTCGTTTAACACCTTTTATAATGTACAAGTAATCGCTATTCGAACTGTTTTAAAAACCTATATATATGCCGAGTGGGCTTTTAAGCCCATTAAGCTCAAAATAAGCTTTTCCGTATAAGCAGTCTAATAAGCAGTTTGGTAATGTTTTTAGGACTATAAAATAAGCCCAAAACCAAGCCCAAAATACTTTGAAACCCTTTGGATCGTTAACGCTTATTGGGCCTGTTTTAAATCGTTAAACGCCCAATAAGCTATAAATAAGCACTTTTCAGATTATAAGCAGTTTTATAAATTTAAATAAGCTACTCGAGGCTTAAGGAATTCTCGTAAAACCTAAACTCATAAATTTGTGACTTTTGGACTTAAAATGCAAATTATGTTACTATTCGGGTTAAAATTATAACTTTTACATAAATGTGTACTAAACTGTCAATTTAATAACTTAAGGGTAGAAAATGATTATCAAGTAACCAGAAGTCTTAAAATGTCATATTTGAATGTTTTGGACCAAGAAAGTAATTAAAATCTAAGCAGGGACTAACGGTGCAAAAGTTTCACCGTTAGGGTTAAAAGTGTAAATTTCCTATAACTTCAAGGACCAACCAGTAACTTATTTCTATATACATTTACATGAAGTGTTTTATGCATTTTTGTTCTTAAAATCCGTTTTACATTTCGTACGCTTTATTTAACAAACGTTACGTTTATATATATATTTATAACGGATTTCTAAACGAATAACATAACATATCTTTTAACGACTTTCGAAGAGACGATATTAACGGATTCAATAAACATAAAAACAGGATAATATTATATATAATATTATTTTTGAACTTTAAGCATTTTAAGCATATCATCCATTCTCATCACGAACCAATTCGTTATCCGATACTTTTCCACAAATCATTATTCACATTAAGCCAATTTTAAACAATCGAAATCTCAGACTTCCCAATTATTCAGGTCGTGTGTTGGAGCCGTTCCCGTATTACATTTAACATCATATTACTTTGACTATTACTGCTAAGGTGAGTCATAGCCCCACTCTTACTCTTTTATTACTCATTTTAAACTAATTGGGGGAGATATATGCTTAGAAATACTTTACTCGTTTATCAAATACATGATTTGCATGCGGATGCAAGTACTGAAAACATTTATACTTTTATGATACGCAACGCTTTTATACTTTTTGGACATGATGTGTAGTTTTATTACGATATATGCCTTAATGGGTTAAACTTATTCATATACAAACTATTCTTAGCAACTGTTTAACTCCTGGATTGGAGCCGTTGGAGAGGTATTGATAGTAACTATCGGGCTGACGCCCCCACCCTTTGTCCAAAGTTCGTGACCTTGGGTGAATATAATCCGGTATTCTCATGATACATTTATACACCGTCGGGAGGTTCAGTTTGCTGCTATTCATTACATTAAGTGCTCTTGTATATCGTATACACATCTGTCCTACTCATACATTAGTAGTGGGTTGTAAACACACAGGTTGCAAGTCTTGTATGGGCGGGACTTGGGACTGAGTGAATTTACAATTCCTTTGCTGTGGAAACTTTATTCAAGGGCTTTACAATTCAACTATACAAATATGACCTACTTATACTTTAGCAGTGGGTTGTAAACACACAGGTTGCAAGTCTTGTATGGGTGGGGCTTGGGACTGAGTGGATTTACAATGCCTTTGCTGTGGAAACTTTATTCAAGTGCTTTACAATTAAACTAAACTCTATGAACTCACCAACCTTTGGTTGACACTTTTTAGCATGTTTATCTCAGGTTATTAAGGCGATAGTGGATGCTTGGATCTTAGAGTCATTTGCATACTTTGGAGACTTTTTCCTTTATCCTTTACCATTCGACACACTTTGAAAACGTTCATGTAATCATTTACTAAGGAATTTCTTGTTATAACTCTGATTTAAATAATTCGAATGGTAACATTTCAAAACGTCTCATTTAGAGGTCGTTTTCTATACCTTGTTCTATATTATGAAGTAACACCCCATTGACTCTATCGTTCCGCTGTGGTAATTTGGGGGTGTTACACCTACCATACTGAAACCCACTCCCACAACCAATCTTTTCTCAATACTCACAAACAAACGCGTTTAGCCAATTCTCCTCACAACCAAATGCGTTCCCATTCAATTACCCCAACTACCCGTCACAAACCCATATGGGTGGTTCGTCACTACAATGACCCATGTCTCCCATTTCTTTATTTTCAAATGACGATGGACCATCTCGGCAAATTCCATGGACCACTGAGGAAGAAATTTCGATGTGCAAAGCTTGGGTAAATGAAATAGAAAATAAAGCCATGGGTAATGCGAAGAAGGGAAACGGATTTTGGAATGATGTTATAAAATACATGGAGAGCAAAACAAAAAAACAAGGTCGTCGATCGTACGACATGGTGAACAGGAAATGGAAGATGGTGCGCCCGAACGTGGCTCAATTTTTTGGAGTGTACAATAACCTCAAGCGTATGGCTTCTCATCTTAGCTACAAAAATGTCTCAAGAAAACACTCCCCGTCGACAACGAAGAACTAGCCAAGGCACTCCCCGACGCCCGATGGAACATTTGTTCTCGGAAATACTTCACAATCAAACTTTCGACCACAACCATACTATCCTTACCCAAACCTACCATACTGAAACCCACTCCCACAACCGATCTTTTCTCAATATACTCACAAACAAACGCGTTTAGCCAATTCTCCTCACAACCAAACGCGTTCCCATTTGATAACCCCAACTACCCGTCACAAACCCATATGGGTGGTTCGTCACCACAATGACCCATGTCTCCCATTTCTTTATTTTCAAATGACGATGGACCATCCCGACAGTGACTGTAAAAACGTAGTTGGAAATTTTGTACTTTTATTTGGTCCAAGTGAAAAAAATAAACTAGGCTATTCTTTGCATTCCTTGTCGTGAGGCATGAAATACAAATATGTCAGCGTTTAGCTCACAAAAAAACACATTCCCAATACAGTGATACACACAGTTGGGTGTAGTTATAGTTTTATGAAAAATATATATTCTACTCTATATCTTTCTACTTTAGAGGATATATAAAAAGTGAAAAAGTGAGTATTTTATATAGGATTTTTCTAACTTGTGCCATAAGGGTGTAAGTTAAGTACATCAAAAGGTACTCAGGGACTCACACAAAAGTACAAAAAAATATACTTTTGTGTAGATTCCTAAGTCCTTTTTCATGGGTCTCATAGTACTTTTTATGTGCTTAATTTGTGTCACTATGACACAAGTTAGAAAAAACCCTTTTATATAAGTTAACGAGTGTGGTAGCCCGCGCATGTAAAGGTGTCTTAAACTTTGGTCCATTTCACATAACCAACACATCTTTAAGATAACAAAGTATATTATTGAATTGTTTAAAAGAATAAACAAAAATAAAGTATATTATTGAATTGAAATGGATCGAAATGCAGTTGACTGAGTAGGTTCAAACAACATGTATCATATATAATCCATGCAACAAACAACATGTATCATAATCTCATTGTAAATGCAGTTGAATTTTTAAAAGAAGGTAATCCCAACACCCCCTAAGATATCAGCTTTACATTTTCTACTGGTACAGTTTTGCATAATCCAAACACCCCCATACTAATTCGCGAAAGAATCATAATCTGGAAGTCATAAACCATCAAGTAACTCACTTTTATTTGGAGGGTCTGGATTCACTGTCTTCTTGAGTGCCAAATTGGTGTGCCTGAGATATGATCAGAAAAAACAGAATATTAATTACTGGAGTTTGTTGTTATTATGTCTACGGTAAACAACATAAATAGAAAATACGAAGTATTATTTTTTTTTCATAAAACACAAATGCTGGGTTAGGGAGATTGACAAACCTGAGCAGTTTCAATTTTCTGCAAGAAATCTGAGTAAATTATACTTTTGGTCGAGTTGGATGGCCGGTTTGGTTGTTCCCTAATAAATATTCTAAGATCGTTTGATGATGTAGTCCTTGAAAGTGCAATATATAGTTGCCCATGACCTAATATACCACACACATAACCTTATATGAGATCGGTAAGCCTAATTTTGCATGACAGCAACCACATGGTATATGCAGCAGCGTAAACCAAAGACAACTTTGTGCTATTGTAGCCTAATTCGGACATACTTTATTTCTGCACTTGCCTGATCCAAACACTCCTCACTTGTGTAATGACTTGATCCAAACACATCTTAATTATGTGGTACCTAATATATATACATTTCGGTCATGTTTTACTTATTTGTTCCTAATTTGAATGCATGCAAAATACAACCCACAAATACCTAATAATAGCAGAACGATCAATAAATTTAATTGCCATAAATCAACATCACATCATCGCTACAAATTGAAGCCATATCAAAGAAGAAACACATCATTACATGAGGGCAAAAATTACCGTAAAAGTCGTTGTTGTGAGCCAAGGGTCGGTGTGTAAGAAACTACAAAAATCCGTTGTAATCATACTCGTTAATCAATGATAAACTCGAGTTACTGTCTAATAAATCCCATTTTTACGGGGAAATTTAAAATTTTCTTTTATTATTATTCCCACCAAGTCATGTTATCACAACATACACCAAGTATCGACACAAGTTCACGACACGTACTTCGAGACATAACGATTTCACAAAATCTAATAATTCACAAACCACCATTTTCACTAAACTTAAATCTCACCAATTATGACAAATACTAATAAAGCCTATACACTAACATATTTAATTTTCACTAAACGTTTCAACTAATTACAATTTAATTTCACTAATTACAATCTAAATTACACTAACCAACAAACCAAACGGGCTGCATTTCTTTTCCCAGCCCACAGCCCACTCCAAGCCGACACACACTCCTTTTGTTATTTTATGAACTACCCGATTTCACTCCACCCTTAAAAATGACTCGTGTACTCCAAATTATTAAACGCGACATAGAAATATTTTTGCACCATCTTGATCACCACCCAGTAGACTATACACAAGCCAAGTTCCAGATTTAAAGGTCGCGACTTACTATGGTTTTCAAGACCAAACTGTTCGTCCCATATTTACCCAAATCGTATAATTAAAAATCACAATACACCACCATTTCGAACAACGCTTTTCCCTACGTTCCTCGAATGACATTTTTAACATAATATGTAGTTTAGAAGGAGGATAGGACAGCGGGAAAAGGTTGAGGCTCGCTAGTTCCAAATGGGACTCGTATAAAAACAAACGTGTATATATAAATGTGTCAAACACCAAGATAAGACCACACCAACTTCCCATATCTTTCCCATGATCTTTAGAGTCAGTAACATGATTGTAGAAGTACCTTAAATCCCTGGTCATCCACAGTAGCCCTCTATGATTGGGTTTGAAAGTCAATAAGTCAATAAACATGTGAGATTTCCTCCCTATATCATACCCCTTCTAGCCCACTCTACCCAACTCACATTTCACTTACTTTCACCTCACAAAATACCTTAAACGTTCAGAACCTTCATGTCTCTCCTTGGGAAGCAAACGGGTTAAGAAAAGGATACGTAAAAACGTATTTTGGTTCTAGCGAGTGAACTGTTTTGCTTTCGTGTTTCGTTCGAATCCCACAGCCTCTTCACCACCTTCAAAGGTGTAGTAAGTGTTCAACGTCTCTCTATTACTTTCATATTTCACGAACATAAAAACTCCATGCATTATATATTCTAGTTACTCGAACATAGCTATCATACGTTTTCTTCTTTTTACGTATTGTGCATGAAACCCACAAGAAGTAACAACCATCCACTGAGGAAGGTTTAGAGATCACCCCTCAACCCACTTTCACGTCTAACATATCATGCCATGCATCACTACTTCATTTCACTCGAACGTATACATTTTCTATATATTTTACGTACATATTAACTTAGTTTAACCCATGTAATATGTCGAATCTCCTCTTGGGAGTCTTAGCAACCACCTCTCACACTCCTTTCACGTTTAACATACCTTAACACGCTTCATTCGAACATGCAAGAACCTTAACATCACACGTACAACATATATATGAAACACAATAAAAATAATCTAAGTGTTTTGTTATAGAAAACTTCTCAAGCCGACTAGGAAACAAGCATATAACTCACGAATGGACTTAACAACCAAGTAAGCAGTTAAAATAAGTTACATTTGAGTTAAATAAGCATTAGAAAAATTCGCCACTAATTTCCTCACCTTTTGGACACATTTGGACTAAAAATGTAACGCAATTCACCTAGAGGGACTAAAACTGCCAATCCGAGAAATACATGGACTGAGACTATGAAAACATGATATCTAGGGTATAATTTGACATATTAATGAATTCCAATCCTTATTTGTACTTTTGGACAAGTTGTAGACTATTAATGGACTTGGACTTAACAAAGGACTAACGGTGTAACGCAAATGCAGTTAGGGAAAAAAGTGTAAAACTTGGAAAAGGACAAGGACCAACTGTTTTTACTTGACATTCTCATTTCATTTTCTATTTTTCGTCACGCTTTCACGTCATATGCATTTTCATACATTTTAGTTACGTATTATTTAACTTTCGTTATTTATTATAACTAGAAACTTTACGAGATAACTTTACGTACTATTTTCTTCTTTCGAAAAGATAATATTATGGATTAATTGACATAAGAATCAGAATAGTATCATAGGTAACATTATTTTTGAATTGTAAGCATTCTAAGCATAACACAAATCACACACAACGATCAGATCGTTACTCATCATTCATTATTCGACATTCACTATTCATTTCACATCCAACACTAGTATTTAGTCAGATTCTCAGACATTTGTATTTACGAGGTTTTATTTTGGAGCCGTTACTATAATCACACCTGAATTTACTTTCACCATCACCAGTAACATTTAAGGTGAGTCATAGCCTCACTTTTACTCATTTAACAACTTTAAACTCCGTGAGGGAGATACATGCTATAAACAGATCACAAGTATTTTTCTGTATGCTTACCTGACTTGATATATGCCTAAGTTACCTTATTGCCGCGAGACCCTTTAGCATGAGCCATTAATCACTTATATGTGAACGCGAATATAATGAATAGATCTATTAGAGGTTGACGACCTATCCCACTAATATTGGACGGAATGCTATTTGCTAGTCGTATTAGTCGCGATGCATTATATTTGAGAAAAATAGGAATTGGCAAATCACCTATTACTCGAGAGCAAATATCCATCATTAACGTGATGTGACTCCTACGTTTTACGGTACTTTGTTAACGTTTGCGTGTCATGAGACTTAGGGCAATATATGAACTGCAATATCAACTTTCAAAACTGATTGTATCCCTAATACAATCTTACTTGTGTATCGAACTGAATATTAAACTTCAAACTCTATGATTTCACTCAACATTTTGTTGACTTTTAAGCATGTTTATCTCAGGAAATTAGCGGGGCAACCAAGGCATGGAGCGGGCTGCAACCTATCTTTATTTATGGTGTAAAATAAAATATGTAATTCAGTTAAAACAATATTTCCTTTAAGGATTTTTATCACTCTAATATGAAACTCTTGTAACTGAATTCATAAACGTGGATCTATGTTATTTAAAAATGCCTCTTTTGAGTCGTTTTCAATGATTTTAACTTCGATCCTCTCGGTAATACCCCAATTAGTCTTCCGCTGCTATCTTAAAAATTTTGGGGTGTTACAGATTGGCATCAGAGCCTTGGTTATAGAGAACCAAATATTTTCAAACGTTGGACTATAACTACACTTTCAAATGAAATAATTTTACACAATACTATTTTAAGCCCTCCGTGCCTGCTTGCTACCGCGCTCAGTACATTATTCACCAGGATTATTTTACACAAGTCTTTACATGCTTGAGATTTACCTTACACAACTAGATTATTTCATGCTTACGTTTACACCCTTGATGTTAGTGATTATTTACTTTTACTATATACGGGTTATTACAGTACCATGTCATTCATTACGCATTTTAGCATATCATTGGATTCTGACTCCGAAGGTTCGATAGCATCAGTTATATCACCCGTATTTCCTTATGCTTTAGTACCCGATACCGTACCCGACGAGACGGAGCCCTTCGAGGAGGGTGAAGCTGCCGCTACACCTGTATTTGACGACCCACATGTGTTGTTGTACCAGCACCGATACTAACACCACATTTTGTTTTTGTATCATATGCCCCTTGTTACATTCCGCCCATTGATGACGCATATATGGAGAGTCAGCAATGGATTCCTGCCGAGGATACGCCACCAGATCCCCATCATGTCTCACCACCTTTACGACCCGATCATCTATTTGACCTATGTACCCAGACTTATCCATTCCCACACCATCAGCGGGATCCGATTCCTGCGGAGGACATACCTTCATCGAGTCGGCCTTGTATTTCAGACCCTATACACCCATCTTCACCATCATTACCTTATCCTCCTAGCTTCACTCCCCCAGCTCAGATCCCTGAGACTAGAGAGGACTTCAGGGCGGTAGTTACTCATACCCTCACACCATCGACTCACTTCTTTGTATGATTGACCACACACCATATGAAATTGAAATAGCTCCCGTCGAATTAGATACCTCATATGAAATTGAAATAGCTAACGGAAATCTCCTAAGCACCAATACCCTGATCAAAAATTGCACCTTAACCCTCCAAGACAAATCCTTCCCCATTAACCTCATGCCCATCTAACTTGGAAGTTTCGACATCATCATTGGCATGGATTGGTTATCCAAGCACCGTGTCAGGATCATTTGTGACGAGAAAGTCGTTCAAATTCCTCTCGACGGTGAAACACTTATTGTTCGTTGTGATCACCATAAAACCCAACTCAATATCATCTCATATATCAAGACGGTGAAATACATAAACAAAGGATGCCACGCGTTTTTGATTCAAGTGACGGAAGATAAACCAAAAGAGAAGGAGAAACAACTAGAAGAAGTACCAGTCGTAAATGAATTTTCGGAAGTATTCCCTGAAGACTTTCCAGGAATCCCACAAATTCGGCAAGTAGAATTTCGAATCGATTTAGTGCCTGGAGCAGCACCTGTTGCAAAAGCACCTTATCGATTAGCCCCCTCCGAAATGAAAGAGTTATCTGAGCAGTTGAAAGAACTGTCAGATAAAGGATTCATCCAACCAAGCTCATCACCCTGGGGAGCACCAGTCCTGTTTGTCAAAAAGAAAGACGGAACATTCCGAATGTGTATTGATTATAGGGAGTTGAATAAACTCACGGTGAAAAATCGATATCCATTACCAAGGATTGACGATCTATTTGACCAACTACAAGGATCGAGTGTCTACTCAAAGATCGATCTGAGGTCGAGATATCATCAACTAAGAGTCAGAGAAGAAGACATTCCCAAGACAGCCTTTCGAACACGGTACGGGCATTATGAATTTCGAGTAATGCCATTTGGTCTTACCAACGCACCAGCAGTGTTCATGGATCTAATGAACCGAGTATGCAAGCCATACTTGGACAAGTTCGTAATTGTATTCATCGATGACATTCTAATCTACTCACGTAACGAAAAAGAGCATGCGAAACACCTGAGAACCATTTTGGGATTACTCAAACAAGAAAAACTGTATGCAAAATTTTCCAAATGTGATTTTTGGATTTCCACCGTTCAATTCCTAGGCCACATCATCAATAGTCAAGGTATCCACGTTGACCCCGCCAAGATCGAAGCAGTTAAAGGTTGGGCATCGCCCACCACTTCAACTGAAATTCGACAATTTTTAGGACTCGCTGGTTACTATCGAAGGTTCATTGAAAATTTCTCCAAGATCGCAAAACCCTTGACCGAACTCACTCAGAAAAACAAGAAGTACATCCGGGAAGAGAAACAAGAGTCAGCATTCCAACTCCTAAAGAAAAAACTCCGTGAGGCACAAATTTTGGCGCTACCAGACGGAAGCGACGACTTTGTAGTGTATTGTGATGCATCTCATCATGGCTTAGGTGCAGTGCTAATGCAAAGAAACAAAGTTATAGCTTACGCCTCACGACAGCTCAAGAAGAATGAGGAAAACTATACTACTCATGATATAGAACTAGGAGCAGTAGTATTCGCTCTTAAGATATGGAGACATTACCTATACGGTACAAAGTGCACGGTTTTCACCGATCACAAAAGTCTTCAACACATACTGGATCAGAAGGAGCTGAACATGAGACAGCGCCGATGGTTAGAACTACTCAACGACTACGACTGTGAAATTCGATACCACCCCGGTAAGGCGAATGTCGTGGCCGATGCATTAAGCAGAAAGGAAAGGATCAAACCCCTTAGAGTCCGATCGTTAGGGATGACAATTTTTTCACCGCTCCCATCCCAAATTCTCATAGCCCAATCGGAAGCTCTTCAGGAAGAGAACCGACCTCACGAAAAGATTGATGGCATGCCAGAAAGTGGGAACGGATTCGTAAGAAGAGCCGATGGAATGTTATGTTTCAAGGAAAGATATTGAATCCCTCTTTACGGAGGTATTCGAGATCCTATCATGCATGAGTCTCACAAGTCCAAATATTCCATCCATCCAGGATCCAATAAGATGTACCAAGATCTCAAACAAATCTACTGGTGGCCGAACATGAAAGCCGACATCCCGACGTATGTTGGAAAGTGTTTGACTTGTTCAAGGGTCAAAGCGGAGAGTCAGAAGCCATCAGGACTACTTGTACAACCTGAATTGCCGGTCTGGAAATGGGAAAGAATCACTATGGATTTTATTACCAAATTACCAAGAACGTCAACCGGATTAGACACCATCTGGGTTATCGTCGATCGTTTGACCAAATCTGCTCATTTTCTACCCATCAAAGAAACTGACGAGATGGATACACTCGCGCAGTTATACTTCAAAGAGATCATAATCCGACATGGAGTCCCAATCTCAATCATTTCAGATAGAGACTGCCAATTCACCTCAGGATTTTGGCAATCTCTATAGAAAGCTCTCGGTACTCGTTTGGACATGAGCCCCGCTTACCATCCACAAACTGATGAACAAAGCGAAAGGACAATCCAAACCTTGGAAGATATGATTCAGGCATGTGTTATTGATTTCAGAAAAGGTTGGGATAGACACTTACCGTTGGTTGAATTCTCTTACAACAATAGTTACCACGCTAGTCTAAAAGCCGCACCTTTCGAAGCACTCTATGGAAGAAAGTGCAGATCGCCTGTTTGTTGGACGGAAGTTGGAGACATGCAACTTACCGGACCAGAACTGATTCACGACACGACTGAGAAGATATTCAAAATTAGACAACATCTATAAGCCACTCATGACAGACAGAAGAGTTATGCGGATGTAAGAAGGAAATCCATGGAATTTGAAGTTGGTGACAGAGTCATGCTAAAAGTTTCTCCCTGGAAGGGAATGATACGCTTCGGAAAGCGTGGGAAGTTAAACCCGAGATACATTGGACCTTTCAAAATCCTCAAAAGGATTGGTCCAATTGCTTATAGATTAGAACTTCCAGAAGAACTCAGTAGGGTACACCTTACATTCCACGTATCACAGCTTAAGAAATGTTTGTCGGATGAAACTCTCGTCATTCCACTGAAAGAGATAAGACTAGACGACAAACTTGTGTTCACAGAAGAGCCTGTGGAGATAATGGATAGAGAGGTGAAGCGACTTAAACAAAACCGTATTCCCATTGTCAAGGTTAGATGGAACTCCAAGAGAGGACCAGTGTACACATGGGAACGCGAAGATCAAATTCGTGAAAAATATCCACACCTATTTTCATAAACCACTCTCATTAGCTATCTTAGACTTGAATTCCGGGATGGTACTGTAAGATACTGCAAAAATCCGTTGTAATCATACTCGTTAATCAATGATAAACTCAAGTTACTGTCTAATAAATCCCATTTTTATGGGGAAATTAAAAATTTTTCTTTTATTATTATTCCCACCAAGTCACGTTATCACAACATACACCAAGTATCGACACAAGTTCACGACACGTACTTCGAGACATAACAATTTCACAAAATCTAATAATTCACAAACCACCATTTTCACTAAACTTAAATCTCACCAATTATGACAAATACTAATAAAACCTATACACTAACATATTTAATTTTCACTAAACGTTTCAACTAATTACAATTTAATTTCACTAATTACAATCTAAATTACACTAACCAACAAACCAAACGGGCTGCATTTCTTTTCCCAGCCCACAACCCACTCCAAGCCCACACACACTCCTTTTGTTATTTTATGAACTACCCGATTTCACTCCACACTCCAAAACGACTCGTGTACTCCAAATTATTAAACGCGACATAGAAATATTTTTACACCATCTTGATCACCACCCAGTAGACTATACACGAGCCAAGTTCCAGATTTAAAGGTCGTGACTTACTATGGTTTTCAAGACCAAACTGTTCGTCCCATATTTACCCAAATCGTATAATTAAAAATCACAAAACACCACCATTTCGAACCACGCTTTTCCCTACGTTCCTCTAATGACATTTTTAACATAATATGATGTTTAGAAGGAGGATAGGACAACGGGAAAAGGTTGAGGCTTGCTAGTTCCAAATGGGACTCGTATAAAAACAAATGTGTATATATAAATGTGTCAAACACCAAGATAAGACCACACCAACTTCCCATATCTTTCCCATGATCTTTAGAGTCAGTAACATGATTGTAGAAGTACCTTAAATCCCTAGTCATCCACAGTAGCCCTCTATGATTGGGTTTGAAAGTCAATAAGTCAATAAACGTGTGAGATTTCCTCCCTATATCATACCCCTTCTAGCCCACTCTACCCTACTCACATTTCACTTACTTTCACCTCACAAAATACCTTAAACGTTCAGAACCTTCCTGTCTCTCCTTGGGAAGCAAACGGGTTAAGAAAAGGATACGTAAAAACGTATTTTGGTTCTAGCGAGTGAACTGTTTTGCTTTCGTGTTTCGTTCGAATCCCACAACCTCTTCACCACCTTCAAAGGTGTAGTAAGTGTTCAACGTCTCTCTATTACTTTCATATTTCATGAACATAAAAACTCCATGCATTATATATTCTAGTTACTCGAACATAGCTATCATACGTTTTCTTCTTTTTACGTATTGTGCATGAAACCCACAAGAAGTAACAACCATCCACTGAGGAAGGTTTAGAGATCACCCCTCAACCCACTTTCACGTCTAACATATCATGCCATGCATCACTACTTCATTTCACTCGAACGTATACATTTTCTATATATTTTACGTACATATTAACTTAGTTTAACCCATGTAATATGTCGAATCTCCTCTTGGGAGTCTTAGCAACCACCTCTCACACTCCTTTCACGTTTAACATACCTTAACACGCTTCATTCGAACATGCAAGAACCTTAACATCACACGTACAACATATATATGAAACACAATAAAAATAATCTAAGTGTTTTGTTATAGAAAACTTCTCAAGCCGACTAGGAAACAAGCATATAACTCACGAATGGACTTAACAACCACGCCTTTTCTTTACACGACCTATTAAACCATGTAACAAACTACACTTTTCATTCAGACATCTTGTAAAAATACACAAGCCTCGACCTTTAAAAATGACCAAAGCAAATCTCAGAAACCATATTTGGAAACAACTAAAAACCACGAAATGGACTTTACAACCCATTAACATGTTTTAATAAGCAACGAATAAGCCAGCTTATTGGCACTTTCAATATGGGAATAAGATGTTAAAATAAGCCCATTTAATATACCAAACCCTCCCCCCCCCAAAAAAAAATACCTACGGATCAACAAATGCTAATGGGCTAAGTTTGTGGCTCATTAAAGCCCATTTAGAGTAAAAATAAGCTAACGACCAAGTAAGCAGTTAAAATAAGTTACATTTGAGTTAAATAAGCATTAGAAAAATTCGCCACTAATTTCCTCACCTTTTTACACATTTGGACTAAAAATGTAACGCAATTCACCTAGAGGGACTAAAACTGCCAATCCGAGAAATACATGGACTGAGACTGTGAAAACATGATATCTAGGGTATAATTTGACATATTAATGAATTCCAAGCCTTATTTGTACTTTTGGACAAGTTGTGGACTATTAATGGACTTGGACTTAACAAAGGACTAACGGTGTAACGCAAATGCAGTTAGGGAAAAAAGTGTAAAACTTGGAAAAGGACAAGGACCAACTGTTTTTACTTGACATTCTCATTTCATTTTCCATTTTTCGTAACGCTTTCACGTCATATGCATTTTCATACATTTTAGTTACGTATTATTTAACTTTCGTTATTTATTATAACTAGAAACTTTACGAGATAACTTTACGTACTATTTCCTTCTTTCGAAAAGATAATATTATGGATTAATTGACATAAGAATCATAATAGTATCATAGGTAACATTATTTTTGAATTGTAAGCATTCTAAGCATAACACAAATCACACTTAACGATCAAATCGTTACTCATCATTCATTATTCGACATTCACTATTCTTTTCACATCCAACACTAGTATTTAGTCAGATTCTCAGACATTTGTATTTACCAGGTTTTGTTTTGGAGCCGTTACTATAATCACACCTGAATTTACTTTCACCATCACCAGTAACATTTAAGGTGAGTCATAGCCTCACTTTTACTCATTTAACAACTTTAAACTCCGTGAGAGAGATACATGCTATAAACAGATCACAAGTATTTTTCTGTATGCTTACCTGACTTGATATATGCCTAAGTTACCTTATTGCCACAAGACCCTTTATCATGAGCCATTAATCACTTGTATGCGAACGCGAATATAATGAATAGATCTATTAGAGGTTGATGACCTATCCCACTAATACTGGACGGAATACTATTTGCTAGTCGTATTAGTCGCGATGCATTATATTTGAGAAAAATAGGAATTGGCAAATCACCTATTACTCGAGAGCAAATATCCATCATTAACGTGATGTGACTCCTCCATTTTACGGTACTTTGTTAACGTTTGCGTGTCATGAGACTTAGGGCAATATATGAACTGCAATATCAACTTTCAAAATTGATTGTATCCCCAATACAATCTTACTTGTGTATCGAACTGAATATTAAACTTCAAACTCTATGATTTCACTCAACATTTTGTTGACTTTTAAGCATGTTTATCTCAGGAAATTAGCGGGGCAACCAAGGCATGGAGCGGGCTGCAACCTATCTTTATTTATGGTGTAAAATAAAATATGTAATTCAGTTAAAACAATATTTCCTTTAAGGATTTTTATCACTCTGATATGAAACTCTTGTAACTGAATTCATAAACGTGGACCTATGTTATTTAAAAACGCCTCTTTCGAGTCGTTTTCTATGATTTTGACTTCGATCCTCTCGATAATACCCCAATTAGTCTTCCGCTGCTATCTTAAAAATTTGGGGGTGTTACACGGTGTTCTTCAGAGCATTAAATGTTGAGCAAATTTGCATACTAAAATCAGGTAGCTTCCATCTGTCTTTCCTGTATACAGCTGTACATGTATTTTCTGTTCGATAATTATGTATAAGGATGAAGAAGTACGCATATTGGGTCTAGTTAAACATATCATGATCATTTGTGCAAGTAAAAAACAACAATCAAAATGCACATATGGGCAGAAAATACATGTACAGTTGTGGCCGCTTTGAATAAGAAAAAACAACAATCAAACTGCCCATTTTGACAGCAAAAACAACTAAATAAGCTATTTTTGATAGCCCATAACATCAACCAAAACACCCCATAATTGGGCAGAGATATCATCAACCAAATAGGCCATATTGACAGGAAACATTTTAGCCAAAAAACTATCTTTTACCACAAATAGGACACAATTAAATGGATCTTGTTTTGAAAGCAACCAAACGTCCTATTTTGACAGAAAAAATAGCAACCAAGCATCTCATTCAAAACACGTTTTAAGTCCCGGCCTAGTACCTTCATGTTCAAAGCGCAAAGGGCTGTTTGTGAATTGTGGTTGCTTATTGTAACTGCTTATACAGGGGTGTTTGGGTTTGCTTACCGGAACAATTCAATTTGGGTTTGCTTATACAGGGGCGTTTGGGTTTGCTTACCGGAACACCATGTAATTGATCTACCGCAACAATTCAATTACATGTTACCACAATTAACAACAAAGCTAAAGCAATACTCTTCCAAAAAGAAAGCAAAATTTTATCTTTTTGCATATAGATGTAACTGTATCGCAATAAAACTTACATTAGAAAGGCGAAAGGGACAAAACTTGGGATACATGCATTATGAAAGAAGCCTTCCTCCCAATGTTTAATGGCCTTTGAGGTTGTTGTTCTGCTGCCTCACCTTCCGTCGAGGGAATTTTAGTTTATAGATCAGATGGGTGTGCATCTTTTTAGCATTACCACCTTAGTATGTGGTGCACGCCTTTCTCTAATGCCTTTACTTGACGCTTGTGCCTGTGTTCCCTCGTCTTTGTTTCATATTCCTATGAAACATGAAAGCATATATCAGCATGTAAAAACATGTATTTCATATTAAAGCGAGTATGCATAAACACGTAAACATATAATAAAACACCAAATTGATCCTAACTATCTGATCCATCATCTAAAAAGGTTTTCTATAGCAACCAAACTTACTTAAAGTTAGGTTTTCCATGTATTTTGTTACACACTGGCCATAGATGTAGACTCTACAACTGAATTTTTATAGCGATCAATATGCCACCTGTATATTGAAGAGCATAGTGGTAAAAAGTAGACGGTTGTCCATCACTGCATATAAAATCACCACTATTCCCACACAAACCACACCTATCATCATTAGAATTATCACCTTCTCAAGGCACCTGAAAAAATGATTAAAAATAAAAATGCGATTGTACAATGTTTACATGATGATCTGATTCAAAAATCGTTTTCCCTTTTCAATAAGTGATTAGGTACACCTTAGTAAAATAATATCAGCAATGGACCACCTTTTATATTTTCAAAATAGTTATTACCTTAAGGTTCTTCTCTAGTGGGCATCGGGGATTGCTTATTCCTTATGCATTTGCCACGGAACTGTTCCCCCAGCACTTTGCATTCCCTTGTAGAATCCAACATAGCTAAAACATCATAATATTGTATTAACTAACATATACAAAAACAAAATAAAGGAGCGTTTGGAATTGCTTATTAAAACTACTAATTTAGATCATCAGTTCCGAAAAGTGATCCCAAATGATGGCGAGAAATAGATCTAAATTTTCACATGATTATTTTTACTAAAATTATGATTTGTTTACACAATGAAACACACACACACAGACAGACCAAAAACAAAAAAAAATATTATTTCATCTGGTATCTATACTAAACATCAAATAATCCACCACATATGAGCACTATGGCGCGGACTATCTCAGTTTCATTCAAGTTGTTCCTACTCATCACAACCTCTGACAGCTGATATCACCACCACTTTAATTGCATAAAAATTTATTGAAAACGTAATATCGGTGTTTGATAGTTTTAAGAAGTTGATCAAATTTGTTCAAGATTTATGGTTTGATGTTGGTGAACTGGAAATTGAGATGATGAATGGAGTGTGCCTTTTGTTTTTCTATTTTGATAACCCTTACATATCTTTGTTGTGACAGTATCATTATATACCCCACACGACGGCGTTAAAAACCCATATAGTAAACGAAAACATACCTGTTCCGATGGTCGACCGTAATGTACATGATTTTGTCATGTGGTTGCTTCCAAAAGAAGGATTCCAAAGGTATAAACATTGCTCTTTTGAATCAGAACCCTAATGTTTGCATATTCTGGAACAACATATGCAAATGCTCGCATGACTCTTGAGCCTTGTGAAAATATGCAACCCTGCAATTGGAAACCAAAACTGCTCAAAAATTTTATACTAATAATAGTAACAACAGGTTTTTTTGTAATCGGAAACTGCGTTGCATTTTTAATGAGGCATAAAAAAAAGATCAGAACAACTCTTTTACCAGCCATGGGGTTCCATGTCTGATTAAGCACACTTATGCACACCGTAGCAGACAACCTCAAAGTCACACCTGCATGCCATTGACAAAGGTTCCATTAACATGTATAAAATACAATTTACTTTAAAATAAAACAATGTGAGTTTGTCAAATACACAGAACTTGCAAAATAAGCAGTTCCTAAATGGCCTAAAGTAGCTAATAAGCAATAATCTGTTTTGCTCCGTCCAAACTATCAAAATTACTTATTAGCATATCTACTCTTGAACTACGGCATTCTACATTTCTACTAAGCCAAAGACTATGTGCTACACCTGTTAGTGGCACTATTTACACATATGACATGGCACGATATTAACGGCATGGCATACCAACAATAAGGGGAAGTTTGGATCAGCTTATTTGGCCAACTTATGGGCTTATTTAACTGAACTCTCTGAAAGAATGAGTTTATCTTCATAAACAATAAGCACATAAGGAGGGCTACTTAAGGTAATCCAAACACCGTATTCGAGTAAAATTGACTATATACATAAACTTTATAACACTTTTATCTGCTATTTTTTTCGTGACCATAAAATTGATAACATTTCTTAGTTTTTGCTTATCTGCTATTTTTTCGGGTTAAGGAAAAACCGGAATCCCCAAAACTAAATAAGCCGAAACAAACACCCTCTATGAGTCTCGAAGCATAAGCTGAAACAAATACCTTAAGAAAACGTTGAAGGTGCGTTTGGCAGATGATTCGCTTTAATATCCTCATCCACCTTACCCCCGCATAACGAAAACCACTGTTAATTCAATTTTTTTCTGGCCATGAATGATTTGAGTTTCTTTCTTCATGGAGAAGATGGGTCTGGAGTGTTTTTGTTGATGGTAGAAAAAAGAACATACATCCGACTTTATGGTTGAAATCGATTGTTGGTGAATCGGGGTCATGGTTTAAACCATTTGTTATGGATCTGGAAACTCTTGTTTGATGAGGATTTTCTGGGGTGTGTATGGATTGTGTGTCGAGAATTTTTGAGAAGGATTTGTGGGGTTCTCGAGTTTTGAGTAAAGGGAGGGAATTGAAAAAGAATAAGAAAGGTAAAAGAAAGGGAAAAGGAAAAGGAAAGTTGTTATCATGTTCTGAGTGGGAGTAAAAAGGAAAATAACTTGGTTAAATTACGTATATGACCTTTAGTTATTAATGTCAAAATTTTTAAAAAGGGTATATTAGTCTTTACACAACATACGGTTCCCCTTCATTTCCCTTTCCTCCCAAAACTGGGAGGAAGATTTACTTAACAAAACTTCCTCCCTATTTCCTTTCCACTTCCCTTTCCTCCCTTAAAAAAAACTCAAAAACACAAAAAACTATCCATTTCCTTTCATTTCCTCTTCCATTTCAACTTGAGAACTGAGCGTAAGGATTTGGGTGGGAAAAAAATGAAATGAGGGGTTACTGGAATTTTCTAGGAGGTGAGGGGAAGATGTTGAGGTTTTATCTCTTGGAACGGAACGGCTGCAGTTGTTTTAACAGTGACATAATGGATGAATAGTGTTTGGAACAGTGGTCTTACGGGGCTCCATCCAATAGGAAGCCGTTTTTTGCAAAACGGAAAAACTAAGGTTTAGAATATAGTATAGTATAATGAATAATTCACGCGTAATACGTAAGAGGAAAGGTAAAATGATTAATAAAAAGATGTAACATCTGGTTTTCTTGGTTAATATTACACCCAAATGACAAAAACCAGTTGTTGATCTAAATTTTTTAACGCAATCTATTGCATTTTATTTTGAGAAAGAAAATGATTGAAACGGTTAATTGACGTGTTTAATTATATGCATAAACATGCATTCAGAATCAAAGTTTAGCATGTTAAAAGGAAAAAATGAAAAAAAATGAAAAAAAAAAAAAAAAAAAAAAAAAAAAAAGTCAAAGATAAAAAATGAATTAAGCAACTAATATCAAGGTTAAGAGTTCAAACTTTATCAAGTATAAATTTGAGGAAGGCCAAAGAAGGAACGAAAATGGTTAAACCACATACACCTAAATCTCGAAAAGCCGTGATTTCCAAATAAAAAAACCTATTTTAAAATGAATATAAGCACTATATAGCAAAATTAGGCCGGTTTTAATGGGAGGTGGTGGATCACCACTATCCCACCTCGTACTCTTGATCCTCGATAAAAGCAAAACACAATCACGCGTGTTCCTTTTAAATTTTGCAAACAGTGGTCGTCATCGCCACTTTTTTTTGGGTTGTAAGTGTGTGCAGGGTATATTGTATGGTATGTTTGTATAAAGTGGGTTAATATTTTTGTTTTGGTGGTAACCATAAAAAGTAAAAGATGATGATAGCGGTGATGTGCTGAATGGTGATGTGTTATTGACGTGAAAGTGATGATAGTCACTATTCTTAGAGCATGAGGTACGCAGAGCTGGTGGCTTCTGCCATGGCCACCAGCCAACCATGGCCGACGGCGCACGGTACCGCCGCTCGCGCCATAGCTACCAGCCCACGCCATCGTTATTTTTATTTTTATTTTTATTTTTTATTTATTTATTTTTTGTTTTCTGTTGGAATAATTCGAACGTTGGGAAGAATGGAGGAAGAAGCCATGGCGGTTTTGCAGTAGCAGAGGGGGTTTGGGGGTGAGAGGCTAATTGGGCTATTATTGGAAATTAGGCTTTAGTTTTGGGTTTTCATTTTTTTCCTTCTTATTTGGGCTTTTAATTTATATTGAACTTATTTTAACCCAAACCAATTCATTTCGTCTTGCTATACATATATGGATAGTTATATAAATTTACTCTTTCTAAAATACTACCAAACCAGTAATATGTTATGTAATATGTTACATTAATATTGTGTATGTTTATTTTATGTTAAAAATAAATAAATAAATAAATAAAATATGGACGACGGCACCACATTTTTTGATGCCGTGGGTAACGGCCAGAATGTGATACCGTTAGATTTCTGGTGCCATAGAGATTTTTGCTTACGTGTCACCAACTTTTCGGCCATGGCTCATGGGTACCCAATGCTCTTATTGCAAATAAATACTCCCCCGTCTTAAAATAATTGTCAAAAAGCATAATTATTACTGCTTAATCTCTCTTAACTAATTAATTACTACTTTATTAAAGTTTATAATAATAATATCAAGTAAGAGTAATATACTAATTTCGACTATTTTTGATAATTGCCAATAAATTTGAGACAAAAAAAAATGTGAATAATAATATTGAGACCAAAATGAAAAAACGCTCAAATATAAACGCTGTATTCTTGAGTTTTTCATTAAAAACTTTTTTAATAATAGAAGGTAAACAATTTCAGCTCAATTATGAGAGGATCCATTTTACTTTAAAATCAATCAACTTGTAAAATAACATTTGTTTTTGGATTTTTCATTAACCCCCTTATTTGACAGAGTCATCACTATTCCCATTCAACTTCCTTTAACCACAACCAAAACCCTAAAACCCCTCAAATGGCTTGCAACGGCACCGGAGGAGGATGCGAATCCGGTGGTTGCTACAACGACAACAATCAATCACCAACACAAAACAACAATTCAACCAGCGATTGTAATAACAACAATCGCAACACGTGTCTCAAATGTAAATCATCAGAAGCCACAATCTTCACAGGCGGTGACGGTGGTGGTAGATTCTGTGCAGATTGTTTCCGGAGTAATTTATATGGAAAGTTTAAGCTTGCTGTTACTTCTAATGCCATGATTTCGCCTGTCGATAAAGTTCTTGTTGCGTTCTCCGGTGGTGCTTCGTCAAGGTTTCTATCCTATTTTCAAGCTTTCTATTTATATGAATTGAAATTATTTTTCGCATAAGAATGATTTGAGCTATTTTATTTAGTTTTGTTGATTGGAAGTGAACCGATAAGAGTATTGGACTTAGAAGTTGCGCTATTGAACCGTTTTAGACAGAGTTTCTTTTGTTAAGGATCCACGGCAATGTTGAGAATTCGAGTGATTGTCTTTAAGAGATTCAGAAGTTCTAGGCATGAACTATTAAAATTGAGATATAAAAGCTGTATGCTTAATTTGCGTTTAACTTTATCTTTTTATTTGAATAGGCTTATATTTTATTAGCTCATTTTTTCTTTTTCTTTTTTTACTTATGAGCTTATTAAGACTTAAATATGGAACATCAATCAGAAAACTGAGTTGATGATATATAAGCTGAGTCAAATAAGTGCTAAGCTTAAACTAGCTCTTTTATGAAGGATTTTTGGAGAAAAAGGCTATTTGGCATAAATATTGTCTCGAAAATTCAGTGAGCCAGTAAGCTGCTTAGATCCAGTAAGCTGCTTAGATTAGCTTACCCAAACATTCCTGAAAGGAATACGTTCCACGGGTGTAGTTATGTCCATAGGACCATAGGAGATGATTGGCACATGTAGGAAATGGAACTGATATGAATTAGGAGTTACCAATTTAGTAATGGGTTGAAAACGTTGGTCATTGAGGTATTTTTAGATGAAATTTTCTCGTGCTTGAGGGTGTAGGATTCTTTTGACAATCTAACTGATTGTCGCTTAAGGTGGTAAAAGGTTCTATACGTAAATGACTTGATAATTTGAAACAGAAAAGTTACATCTTCATTTGCTCAATAGGATTCTGCTCTATGGAATTGAGATGTACTCGGTAATTAGCAAAGGTGAATAAAGACCCTTTACGTGATGCTATTGTTTTTTGAATCTTTAGTCTAAACACGCTAAAACTAACATTATATTTTTAATAAAAATAGTGGCGTGGAAATCTTTAAAGCGTTGCAACTGATCCAAGAATTAGAGAAGCTAAGTAGAATAGCGGTCAATAAATTATAGGGTCACTGAATTAGAGAAGCTAAGTAGAATAGCGGTCAATAAATTATAGGGTCACTGCATGCATCTTGTGATCAGCTTTCATAGTCTTTTCAGTCAACATAGCAATGGGTGTATGTGTTGGAAGATAGTGGCATGTACATGGGTGGTTGTTGTCTTAAACAGTCTAGCAATCCTACTCTATATTATATGTCCTGCATCATTTCTTAAACTTATTTGATGAGGATGTTGAGTCTTCGCTTGAAGTTCATTATGGTTTTATTTGTATTTCCCGTCTAATTTAGTTTCAGGTATTGGCTGGGGCCTGGGGGTAATAGGAAAGGAGGTGATGAGAATAATACTAGAATGATTGAGTTGTATCTTTTGAAGTAAAACATATGTAACATGGCGATAAGAATAATACTTGCCACACTTTGTCGGTCTTGGTCAAGTCGTATTAAATGAGTGTTACTTGAATACGTAGAGTTAAGGATCAGTATACACAATCCCAACCTAATGCTTGATGTATGGATGGTGTTTAATCGATTGATTTGAGTTGTATATACATGATATTGTACCTGTCCATGTTATTTAAGTTATAAGTGCTGAACTCGCCTCAAGGTATAGGCACAAGTATCTTGCTGAAAAGTCGTATAATTCTAAAATAAAATCATCAATAAGACCAAAGAGGCATATGCATCTCAAAGATTGAATCTATTAAAAGGTCAGTAACTTCCATTACACGTTTGCAACAGCAAATCTATATAATCACTCGATTTTATGTATGTAACCATCAGTAAACAATTTAATGTTAATCTCCAGCTTTAAGCCTTTAACATTATTTAAACACTAGTATTTTATGAACATTAACATACCACTGTTAATACAATCGTTATTGAAGTCACTCCCTTAATTGAATAGGATAAATAGACATCAATCACATCAGCTTAAGTTTTTTAGAGAGATAGGAGATGAAACAGTGGTTACTTGGTGAAGAAGCAACGCCGTTAATGTTTACTGTATAATTCTTGAAATTCTTTTCACTGCATACTAGCATACTTGTTGTTCCCTTTACACACTTAGAAGTAACTATAGAGTTAATCTAATTGTGTTAATGACTCAGATTAATGTAATGATTAATTATAGCTGATAAGTAAAACGTAAATATAAAAACACAAAGTTTTTCAACGTTTAAATTCTTATTAGAAATCAATCAAAGAATCTATTACCCAAGTGTTTTGCGGAACAAATACTTGGGATTGAATAGACAAGGTATGGTGTGTCTCCTATCTAAACTCAAGCTATGCTTGACTGGTAACAATATTGACCCACTGAGCTATCTCAGGGATGTAGTTACTCTTTGTAGGAGAAAAGTGGTTTTGTGAAAGTCTAAGCTTTTAATGCACAAAACTTAACCCACTTTTCTCCATCTGTTTCTATTTATATACAAACATCAAAGAGTACTGAAGATTAAAATACAAAAAGAATACAAAGCGTGTCTGACAATTACAACAGTATTTGTCATTTCCAAGAACCAATAGGAATGGGCCAAAAAGTCTTCGAGTGTCAGTTCTGACACTTCTTGACTTTTAGCCGCTTTAGGGAAGGTTTGTTTCTGGCCCGATAAGACTTATCCTTATTTCTTCAAACTCTTCCCGATCAATCCCGCCTTTCTTTCAGGCTTCTGGTTCTTCAGTCCACGCCTTCAGTCTTCAGTCTTCAATCACTTATTGTTGTTGAGGAGACTGGGGTTCAGTGAGTTCTTGTCCAACACTCACTGAACCCATTACCTTCTTCTTTGGCTCAAGTAACACTTCAGGGAGTTCCGCCTCACTGTGTGGTGAATCTTTCTTCTTAGACTCGTCCTGAGCATCTTGAAGGTAACTCACTGAGTGACTGTTCACTCAGTGACTTAGAATGTTTTCGGTTGATTAACACTTAGCTTAATTTGTATTCAAATCCTGTTATCAGGATCCTTGGGTACTGACGGACCCAACAATACTACTTGAAAATATCTCTTGGGGTTTAAATTTCATCTGAACTAAAGGGACCCAGTGCAAAATACTAGTGTCAACAACCCAAAAGTTGACATCAGTCTCGCTTGAATCATGAATCAGTCTTCCTACTCTTGTCCTTGCATCTCAGAAGCCACATCGCATGTTTACTCTTAGTCTTTCAGCAACAATGATGGTTCCCGTTGACCTTTACTGATAAACCCAAATTTTTTCCAGCAAACTAATCAATATCACCTTTACTGATGAACCCAAATTTGTTCCAGCAAACTAATCAATATCAGTTAGATCAACTCATTTACTCTGTTGATGGCAAGTGACTAACCCTTGGAACATTATAGCTCTCAAGCTGGTGAATTCCTTTCTTGCTTTAATGTGAGGCACTTTCTTGCTTTGGTGTGAGTTGGCTGTCAGGGAAGAAAAACCCAAGTCATCTGAACAGCACTTTAGCCAAAGGGTTTCATTCTATGCAACTACATTGTATATCAGGTTATAAATTGAATCATTTAGTGGTAAATATCTACCCATTTTTGACAACTAAGGGACTGTAACTCAAGTAGCAGTGCCCCATAATTACGACAATCGGGTTTATTTTCTGAATGTGGAGAGCGAAGTGAAACATGAGGTATGAGTCCGCAGCTCGATTTAGAGTCTTTGAACTGTCAATGTCACTAGATATGCTCAAATTTGTGATTTAACTGTAACTGGTGATACATTGTAGCTGCCTAGATTACAGACCTTTGGCTCAAGTGCGACTCCTAGAGTCATGTGACATGGGTGTGGCAGGGATATGTCTTTATCCTTGTATACTTTTAATTGTTTGCCTCATCTTTTTGATAATTATAGTTTAAAAAACATAGTGTATTCAAACTTAGGCTCTTGAAACAAGTGTTTGCTTTACCACGTTTGAAGATCTCATGTCAGTTCGTGTAACTACTGGTCCATCATTTATTAGCACCATTATAGGACACAATGGTCACTTACTTTTAGCCATAACTTCTTTTGATAGATATCTCTTAGCATTATCCTTTATAAACTTTCAATTTCTGATGTGAACCAAACTCATTATCTATATCTATATCTATATCTATACTTTGTTATACTTTATATAAAGGAAAAACCAAAAAGTAAAATGTGAAAACTTAAACTAATAAAGGAAATGTTGAAACTACCAAGTTTTATAGTATTTTGTTTATCTTTTCTAGCTTTTGTTAAATCATTTTTTTATTTTTTTTAAATTAAGTCATTTTGTGTAATCAAAATATCACTACAACTATCTGCCGGCTGCCACTAGAAAATTCCGTTGGTATGAACGGGTACTCGTCTAGTAACCAATAAATGTTCTTAGCCATAACTTTCTTTGCCCGAAAATGTATTTTATAACTCTTGCAGTATCCTGTGTAATGTTTGCCTCTCAGTTCCACACACAATACCAAAGTTATTCCCTCATCATATACCGATCATCAACTTGATCATGTAGTCTTTTTTCCTCTCTGGGTTATGAACATGATTAGACCATATATATGGTGTGAAGCCTTCTGCTGTATCGATAGGCTATGTGCTGAATTACTGATAATTAGGTAGTGACGCTGCACTGCTCATGTGCATGATTTACTGAAAAAGCATGTGAAACCATCAGTTTAATTTCACATAAATATTACAAGGATTTATACTACGTACAATCGACTTGAGACCTTCAAATGTTGCAACATAGGTGGATATAGAGATGTAAATATCTTTATCCATAATGTGTTCTTAAAGAAAACAATCGTTTTGCAGGGTGGCTCTTCAGTTTGTTTCTGAGATGCAACTCAAAGCCCAGAAAAACTTCGATGCAACTGCAAATAGAGATAGGTCTTTACCCGTTTTTGGTGTTGGAGTTGCTTTCATTGATGAAAGTGAAGTTCATCCCATCGCTTCTGGTGATTTGGACAAAGCAATTGAAGACATTAAAGGGATTGTGTTAAATTTAGCACCACCAACAAAAGAGTTACACGTGGTTCCTATCAGAAGCATCTATTCAACAAAAACCAATGATGGAAAAGAAATGTTGCAGAATTTAATTAACACTGTTACTGATGCCACTGGAAAAGAAGATCTTTTGACACATCTACGCATGATGTCATTGCAAAAGGTTTGATACGAAAATAACATCTCTTTATTGACTAATTGGTAACTCATTAATACTAGTAATAGCATAGTATTTATGTTTGTCATTGTATTTGCTATGCAGATTGCTATTGAAAATGGTTACACTAAACTTGTGTTAGGCTCGTGTACATCAAGGATAGCTTGTCATGTGCTTGCAGCAACAGTTAAGGTTTGTCTCTTTTTGGTCACTGCTCAAATTCAATAATTGCAGACTTCAGTTTTGATTTTAATTTGAGTGGTTACTGAAATATTTTCTTTCCAGGGCCAAGGGTACTCGTTAGCAGCAGATATACAATACGCTGATGCAAGATGGGAAGTCCCGGTAGTGCTTCCCTTACGTGATTGTCTCATGCAAGAGATCAACATACTTTGCAATCTTGATAGGTATGTACATGATTCATGACTCAATGTATCCACCATTTAATGGATTTTATCTTTGTTATTCGACTAATGATGGATTAACCTATCAGTTTGAAGATTGTGGAGGTTTTCAATGATTCTCAAGCTGGCCATCAATGGGTTGATCTCATCATTTGTGAAAGTCTTGCAGGTAAAGAGCAGTCCACGATGTTTCAAGTTACAAATACAGTTATTGAAGTTCAAATAAAAATTAGATTAATTGTCAAGTATTATGTGAATCTTTAAACTCTTCATGTTCCTTTGATCTATTTCAGGAAGAAAATCCTGCTCGAGAGTGCACAATTGTAATGACAGCCGGGAAGCTAACTCCCTTCCCGTTTAACAGGATTCCAGAAGCAAATGTAGATGACGCTGATTTGGCTTCTCAACGCCGTCAAAAAAGGTTTAATTTGAAGCCTATTGAGTCTCTTCCCCCAGAGGCATTCTGTCCTATTTGCAACAGCCCAATGAGTTGTTATAGGAACCCTCAACCACTGGACAATATTTTTGGGGCTACATGCTGCTCTAGTTGCCAATATCAGATACTTCCGGAGGAACTGTCATCTATGGACCAGTTTTATTCATTCTTACCGGAATCTATTATATCCCGAGCAAAAAATGGGAACGAAAAATGGATAAGGTGAGACCCTTTATAAATCGTCATGCTTATTTCGTCCTACAACTTTATTTATTCGATTCTTTTAGTAGCTTTGGACATCACAACCAGGGTATATCTTATGGCTTGCTGCGAAAGGGGTGTTTGGGATTGCTTGTGTTCTAGAACATAAGCAGGTAACAACCTGCTTATTTACACTAAAGTTGTACCCAAACTGCTTATGTGCTTGAAAAATAAGCAGATAAGCACTTCTATTAGCAATCCGGAAGCATATCAACATATTTGTTTGATGCAGGGCATACATAAACAAAGTTATGACATGCTGAAATGGTGATATAAACTTGAAACAAAATTATGACGTTATAAACAAGACTATGCTGTCATAACTCATAAGCAATTTGGTTTATGACGTCATAAACAATTTAAAATTACTTAAACAAAATCATGACTGTCATAAACAAAGTTATGGCGTCATAATTTTAAAGCACTTGAACAAAATTTATGACGTCATGAACAATTTGGTTTAACAGAATTAGGTATCGACCGTTAATTGGGTAACCTCTAAATATATCCATTATTAGTTGGGCGCTTAAACTTAAACACAACTATGATGTCAAAACATGTCAGAGTAGAGTATATGCGACTGTTTGAGTTTAACCAAATTATGACGTGCTGAAAGGGTAAATAACTTAACAAAATAAAAAATGGACCCACTAGTATACCATCCGGTCATACTATTAACCGGTAAACAAGGGCCTATGTTTGAATCTTGGTTGTGAATATAGTATTGACTTGAATGTTTTCGATTGGTAATTCTACACTTTGACATGTGCTGCTAGTAAATGTTTGTGCATAATTATTAAAATACCACCAATAAATTATCAGGGAAAAGATACAAGATTGTCTGCTTTCAGACGGTGAAGATGAAGTTTAAGCTTCCTGTGAAATTAGCCATTCATGAAAGTTTATCTCAAATGCATTATGAGTCCGCAGCTGGTGGTTTTGTTTGTTAGCTGTGGATTATTGAATGAATTCATTGCATAGGGAAAGTTGCAGCAACCAAAAGTTGCTTGCAAAGAGAGTTGTATTATATTAACATCTAGCAACCAGAAAATGCTCAACGGGAAGCAGAATCAAGCTTCAGAACTGGCATTTTGCGTGGGATACGATTTTGTTGACTTGAATGTGCTTGTAGGATTCTTTTAACCCAAAAAAGCGTGTGAAATGATTGCACGTTTTTCTCTTCATAATTATAGTTACATCCTTAGGACAAAGGTAGTATTGGTACTGTTTTAGGACAATTGTTTTTGTTACCTTCCGCAGAAAGGTATTACTCCCTCCGTCTCAATTTTATTGTCCCATTTTTCCATTTCGGTCGTCCCAAAATTATTGTCCCATACCAAAAATGGAAAGTGAATAGGTAGTGGAGTTTGATAAAGTTTACTATATTACCCTTGGTTGAAATTAATATTACAAACTTTAATGAAGTATTAATTAATTGGTTAAGGGTAAACTTGTCATTTGGCAAAAAAGTTAGAGAGATAAAGTAGTGATAGTGATGTTTTTCTAAAAGAATGTGCTTTTTGTTATGGGACAATAATTTTGGGACGGAGGGAGTATTAGGTGTATTATGTTTTCTTTGAATGATATTTGATTTTGGGTGTTTTCAAACGTGCCGGAATTATCACTCAGATAGTTGTAGGGGGTGTTTCTTTTTTGCTTAGTGGGGAAAGATGGTGGGACCAAGCAATTTAATAATATTTCTTTTTTAAATGGGACCTACTAATTCCCTTGTTTGGTCTTAATCCACAAGGCAAAAATTATGAAGCCCTCCCCAATAAGAGCCTCATATGGAACGTGGAACCCACATGGCCTTAGCTAAGGGAATTTAGTAAACAGGCCCGTAGTCTTGTAGACTGATACTTGAATTACACAATATATATATATATATATATATATATATATATATATATATATATATATATATATATATATACACACACACGAGCCACACTATAGATTAGCATAAAATGCATTCCTGTATACGAGGCTTTAAGCCTTTATTATTCATTTACAATGAGTCATTAAAAGAAATAGGCGGTTAATAGTCATACTAGTAGAAGAGATGCGCGTGTGAAATAAAAGGGTGTTTAGATATAAATCAAGGGGTAAGTCACCAATCATTCTTACACTGTGTTCTCAACATGGTTTTTAGAAGGGAAAGTAATGTAAAGAAAGTAAAGGAAGTAAATGGAAGTAAAAGGTGTGGGACCATGCTACTTTACTTCATCTCCATCCCAATATTGGGATGAAAGTTTTGTTAAGAAAATAAGCTACATTTCCTCCCTTTTCACTTCCTTTCACTTCCCTCTTTTCCTATTTTTTTTTCTTGAGAACACAAAAAAAACTCATTTCCTTCACTTTCACTCCCAAAAAAATCTTGAGAACATAGTGTTAGAGTTTGAGATGAGTATATTGTGCCGCGTTTTAACATACAGATGATGAGTGTATTAAAACTTGAATACGTTTTAGGGTCGAGATAGAAATTGATTTTCTGAAAATGAATCAACCAGATCCAATAGAAACTTTATGCATGTAGCGTCAACCAAATTAACAACCCTGAGGGTGGAGGGAGTGGTTTCACCTATCCCTCTCTTCATCAATTTTCCACATCATCAATACCCAATAAAAACCTTCTAACTCACACTTCACCAATTCACCCAAATTTTCACCAATTTGGTGGCATTGATTTCACCTAATCACCTAATTGTCACATCACCTTTTCTTTTCCATTTATTTTTAATACATAAAATCCCACAAAAACTATATAAAATTAAAAACATAACATTTTATTAATAAAATTAAAAATAACGGATTAATTTTGATTGCTCTCATTAGTGTACAACAAAGCACTTTTAAAAAAAAAATAAAAAAAACAAAGACTCATTGCACATGCAACTTGTACTACTCATTTAATTTTGACTACTATATTATATATATATATCCAAAAGTGTAGTCATCTTCTCCATTTTTTTCACAGGTATATATATATATATATATATATATATATATATATATATATATATATATATATATATATATATATATATATATATATTATATCTACAGTTAGATATATGTGTATACTCCATCGACAACAGCAAGGAAAGAAGCAAGAACAAGGCATGAAAAGAAGCAGAAATAAAATAGAAAAGCAGAAATGACCGTTTGGGGGGCCCAAATGCCCTTTGTCATCCCCTCTCTCCTCGCGACGAATACCGCTGTAACCCTTCACCGACGATCGCCGACATGGACGCGGCGGTGTTACCGCCTCACGACGCCTTCACGACCCACTCCCTCCACCCTAAGGGTGGAAGGAGTGGATTTTCTCAACCCTCCAACCCTCCTAAATTACCCAATCAAATTTCTCCACCTCATTTCAACCCTCCAACCCTCCATTCAACCTTTTTTAGTGGCGCCCATACATTCTCAACCCTCCCAAATCTTTTTTTAAATATTCATAATTTGTCATTCAAATTTATAAATTTGCAACATTAACTCTTCCAATACTAAACAATTATATAAAAAAACAAACATTTATATAAATTAATAACAAAAATCAAAAGTACAATTCATAAAATAAAAAGAAACTACATAATTAAATCTTCAACCGGCATTGGTTGAGCCTCCGGGTCATCGAGGTATGCTAAATCTTGAGACGCTACATGCTCCGTAAGATCAAATTGAAGACGATGATGGATTTGTTCATCTAGTAACTCCGGTAGTGCATTGTCGTCATAAACGGGTTGCACCGGCGGATCCATTATATGAACCGGTGATATTGCCCTCCCGTCATCTTTTATAACCATGTTGTGCAATATACAACACGCGTAAACGATGTTAGTGATCTTTTCGATGGTCGTTTGACGGATCTTGCGATGCATAAGTAGTCGTCAAAGTTATCCGGAGGGTTGCCCGTTCCGAGTTGTTTAATTGCGGATGTGCATTTTTGTAGAGCCGTAAAGCTCTTTTTCCCCCTACCATCTTCACCCTCTTGAAAATACTCGAACCTCTGCTCAATATCACCAACAATTTGTAAAAACAACCTTTTGGACATCCGAAACCTCTCACGAAACAAAGACGGGCCAAACTTCGGTTCCTCAACGAAATAGTCACGCATTAGAGTTTCTTGAGCTTCTTCCCGAAACCGCTCGATATAGGTTCGGGTTTCTTTCGTGCTTGCCGTGTCTTCTTCGAGCGACTCAACCACGGAGCACAAAAATGGTATCGTACTACTCGTGGATAAGTCCGGTAAGATAGGCGGCATCGATAACTCGGACGAAGAGGAAGAAGAAGAAGATGATGATGATGAATCCATTTTTTGATAAAAAGGTTATGTTTAAGTGTATAAGTGTTTTGGTTAAAATTGTGTGTTGTGTTTATACAAAAAAATGTGTTGTAGTATATATAGGGAAAAAAAAGGACTAAAAAGGTTTTTTTTTTTGGCTCCAAAGCCCTTCAACGGCTAAAAAAAATATTACAAACCCACCCTTAAACGGTCATATGACCATTGTTTGAATCCTCCCCGCTGCGAGCTTTAAACTCACTCAACGAACCCGCAAGCCGAGCTCGCTGCAGCGGCAGCGGTGTTCCAGCCCAGCTCGCGAGCTCGCCTCCAAGCCCGCTGCTCCACTCCTTCCTCCCTAAAGTACAACCACATGAACCGTATATTCAAAAGGATCGAGTTTTTTTACTCATATATACGCACTCGAAATGCGGTAACATCGTAACCGAAATGCGGTAACATCGTAACCATTTCGATCGCTTTTCAAGTCCATCAAGTCACAAAGGACCATTTATGTAATTAGGGGGTGTTTACTAAATTAAGTGGTTATATATAAAGGTCTATATTAGCCTCTTCTTGGAAAGAGAGACAAGCTTTAATGCCTCTCCCAATTACCCGTGTTTATTTATTGAAATATGCCCAAAACACCCTTCACATAATAAACTTATATAAGCTGAAAAGATTCAAAATAAGGAACAAAAATTGACCGAAACCAAATAAGCTACCGCGCGCTATATAAGCCGAAACAAACACCCCCTTCAAACAGAATCCATCCTTCCAAAACCCCAAACATGCAGACAGAAAACCTGATAAAAAAATGCATAGCACTTGTGCACTCATGTGCAACATCCCACCTTAAACTGAAACAAATCCATGCATTCTCAATAAAACATTGCAACATTTCCATAACAGAAGCAAACATAGGCAAACATCTCTTATTCACTTCAGTTACACTGTCAGCACCAATCATATACTCCCACAACATTTTCACCCACATCCTTAACCCAAACATTTTCACATGGAACACCATCATTAGAGCCTATGCTGAATCCAATAACCCTAAACCAGCATTGCATATACACAAAAACATGCAATTTTTACGCGTTGAGGCCGATACTCATACATACCCTTTTTTGTTAAAATGTGTGTCTAAAATGATAGATGTTAGGGAGGGGGAGAAAGTGCATGGGATAGTGGTTAAGAATGGGTTCAATGGGTTGGTTTTTGTTAAGAATGGGTTGGTGCATATGTATGGAGTGTGTGGGAGGGTGGAGTGTGCGTATAAGGTGTTTGGCGAAATGTGTGATAGGAGGAATTTGGTTACGTGGAATTCGGTGATTAATGGGTTTGTTTTGAATGGGAGGGTGAATGAGACGTTGAGTTTGTTTAGGGAGATGTGTGAGGAGGGTGTGGAGCCGGATGGGTTTACGTTGGTTAGTTTGTTGACTGCGTGTGCTGAGATTGGGGCGTTGGCGTTAGGGAAGAGGGTGCATACGTATATGGTGAAAGTTGGGTTGGTGGAGAATTTGCATGCTGCTAATGCGCTTTTGGATGTTTATGCCAAGAGTGGGAGTATTGTGGACGGGGAGAAGGTTTTTGGTGAGATGAAGGAGAAGAGTGTTGTGTCGTGGACTACGTTGATTGTTGGCTTAGCGATGAATGGGTTTGGGATTGAGGCGATTAACCTTTTTAAGGAGTTGGAGAGAAAAAGATTAACGCCGAGCGAGATTACTTTTGTAGGGGTGTTATATGCTTGTAGTCACTGTGGAATGGTTGATGAGGGGTTTGCTTATTTCAAAAGAATGAAACAAGAGTTTGGGATTGAGCCTAGAATAGAACATTACGGATGTATGGTTGATTTGTTGGGGAGAGCAGGTCGCGTACAACAAGCTTATGAATACATTATTAACATGCCATTGAAGCCGAATGCAGTTATTTGGAGGACTTTATTAGGAGCATGTACCGTACATAAGCATTCGGATTTAGCAGAGGTTGCAAGAGCCCGACTTTTACAGTTAGAACCTAATCACAGTGGTGACTATGTTTTGCTATCCAACCTCTATGCTTCCGAGAGACGCTGGTCGGATGTGTCAAACGTGAGAAAAGCAATGCTAGATCAAGGGATACAAAAATCTCCTGGTCATAGCTTAGTCGAGTTAGGAAATCATGTCTATCAGTTCACAATGGGAGACACATCTCATCCACAAAGTGAAGATATTTATGTGAAATTGATAGAGATTACAAAGTTATTAAGATTAGAAGGTTATGTGCCTCATATTGCAAATGTGCTTGCTGATATTGAAGAAGAGGAAAAGGAGACTGCTTTATCGTATCATAGTGAGAAGATTGCCATCGCATTTATGCTTATCAGCACACCTCCCGGAACCCCTATAAGGGTTGTGAAAAATTTGAGGGTATGTGCGGATTGTCACCTTGCAATAAAACTCATTTCTAAGGTTTATAAAAGAGAAATTGTGGTGAGAGATCGAAGCCGGTTTCATCATTTTAAGGATGGGTCTTGTTCTTGCAAAGATTACTGGTAAACAGAAGGCGCCAAACTTAAAATGGCTGGACCAGTAGATGACGCTTGATACTTGATGTTTCAAGTCTCATATTCAAATGTCGAATATGCACTAGCGTGTTAATGCTTTTTTGCATGTATAATGATAGATTTACATCAAGTTGGATATAGTCGGTGTCTTACATGCTACAAACTACAACGGAAGCCAAAAAATCAAGATTCGTAACCTGTATGATTCGGTTTCTATAAAGAAGAAATTTATTGAAGCAGAAGAAGTTACATGCTGATGTGTCTTATATGGAAATCAACCAAAGGCACATTCTTCACCTGCAGAGACGGTGGTGGCAGATTGTGTGCCTATTGCTTCTGGATTAACCTTTAGAAAGTTTAAGCTAGCTGTTACTCCCAGTGCCATGATTTTACAGACTGATAAAGCTCTTGTGACATTCTCTGGCGGCCCTTCATCCAGGTTATCTTTCCTTTTTACACACAATCAGTAAAACATGAATCTTCAATCTGACAACCTGAAAACAACAGTAAATTCTTCATACCGATATGCTGAATTTAATAGACTAGTAGCACAGAGCGGAACCAATGATTAGGAAAACTAGGTAGAACAGTTGAAACTTGCCTTTTTAGCTGGTGCAAAACTTATTCTAGCAGCTGGTGCTTTTGTGTTTATGGCCAACTTGTTAGTTACACATGTTGGATATCACTTCTTTTTATACGGTCACTGCATGTATTTATTCAATTAGTTATCAGTTTACTTTTCAAATAGCAATGGGTATAAGTGTTGGAGATAGTGCCATATGCATGGGTGATTGTCTTAAACACTCTTTAGCATACCTACCATGTTTTGAAAGTAATGCATGATCGACTCGTATCCTGTCAATTCAAACATAAGTGACATGATATGAGAAACCATAATTAGCAAAATGGCATTACATCCTGTTTGGTTAAGTCCTATATTTCTATTAACGCGAGTTTTGAATATGTAAAGTTACGTACTTACATATTCTTGTGACCAATCCAACCCCACTACTTCCTCTTAATGCATGTATTAATGTGTGACTGTGATTACTGATTTGAGTTGTATATTCACAATTTTGTTACCTCTCCATGATATTTAAGGTGGAAGTCATTAAGTCCCCTCAAGGCCTAGGCATGAGTTTCTTGCTAAAAGCTACAATACTTTAAAAGATACTCAATAAAAACACCAAAGAGTCATATGTTCCATGTAGATTGAATCTATTAAAAATGTTATTAACATTCCCTACACGTTTGAAACACCATGTCTATATGGGATGACTCACATTCAACTGCAGAACCAGTATTAAACAGTTTAATGTTAATTCCAGTAATCATTAGCCCACCAACGATTGGACAATCAATAATAAAGATACTTTTAGCAATACCTTATATTCGCAAGTTAAATAGCATCAAGCACATTAGCATAAGGTTCAAAGAGAGAAGAGTTGAAGCAGCAGTGAAGAATTTTTAATTTTTACTCTGTTCAACTATTTGTTTATCGTGTTCAATATATCACTTGAAAAATGTTCGAGGGGTTAGGAACAGATTTAAACTAAACGAGTCCATGACACAAAATATATAATTCATCAAAGATGGCCCAAAAGTTTTCATCCTGCTTCAGTATTTCCCCCGACTCGTGCGCTTGTGTCGCAGCAGGCAAGGCACATGCCTAATGGACGTAAGGCAAGGCCTATAGTTTCGTGTTAATGCTTGGCTAATGTAACAGTGATATTTCATGTTGAAGGTTACTCCTAAATCCACAAATAACAATATAATACCAACCAAGGAGCGTAAATCATTTACTAAATGTCTGTAGAAGCTTAATGGTTATTTTGGAAGTTGTAATTGTGTTTTTTTATATTAGTGCATATGACATCTTAAGTCCTCAGGAGCATGCAATTCCAATGGTCTGTGGTGGTTAAAATTTGAGGTTATGTTCTAAAGGCGCAGAGCAAAGTGAATTAGGAGCTACGATTCACCGTTACTTGAGTTAAAGTGCCACAGTTATCAATATGGCTAGGTATGCACCTTGTGTGTGCATATGATTTAATCAGTTTTTTGGGATACAACTTGCTGCATCCTCTGCAACCGTTGGCTCCAGTGAGGCACTGGGGCTTATATGACTTGGCTGTGGTTGGGGGTATGGCTTTTTTTCTTGATTCCCTCTGAAGTGTGTGCCTCATTTTTAGACATATGCAGTTTAATCATACTCTATTCAAACTTAGGCTCATGAAACTAGTGTTTGCTTTGATACTAAAAGAGACCAATGTCACTTCAAGAAGCATCTGGTTCCATTAGATGCACAACTGACATTGGAACTCACTATGGGCCATAACTTCCTTTGACTGCTAACTCTTAGCAATACCTTTTATTATATACTTACTACCTGATAGGAACCAGGCCCCTTCAACAGATGACTCATTCACTCTTGCAATATCCTCTACAATTTACTTGCAGTTCAGTACCAAACACAACACGAAAGTTGTCTCATTATCATATACTGATAATCTACTTCATCATGTTATATCCTTTTTCCTTGATGGGTTATGGATTAGACAACCTGGTCTACCTCATAGTGTGAAAGCCTTGTGTTGTATGTACGGGCTATGTGTTTAATTATTAAAGATTTTGGCCATGAGAGATATTGAAAAAGCATCTGAACTTATCAGCTTGATTGGACATTAATATTACATAGGTTTATACTACTTACAAATGACTTCGGGTTAAGTTCTTCTAATGGATCATAGCATATAGATTAATGCAGAGATGTAAGTATCTCAATTTGGTCCTCAGTGTGTTTCTTACAGAAAACGATTTTGTAGGTTGGTACAGTTTGTTTCTGAGATGCAAGTCAAAGCTCAGCAAGTTTTTGATGCAACTGAAAATCTCTAGGTCCTTACCAAGTTACCAGTGTTTGGAGTTGGAGTTGCTTTCAATGACGGTAGTGAATTCATCCCATCACTTCTGCTTTTGGACAATGCAATTGTAGAAATTTAAAAGCTGTGCTTGATTTGTCACAACCAACAAAAAAGTTGCATGTGGTTCTTATCAGAAGCATTTATTTAACAAGAACCAGTGACAGGAAAGAGATGTTATAGAAGTTACTATCTGCTGATGATACCACTGGAAAAGAAGATCTTCTGGATCATCTATGTTTGTTGCCCTCGCAAAAGGTTTGATCATTTAAAGATATATCGATTTAAGCCTCGTGTGATAGTCAGCCAATCTTGAGAAGTTAATGCCAAGGGCATTATCGATTTGTAGCTGGTGATATTATTTGTATGGTGCAGATTTTTAATCCGTTTGGCATGCAAGTTACATCGACCAAACTTTGTTTGCAAGTTGATATGACATCAACATCTAGCAGAAGTACAACGTTTGATGAGAAACGGAATAAAGCCTCAGTGACAGCTTTACGCCACAAAGCGATTTAGTTTAGATATAAATTTAGTGACTCAGTTCTGCTTATAAGAATTTTCTTATATAGGACGAAGCACATGAAATGATTGCTCATCTTATGCTCTTCAAATTATTATTTTCCTGTAGATACGAAAAACTAAGTTCAAAAGGTGAATTTGGTAGTGTTGATAAATATGAAATTAAATTTGTTTGGTTTAGGTTGCTATGGTGTATTTTAGACCATTGTTTTGTTACCATCCTCCAAAAAGCACATGAGTGAACTCTTTCATTTTGGAATTTATCAGAACTGCCAAAATTGTCACTGTAACAGATGTTGATTGATTTCTGAATCACATATATATGTGACAAACACTAAAGTTGGTCTAACGTGCTTTTTATATACTCGTACTATGATACTTTAATCTTCATGTACAGTGAATATTTAAATTTCGTGTTTCCTAAAGTGGCCAAATGCACGTGAAATGATTATCAAGTACCCACAAGAGTAAAAAGGTAAACCCGTAGTGAGTGAACAATTTATTTGAAAATGAGTCAATTTGAGTTGAATTTTTCATAGACCATGTGAGTAAAGGTGACCAAAAACAATGTTATATGGGCCAAAAGTGACTGCCATGATACTATGATTTAGCAAGATTCATATGATGATGAAACTAAAAACTCAAATATAACCTTGAATAACATTAATAAATAAATAACAATAATCTCACATGAAATGTAGTTGAAAGATATGTTGGAGTGATGGTTGAGATAAACAGCCTGTGATTGATGGTTACAAGTCCAAGAGAATGAATTGGGTTTAGCAATTGGAACAAAGGACCCGTCATGCCCCCTCTCTTCTTTTTTATATAGAAAGCACAATCCACTTTTCTTTTTCATATACCTAAAGCTACCATATTCTAAAAGAAAATATTTTTTTAAAGAAAAGTCTAAAATACATCCTTTTGGTTTGTCCATTGTCTCGCAATACATCCTCGTGGTTTTTTTTTGGCACAAAAACATCCCTTCGTTAGTAAAGTTGGCTACCATACATCCCTCCGTTAGTAAAATCAGTCAATATGGACTAACGATGCAAATTATTCTCCGTTATCTCCTAATGCAAGTTAAAATATTTGCATTGTTAGTCCTCAGGACTAACGGTGCAAAACTTTGTTTGGAAATAAATTAAAAGGGGGCAGCATAGGCTCGAACTCGGATCTAGTAACTCACGAAACATCGCCCCCAACCACTGGACTAAGCGTGCAGTGGTGTTAATATACCAAAATAAATTTGTTTTAACCATTTTTTTGGGATTTATACGTTTTTGTCCATTTTTATACGTTTTTGTCCGTTTTCGTACGTTTTTATAAGTTTTCGTCCATTTTTTACGTTTTCGTCCATTTTTATACGTTTTCGTCCGTTTTTTACGTTTCCGTCCGTTTTTTTACGTTTTCGTACGTTTTTATACGTTTTTATCCGTTTTATACGTTTTAGTCTGTTTTTTACGTTTTCGTTCATTTTTTTTTTACATTTTCATATGTTTGTATACGTTTTTGTTCGTTTTGTGCCCAAAAAAACCACGATGATGTATTGCGAGACAATGAACAAACCACATGGATGCATTTTGGACTTTTCTCTATTTTTTATTTGTTTATAATTTGAATCATGATTCTTAAAGTAAATGATGATTTTCAAGTTGTACAAACTTTTAAGAAATCATACTAACTACACTATACATCAATAAAATATCAACACTACCCATTAAACTCCATTTCGATTGGTTGAAACGCAAAATAAACATTTATTTTCGGACATCCTAAAATAAAAACATCGACATTTAACTAGTCCAGAGTACATTCTTTAATTTGAAATACAAGTTGTTAAGACATTCGATCACTCTTGAAAAGTGAAAACATTGTATCACGTGATGAGTTAGATTCAAACAAGCCAATTATTTAAAATAAGTGTGCGTTTAACTCAAGTTCAGGGATTTGAAACAAACAATGTTTAATACGTTTACCATTGGAGACATGTGAGATACAATTTGTGGAATAGTTGGTGTAGGTTGTAATAAATTTGCCGTTCTAAAAAAAAATGTTTGATACGTTTATACTCACCACAAAAAAAAACATTTATAAGCTTTCTAAAAGGATCATCGACGTTGTAAAACCTCACATAAGTTTCTCTGATGCAATTGTAACATATCTACCATTAAATACTTGTTAACAAGTTACCTCTTACAATATTACAAATTTCGACTCCAGTTAACTCTTTTTAATATGAAATCACTTCAACTTACTTATGATTTAAGAAAAACCAGCAAGTTCCATTTGGTCATGATTGTTTAGGAGAACAAAGTCAGACATTTAACATGCTTCCAAATGTCGAACGCGGACATTTGATTTCTAAGTTATAGACTGCATTCTTTGACATTCAACTGATCCAAGATATTTGATAATGCCGCAAGTTATATTTTCTTAAGTTTGTTAGTATGATGTAAAAGCTTTTTCATTACTACAAATTAAAACTTAATTTGATATGAATGGTGCTAAGAGTGGGTTGGGTACTTGGGTAGCGAATAATAAAGAAGCTTTAAAACCACACAAGTTACTTCATCAAGAGTTCAAGACGTGTTACTAAGTCTAAAAAGAAAGCATAAAACAACTTATTAAATCACATAAGCCAATTAATTAATGGTAGGTAAATATTAAAGCTAAGTATTAACTATTAAAGCATAAAACAGCTTATTAAAGCATTTTCATAAAACTAAAAACCACAAACTGACAATTGCAGCTAAATATTAAAGCTCTCATTTCAAACTAACAACTACTTTTTGTTAAATATACCTTTAGTCTGTTACGTGAGTCAAGCGATGTTTTAAATTTCATTGATTCTAATAGTCTTTGTTACTTATATTGATGACGATATTTGACGAGACTCATTTAATTGAAAAACACGATACTTGTACATGATCCATAAAACGAATATACGGTTGCTTACTCATAGACTTTTTGAAACATCATAGCATCACTATGGTAAACATTATAAAAAAGTTTGTAAAATGTCACATCATTTATCTTTAGACCTTTTAATATTACTGTATAAAGAAAACTTATATAGTATAAATCTTTGCAACTTTATAAAATGTTTTACATAACACATGTATTAAATATTTTGAAATTATGAAGATGTTCAAGAATTAAGACTTCTTCATACCACTTAGACACAAAATGAAATTCCATAATGATTGAAATGAAATATAAACATATTCATCAATTTTGGACTTTTTCATAAACCAATGTAGTGGATACCCTTAGATCGTATAAAGTGTAGTGAATTCATGTTGTTCAACAATATGGATTAATTGAATGTATAAATCCTGTTAAAACCCCAACATTAAAAATTAAAACTTGTCATGCAACCGAAATACCAGCTAAAATTTGGGAAAGAAAACGATACAAAATGGGTTTCGAAGGAGGTAGCTAGTTTACCACGTCAATGGTCCCGAAATACCAGCTAAAATATGTTTGTGTATATATCAAAATATGTTTGTGTATATATCATTTATCATTAGTATTAAATGCCTCCTTTTTACATTTGATGTCTTATATACGTCTTTTGTCAAACGAAAAATCTTGCATAAGACTCCCCGTAATGCATCGGTCGTCCTTGTGGTCGACCTCTAAATGGGACGCATCCCACCCATTACACAACTCATGAAAGATGTGTCTAACAAGTATAGTTTGCAAGGACTTGGTCGAAAATAAGACCGAGTCGTGTGAGGTATATCTGTGTGGTGTTTTTATTAAATAATTAAGTGGGATATGTTTTTTGTGGTGTCCTCGGTCATCTCTATTACACTAAGTTGGTCATGAATTTATTGTAGAGAGAAAACTGATATGATAGTGGTGTCCTCGGCCCAGAGTTTGTCATCATTACGGGTAGCCTAAGTTTAGAGTACCTCAATACTACTACTACTACTACTACTCCTCCATCCGTCTCAAAGTGTAAGTCTACTTTGCTATTTTTTGTTGTCTCAAAATTAATGTCCACTTTCAATTTCAATCAATCAAAATGATTCTAAGTGGGTGAGAATGAAATTTTATTGGTTAATATTGTAAGGGGCTCACTTTTCTTAAACTTGTTAAATATGAAAGTTGACATATAATTTAGGACGGAGGGAGTATTATTTTGATTGTACTAGTCTAGTTTGTCGTATTTGGACTCCTTGTATGTGTACATGGGTATATGCCAAATTCGAGTACTTAAGAAAGTTGATCCAAAGTATATTAAAGAGTGAAGGTTGAGTTCACGTAATTTACTTTCTTCAAAATACTGATATACGTAACTAACTTTGTAAATTGCTAGTGTCGATAAAAAAAATTTCATCAAATTTTATTCGAAATCGCTAATATGACTGGGTATCACAAGTCTAGCCGGTTACCTTATACATTTTGCACATTTTATATTTTTTAGTGTTAAACATGGATTTTCCAACGTGGCTGACCTAATTTATCCCACCCACAAGTTAAGTATAATACTCGTTGACCTAATTTAAACCGCCCAAACACACACTCATTAAACAACTCACACACACTGTACTCCACACACACACACACCTAATTTTCCCAAATTCAAACAAGAACCCTAACTTTTGTTAGATGTTTTTAGGTATACATTTTAATCGTTTAATTGTTATTTAAAAACACATAATCACTTAATTGTAGTTATAGTCGTTAATTTAGTAAAAACTCTAATTTATGATTGTAGGTTATTGACGACCTGATAACGGCTCCTTTTACTATTAAACTCTATCATGATGAGGTTTTCGTCCCAAATCCTCTAAAGTATGTGCAAGGTTCGTGTGGGATTATCAATAACATTCAATTTGAAGATATGCAAGTTATTGAGTTGTTTGATGCCATTGCATGGTTAGCTCTGAATAACCCTAAAAGATTGTATTACTGTCTGACTAGAACAACCCTTACAAGTGGGATTAGGGAAATTAAAACTGGTGATGATATGGTTGATTTGTGAGGGTAGGATTTGAGAATGGTTCTAGGGTTGATTTGTATCATGAATATAATGATTATGATGTCCTTGAGTACACTATAAATGATAATATTTTTAATGAGAATGACAATGTTGATGGTGAGGAATCTGATGTTGACCATGATGAGGACCCAGAGAATATTGACTTTCACACAGAGGGTGATCATAATGTAGCAATAGAGAAATTGACCATAGACGCCTTTTTAACTAAACTGGTAGGTAAGTGTAACTTTATAGACCAAAGATCATCCAATACCCCTTTGATAACGCTCATTTTGTCTATGCTAGAGTCGCGTTATTTGTATATTTTTGTATATTATTTAGTTATGTTATTTGTATTTTGCGCTTAAAAGGTATTAAGATATGTTCAGGTCTAGGTATAAGGAAATATCGAAGAATGACGAAGAAAAGCCAAAAGATCAAGAGAATATTCAAGAAAAGATTGTCGTCAAAGATATTGATTCATGTTATGATTATTTCCGATGTACAAGAGAAGGTTGTGAAGATTTTCAATGAAAGATGGAGTCATGATTTGGTGCTTAAAAGAGTGTTAAAGAATGGAGTTTTATGCCAACCCAAGGTTGAAATTAATGTGCAAAAAAAGTTCCCAACCCAAGGTTGAAGCTGAGATTCAAACCCAAGGTTCAAAAGCCCATTCTGAGGTTGAGCAGTCATCTCAACCGCGGGTTCAAATCTGAACCGCGGGTTGAGAACGTGTCTGAGTTGAAGAGTTGCATTAAATCAAGGTTTTAACTACCATAATGACTCAAGTCCGATAATCTCCTCTCTTTTATGATTATTGAAGGCTTGTGACAGTTTTTGTGAGTGATTTCAAGCATAAATATGACCCATTATCACCACAATACAAAACATTACATTAGAGAGAACAATTCATACAAGACACTTACAATCAAGCCTTACATCATAAGGACTTGATCATATTTTATACAACCCGAAAGAGCTTAATAATCTCTGCCATTCTCAAGAAGATACCAAGGAGAAACGAAGAAAGTGTTGGTGATACTTACTAGAAGAGGTGGAAGATTCCCTTGTTCGATTGGAGGCCTTAAGGAGTGCTATAACTCTTTACATTTCTTACTCATTGTCATCTTGCTTTGGGTAATTTTCTTTTTACTTAATTATTATGTTGAACAACTTGACGTTGAATGAAATGTTACGTTTGTTGATGAAACTTGTTATGGAGTAATTTGTGATACTTGTTTGGGAATTATGTAGACTTTCGTGTGAATGTTGAATGATTAGTCGGTTAGAAAAAGTGATTATTCTCATAAGTTTGTTTAAATATAATTCGTGCTCTAAAACTTGTTGATTTAACATTGTTGGATTTAAAGGTCGAAAGGATTTCTAATATTGTTTAATTCCAAGAAGTTGGTGCACAAATGGATTGATACTTGATAATTGACAACTATTAAGTATTCAAGTTTTTAAATGAATTTGAGAATATTTAATCACGAGATTGGGTCAAAAGGACTCGTATGAACTAATGTTACTAATCATCTTTTTCATACATTTGATAACACAAAGGGCTAGCGTAATGGGATGATGTATTGGCCGAAAGGACTCACCCATAAAACTAGTAAAAACATGGATTTTCTTGATATTACCCGCTGACTAGAAAACCTTGTGAAAATTGGTATGTGCCTTCTACATATATGTTTCACCCAAACATATTCAACATTCTATCCCGATTGGTTATTATTCCTAAACAAGTATTTGTTCGTTTGATTGATTGAATTCGGAACCATTGTTTGTTTATTTGTTTATTAACGGTGCTTTAGAGTGCGACAATCTTTAGTACTATTTCTTGTGCTACATATATTGCTAAGCTTAAACTACGTAGTCTCGTGGGACGATCCCTATTTACCACAACCCATATTACACACGGACGAGTATACTTGCTCGTATGCGTTTTCTTAATAATTGGTAAAAATGTGTTTTATAAATTTAAAATTTGAGTGAAATTTAGGATATAATAATATATAACCGGAACACACGCATCAAGTTTTTGGCGCCGTTTCCGGGGACTTAGATTAGTTTAGTTTATATTAGTTTAGCTTATATTAGTTTAGTTGTAAATAGTAGCATATAATTTGTTATTGTTTTTGCAAGAATTTTAGAGTTAATTTCATTTTTGTTCTTGAGATTGTTTGATTTTATTTGATTGGTGATTTGTTTAATGTTTGGATTTATAATTTCTTGTTTAGATTGCTCGTCTCATTTTATTTAAGTTCACGATTATTAGTCAAGTATTAAGTTTTTTTCTAAAAAAAAAAAAAAAAAAAAAAAAAAAATTGGAAAAAGTTTGCTGCGAACCGCCGGTTCAGCCATGAGCCGCGGCGGCTCGAACAATCTGTGGAAACAACCAAAACCCAAACCGGATGACTCAGGTTTGAACCGGACCGGCTGAAACTTTCTGTGAAACATTAAAAACCAAACCGGCCGGTTCAGGTTTGAACCGGACCGGTTGGTTACCTTCTGTGAAACAAAACTCAACCAAACCGCCGGTTTGGTGTTGAACCGCCGGTTACTGTTCGAAAAAAAAAATATTTTGTTTATTACCTCTTTATTTGTTAAGTAATTTGTTTATTTAGTTTCTTTAAATCGTTTTATATGTTTATTTGTGTTTTCTTATTAGAATAACTTAGGATTTTATTAACTAACCCCTAACGTTTGTTTTGGATTTGTTGTTTATGAATGCTTTAGTTTATTTTTAGTTATGGATTCGCCTAGTGAAGTTTCGGCTTATTTGGACAATTTGGAAACGGAATTGATGGATGTTGGAGATGTTTTGGAAAGAATGGAGAAAATGGTTGATGTGGAGAAAATTGCAAGCTAAAGGAAAGGATGTTGAACTTATGGAATGTGAACCGGAAAAGCCACGGGTGATCACTTTCACTCGAGCTAAGTTAAGGGAATATGATGAGCCAAGTATGAGGTATTCCACGCCTTGTGGAATCGAAGGTTTTGGAGCTTAGGATGCGGAGTGCAATATTGGACAAAGTGAAAGCTATGTGACGTATGCATTTTATGAGAAATTTGGAGATGGAAAGTATGATGTGGACAAGTACAATAGAAGGATAGTAAGGGATGTTAAGATTGACATCCATGGTTACACTTTTACTATGGATTTGATTGTGGATGAATATGAAGACACCACAGACCCTTCCGTTGTGTTTGGAAGGAATTTCTTGGTAGCAACTAAGTGTGTTCTTGATTTTGGTTTAGGAGAGATGCAACTTAAGATTGGGGAATTGAAAGATGATAAGGATGTTGATTGGTTGATTGAGCAAATGGAAGAGGCTTGTGAAAATGAAGATGGTACTTTAGGGAGCACGGAAATAGCCAAGATGGGAAAAGCTTCTCGTCTAAAACAAAAATTCCTACCATTCAAAGGTCTTATACCTTCACCATCATCACTACCACACCCTACTACACTACTCAAGGGAGAAAAGTCTTCCAACACAACACCCTCACCAAAAGAAACACCACCCAAAGAAACAATTGATGAAGCCAAACGTGTGGAAGAAATCACCACAAAATTCAAGGAACTACTTAATGAGAAGCCCATACTCCATGTTTTGGAACACTATGCTCATTATAGGAAACTACTTGATGAAATTTCGGTTGAAAAGATGAAGCTCGATAAGAAAAGTGTAATTGAGGAAGAGGAAGAAGAGAAAGTTATGGAAAATGGTTTGCCTAAGAAGAAGGAGGATCCGGGAAACTATCTTATTCCGCTCAAAGTTAATGGAACCACCGCACTAAACGCCTTGGCCGATACCGGGGCAAGTGTGAGTATCATGCCATATAAACTTTATAAGCTTTTGGAGTTAGGAAGAGCTTGTCCTTCTAATGATGTTTTGTTGATGGCGGACAATACCATGGCTAAAGCTTATGGAAAAGTTAAGAACGTAAGGCTACAAATAGGTTTCCAAACCTACTTGTGTGACTTCTTGATCTTACATGTGCCTATTGATAAGGAGTTGCCTATTTTGGTTGGTCGTCCATTTTTGAGTACATGTGGAGCCGTAATTGATAATGGTAAAGGGATAATGGAGATTGATGATGGAGTTGCTAGAAGAATTTATCATGATAAGAAAAGGAACAAGATTCTAGCGGATGAGGAATCGGACGAGGAAGATTGGTTGGATATGTTTGAAATTGGCCATGATAGTGAAGGAAACCCGAAATATGGAATAACCGGACCATCGTTTGCACATATTAAGGATGATATGGAACGTGCCTTGGCTATGGAAAACTATTTCAATCCTTTCAAAAACATAATTGTGTTGATGTGTCGTGTGTGAGTACAAGTTTTAAATTTATAAAGGTCAAATTACCGAATCTAGAAACAACACATACGAGCAAGTGAACTCGTCCGTTATAGCAAGATTATGATGGTAAGTCGGGATCGTTCGCAGGGATTTGTGTAGTGAATCGAATTGTAAGCTACTAGAAGTAAATTCCTTAACAAGTAATGAAAAATAGAATAATTCAAATGATTAAAAACTACACTTGCTTAGACTAGCATACTACTCATTGATAAGCATGATTGTGATAACTTTGGACAACATGTTGGTTATGATAATTAGTTTGGTGAACTAATCTATTGTTTCTACAAATTAAACCTTTGTCAAGATTTTAGTTCATAAAAACAAGCATTACGTTTAACCACTCAATTCAAGATCAATTCAAGGTTCATAAGTTGCTGTACCTTAAACACAAAAATCATCTTTTGCTTAATCAAATAGCTTAGGAAATGGTCAATACAAAAGGTAACCGATCATAGACAAAAGGTCACAATTGAGAGTAAACTATTAATCTTTCGACCCTTGAAATGGTTTACCATCAATCCTATTTTTGATAGACAAAAGCATTCTCATTACAACCACAATTAACTTTCTTTGTGTAATCAAGAATAATGGGTAAAAACAATCACTCATAGACAAATGATTATAACTAGTTGAATAACAATAGTTCTTTCGACCCTTAAAATTATTAGCAACTAGTTAAACTTGATTCAACAAATGTCACTACAAAACTTAATCACGATTGGATCTTAGAATAAACTTGAAATTGAATTAAAACATGTCATCACAATCATACGCATATCAATTGGTAATACACATCATCTAAGCAAGTGCACAAAGGCACTAGCCACTCATAGCAAACATGAACATAATCTTAGAACTTTGAACATTAGAAACCATAATTGAAAGTCTTACAATAATTGGAAATAGATTACAAATGATAAAGTAATGATACCCAAAGGATTGGTGTTGATTTCTTGATGTTTTGACCTCCAAATAATGACTTCTTGACTCTCCAACTGCTCCTGGACTTTTAAGGACAAATTTTAGAGTATTTGATGAGTGGTGGATGATTACTAGTTTATTGATTAAGAATTAGCACACTAAATATTCCACAAATGATCCTATTAATAATCCTCCCAAGGGTCTTGGTTCATTAATGCTTCACTTGTCCTCCAAGTAGTTTAGAAGAGCCTAGAATCCTTATTAGAAGGCCTTAGAACCGGATATATGAAAAGACAAAACTTAATGATGAAGTTTTGGTAAATCAGCAAGCTTCCAACCGATCGGTAATATGTCCAACCGATCGGATGGTCTTCGGAATTGCCTCCATCCGAATCGGTTGCGGGCAGCCTCCGATCGGATGGATGGTTGCTGTTTTGGAACATTTTGGACTTTTGTCGTCTTGGCTTGATTTTTCCTTTTTGGGTCTTTGGTTCTTCATCCAAACTTGATCTTTTCAACATCTTTGAAGCTAATCGACATGAATACTTGGACCTTCATTCTTTGAAATGCCTTTTTGATTGGGTCTTGGTATAAGAATCTTCGCACTTTCATAAATATTTCCTTCTTTCTCATTTTTCTCATCTTTTTCTTCCTTTTTCCTGTTTTTGGCCACATATGCTTTGCAAACACACTTTGGTACGATTTAGTAACAAAAGCATATAAATATAACCAAATAACATACATAAAAACACGAATAACGCTACTAAAAACATGCACAATTTGAGCGTTATCAAATCCCCCACACTTGAACTTTGCTTGCCCTCAAGCAAATCTAGCAATAAAAACACTTATCCACATGGTACACAAGGATGTTTAAAAAGATGTGATGCAAATCTACCAAGTACGGGTACAAGTTAGATTCATCATTTTAAGCTTTTATGGTTGAAGCATCGAGATGTTTGACAATACCCAAATGATTTTCTTGCTTGATATACATTACTAAACACTTCACGAAGGGAAATGAAATATAATTCACTCAAAACACTCATTTGTATGGTGGAGTGTATAAGAGAAATCACACTCATTTGCTCAGTCATGATTTAAATATTACCATAAGCTTGTACAAGAAACAAAACTACACCGAAATGGCGTGAGCACCAAGTACAGATATCAAAGAGGGCTTTTATTCAGGTTTAAGGTTTCGAGGGATAAGCAAGACTGATGTGCAACTACCTTATGCAAAACATAATAGATCGCTAACAACGAATTCTCGCATCACCAAATAACGGATGGTCACTAGAATACACACTAGATCGCTAGCAACGTTATTTTAATTCCTCAAGAAATCGGATGGTCACTGCATGTCCATACACTTGATAATTTCACAAAGTTCAATTCGGAAGATATTCTACGTTTTCGGAACTATTTTGATTGAAGAAAGCGTTTTGAGGAATAAAGAAGCTTATCGCTAAGCTTCCGCTCATTTTGTCTTTGATGAGCCTTATTATGATTGTTTGCATTTTGATTATCTTTGATTATCTCGTTATGTTTTGCATTTCTACGTTATTTTCAGTGTGTTTTAGCTTTATAAGCTTTTAATAATATGAAGTATTTTTAAGATTGAGTTATAGTGTTTTTAGTTTGTTTAGTTTAAGTTTATTGGAAATGTTTGAAGTGTTTATGAGTTGTGGTAATAATTCAAAATTATTTGGGAATATCGAGAAATTGAGACACGATTTTGTTTAAGTCGGGTTTGTGCTAAAAATTTTACCAACCCGCGGTTGATAACCCAACCTCCGGTTGAAGTACCAACCCACGGTTTGAGTCTTCATTTTTCCAAAAAAGAAAGAAAAGAAAAAAACCCACAGGCACCAACACTTACAACATCATTCCAATTGATTGGGAGATTGAAGTTTGATTCGTACATTAAGTTTCTAAAGATTCAATGGCATCAAAAAGAGTAAGTAACACCATCCAATTACTTTAATTTGTTCTTAATTCGAATTTGATTTCTAGGGTTTTGAATTGGGCGAATTTTGTTTAGTTCGAATTGATTGAATTTCTTTGATGGGGTTACTAGAGGATTGATAATGGGTTTGATTGCAAGTGAAATTACATGAATTGGTTGAGTATTGAGTGAGAATTTGAGGTTTTGAAATTTAGGGTTCATATAGGTCGAATTTTTTGGGAATTAGAATCAAGATTGATTGGATTTCTTGTGGTATATGGTTAATGATTAGTGTTTGTATGCTATTTGATTAATTATATGGACCACTTCTTTGTTTGATTTTGATTTGATTCAAAGATTTTTTAGGTTTAGAAGTTGAGAGTATATGGAAGTTTAAACATTTAGAATAAGCACTAATAAGCCTAAATGTAGGAAGGTAGTAACTTGTTAAGAAGTGGGGATAAGCTAGAAAACCCGTTTGTGATGTTGACGTGCAGCGAATCGCGGCTGGCATAGGCAACCGCCGGCTGAGAAACTAAAAAAACCCCACCTGAACTGCCGGCTGTGAACTGAGCCGTGGCGGCTCAGGTTTTCTGTCCACAAAACTTTTCTGAACCGCCGGCTGAGGTTTGAGCCGCGGCGGCTCAGACATTCTGTCTAAATTTTTTTTATTTTATTTTGGTTTGTTATTTGATTTGCAAGTTAACCTTTAGCTCCAATATTTCTTGTGTGCTTGTTTTGTTGTGTTTTTTTGTAGAAATGTATAAGAGAAGCTCAAGAGCAAGAGAACCCGTTAATTGCCTTGTACGCAAAACAAGGTCGAGCGATGAAAGAAGCTAGTCTCATGCCAATAACTAGTGAACATTTGAAGTGGGGAAAGCTAAGAAAGGAGGCTAAAGCTTGTTTCAATAGCCGTTTAGCTAAGCTACAAAGTAAGGAAATTGCGGTACCAAAGTTGGTTAATTGGGGTTTGATTAAGAAGTATGGGATCTATAAGAATCTTGAGAAGTTGATGGACCTTAGTACGGAGTATGAAGATGGGAATGTTTTTGAAGATTTTAGTTTCGAGCTCGCCTTAAGGATCAATGAAAAGCAAATCTACAAAGAATGGTGTTTGAAGTTCTTTTCCACCATTTATTTCAATCAAGAGGTAAAGTTGAGTGATATTTTGGAAAAAAAATATGTTTGGTTTCGCTTGTGTGGGGATAACCATGTGTTGACTTTACCGAAGTTTGGGAAATTACTTGGTTTGTATGATGACAATGATCTTGCTCACGAAGAGTTTGTTGTTCATTTTGGTGAGTTGGAAAGAGAACCACCAAAATATGTGGGTACTAATATTTGGAATGAGATTGGAGATCCTAATAGTTCAAGACTAAAGGTGACAAAAATTCATTCATCTATGGCGAGGCTTTTGCACTAAGATGCTTGTGACCTCATTTGTACATAGAGGCAATAGTCAAGACAAGGTTCATCAACCGGATTTGTGGTTGATTGAAATGTTGATGAGTAGTCGTAATGGGAAGAAATTGAAGATGAATGTGGTATGGACATTGGCAGTTTATTTGTCCAAAAGAGCAACCATTATGTCGGAGCATGGTTTCATCAATGGAGGCCATTATGTGTCGAAGATTGGAAGGAGTTTGGGGTATGATACACCAAGTGAGTTGAATAGGATCACGGTGATGAAAGAGTGTGAAAAGCTTGACAAGAAGAGTTTGCAAAGGTCGCTCGATCATGATAGGATGTGTTTAGTTGAGACCATTGCAAATGTGGCTCGAAGCCAACCACCACCACAACGTATGGAAGAACCATCGGGGCTAGATTCGGGATGAGGTGAATGGCACGCGAACTTGCCACAAGTTGAGAAGAGAGAAGTTTGGAGGGATAAGACTTTGATAAGGATTGGACATCAAATGGATTATTGTGCACCGATTCTCACACACCTTGGTCAACAAAGTGTTCCACCATATTCTTTTCCAATGGCTTATAACCCGCCTAGTGTTCCACCTTACCCATACCCATATACACCATACCCATCGCAACATGTACCTCACCCAACATCATCTAGTGCATTTCAAGGAAATGAAGGGTACAATGTTCATCAGGAGGGGTTCATGGGTCATTATTCTTCCGATATGGGGACTAGAGGTTATGAAGTAGGAACATCGTCTGGAGGCGTTGGCTTTGGAGCATTGGTTGATTACCAAGGAGATGACTATGAGGAAATGGATGACGAATGATTTTGACTATCATTTGAGGTTTTATTATGATGTGTAACGGATAATTATTCTATCTTCTCTCGTACTTTATTTTTAACTATTATTATTATATTATGTAGGATTATTTTTTTTAGGAACTACTTTTATTATTAATATTTGATTAGGATTATCTAGTATTATGGTTATTATTATTTTAGTGTGTTTGTTTTTTGTATGTTTTGTGCATGTGTTTATTTTTCAGGTTTGAGATACTATGGAATTATTGCTCGTTCATATGGATGGTACATTTTGGAGTTTAGAGTGACCAACTCATGCGCTAAATACCAAATATGGATCTCGCATGATTTCTCGGTGATATCATTTACTACTTTATTTTTCCTATTTCCTTTGCTTTGAAGTTAATTTTTCACATTGAGGACAATGCAAAACTTAAGTGTGGGGGAGGGAAGTAAATAGTGAAAATGATCTTATTTTAAATTTTTTTGTAATTATTTTGGAGTTTGTTTTATTGTCCATAAGAAAAATAGTTGTTTTTACACCTAAAAGATTATATCTAATTAAAACAACTTGGAATTTTCCAATAGCATAAAATGGCAATTTGAAAATTTTAACGTATCTCGATTAAGTGAAGCGATCCATTCTTAGGGATTGATAACATTACTTGTGCATTTATAGCCAATTCTACAAATATGTGAGGATTTGAGCCTATCATTTGAAGCGTATCTTTATGCTTAAATTCTATTTTCTTGCTATGAGTGTGCCGGTGATTGAATTGATTCTAGAACTTGTGCTTGTCATGCATTACGAATTCCAAAGTAAGGTCACATTTGTGTGATATAAATGAATTTAAATGATAAGAGGTAACTTAGGATTTCAACCAAATGGCCTTCCATTTACATGTATTGATATATTAGCTAGCCACATCGGCTAGTTAACCACTTTTTATGGACCCATTTGTTAGCGCTCATTTTTAGCGCTAGATACCCTTAGTTCACCCTTTGAGCAATTCTTTTCGTTTTGTTACATCTAGAAAATACAAAAAGATTTTACACCTTTAAACTTTAGCCTAACCTTTTTGTCAAAGTCAAATCGAGAAATTACTTGTTGTTGGCGTGAAGAAGTTTTTTATGATTATGAGCTTACACTTTGTATTTCGGATATACCTTTCCGACGAAGAAGAAGGTAGCTACTTCTTATTTGTATTTTTGAGGTATATGCTCATCCAAAGTATGGGGGATATGAAAAAAAAAAAAAAAAAAAAATATATATATATATATATATTATAATATATGTGATGACAATTATAGCCAATGTGCTATTATTATGAAGATGAAGTATGTTTGAGATATCGATTAGCCAATGTGCTAAGACGTGATATGTACACATTTATATATGGTGATCGATGAAAGAAATCAAAGAGAAGGGAAAAAAGTTGATTCGGAGGCTACAATCATTTTTGGATACATGGTTCGGTTCTTTTTGCAACAAGTGATTTTGGTATTTGACTTGATTGTTGTTATATATACTAAATCCACTAAATAGTCCCATGCCTTATCCATACCCCTTATTAACCCGAAGCCTCAATGTTACAACCCGAATAGAAGTCCTCTTTGATAAGTTTATTTATTTCTTACATGATTTGGATTAGTTTTGATACTTGTACAAGCTTATGGTATGAAATGAAATCATGACCGAGCAATTGAGTGAAATACACTTCCACCAAAAGAAATGAGTGTAAGTGAATTATATTATTACTTTCTTTTCGTGAGGAGCTTAGTTGTGTTATCTAGCTTGATCGAGTACTTCGTTTAAATTTCACATATAAATTGTAAAAATCACTTTTTGATCTTTTGCTTTGGCAATAAGGAAGATTAGTGAAATTTTTGAGAATCATGATGGTTGGCTATTGGGAAACAATTTTTCAAAAGATTACTTTGCTTGAGGGCAAGCAAAACTTATGTGAGGGGGATTTGATAAAGCTCATTTTGTCTATGTTAGAGTCGCGTTATTTGTATATTTTTGTATATTATTTAGTTATGTTATTTTCATTTTGCGCTTAAAAGGTATTAAGATGTGTTCAGGTCTAGGTACAAGGAAATATCAAAGAATGACGAAGAAAAGCCAAAAGATCAAGAGAATATTCAAGAAAAGATTGTCGTCAAAGATATTGATTCATGTTATGATTATTTCCGATGTACAAGAGAAGGTTGTGAAGATTTTCATTGAAAGATGGAGTCATGATTTGGTGCTTAAAAGAGTGTTAAAGAATGGAGTTTTATGCCAACCCAAGGTTGAAATTAATGTGCAAAAAAAGTTCCCAACCCAAGGTTGAAGCTGAGATTCAAACCCAAGGTTCAAAAGCCCATTATGAGGTTGAGCAGTCATCTTAACCGCGGGTTCAAATCTGAACCGCGGGTTGAGAACGTGTCTGAGTTGAAGAGTTGCATTAAATAAAGGTTTTAACTACCATAATGACTCAAGTCCGATCATCTCCTCTCTTTTATGATTATTGAAGGCTTGTGACAGTTTTTGTGAGTGATTTCAAGCATAAATATGACCCATTATCACCACAATACAAAACATTACATTAGAGAGAACAATTCATACAAGACACTTACAATCAAGCCTTATACCATAAGGACTTGATCATATTTTATACAACCCGAAAGAGCTTAATAATCTCTGCCATTCTCAAGAAGATACCAAGGAGAAACGAAGAAAGTGTTGGTGATACTTACTAGAAGAGGTGGAAGATTCCCTTGTTCGATTGGAGGCCTTAAGGAGTGCTATAACTCTTTATATTTCTTACTCATTGTAGTCTTGCTTTGGGTAACTTTCTTTTTACTTAATTATTATGTTGAATGAAATGTTACGTTTGTTGATGAAACTTGTTATGGAGTAATTTGTGATACTTATGTAGACTTTCGTGTGAATGTTGAATGATTAGTCGGTTAGAAAAAGTGATTATTCTCATAAGTTTGTTTAAATATAATTCGTGTTCTAAAACTTGTTGATTTAACATTGTTGGATTTAAAGGTCGAAAGGATTTCTAATATTGTTTAATTCCAAGAAGTTGGTGCACAAATGGATTGGTACTTGATAATTGACAACTATTAAGTATTCAAGTTTTTAAATGAATTCGAGAATATTTAATCACGAGATTGGGTCGAAAGGACTCGTATGAACTAATGTTACTAATCATCTTTTTCATACATTTGATAACACAAAGGGCTAGCGTAATGGGATGATGTATTGGCCGAAAGGACTCACCCATAAAACTAGTAAAAACATGGATTTTCTTGATATTACCCATTGACTAGAAAACCTTGTGAAAATTGGTATGCGCCTTCTACATATATGTTTCACCCATACATATTCAACATTCTATCACGATTGGTTATTATTCCTAAACAAGTATTTGTTCGTTTGATTGATTGAATTCGGAGCCATTGTTTGTTTATTTGTTTATTAACGGTGCTTGTAACACCCCCAAATTTATCACAGCGGAAGATAGTTCACTGGGGTATTACTTCCTAGCACAAAGTACAAGTTACAGAAAATGACTCTATAAAAGAGACGTTTTTAAAAGTATTTCACATTTGATACATTAAAAGCTCATAGTTTGCAAAAGGTCCTAACAGTTTTCATAAAACACAATGTTTTCAAAGAATTGCAAATATTTTAAACATAACATAAATATTTAAAATATGGTCTCTTCAAATGTGAAAATATGCCGAGTCTTCAAAATATATCCGTGCGACTCCATCCAAGACCTTCATGCCTTTAAACCTGAGATAAAACATGCTAAAACGTCAACACAAAGGTTGAGTGAATCCATAGAGTTTTACAAATAAGCAATCGATCACAATATAATTTAGTTTATAAAAACGACTAAGCAACAAATGCAGAGTCTAATTCAGTTATTATTGCCATAAGCTCGTGACCCGACGCTACGTATCTGTTGCTAAAAGCATAAGTTTCATCCTTCATACATAGGTAATAGCCATACCTATCATTTGGTACGAATACAATATACACGACTGCCATATAGACACGTACTTACAGGTGGGGATTGTTAGTTCCAATAGATCTATTCACTGTATTCGCGCTCACTCGCAAGTGATTAATGGTTCACGATAAAGGGATTTTCGGCTATGGGAAACTTAGGCAATAATAATAACACAATAGCAAACAAGTTTCAAAACGTTGTGATCATAAATATTTGTAGCATGTATCTCCCCTACGGAGTTTGTAAAATAATAGAAGTAAAAACTTGGGGCTATGAACTCACCTTAAGTAGTGGAGTGAAGGAGCATGAATAAAGACAACCGAAGAACCGAAGCGAAACTAGAAAGGACCTATAACAAGAAACGTGTCTAAGCGAATGCAAATTGAATAAGAGAATGAATGCACATAATTATACTTGATTCACATGGCCAAGGCATCACACTAAGGGTTTTCACAAGTCAAATGGTCATGGTTTCCAAAAAAATAGTAGTTCCCGAGTTGTTTACCCCTCACATTTCCTAGTTTTTACTAGCGGCTGAAAACTTTCCCCGACTTCCAAATATCACTACTTGCAAACCGTAAGTTGAAAAATTATGTTCTTTATATCCCTAGTTTCTTTTAAGTCCCTAGTATACTGTAAAAATAAGTTTACTCAAAAGTTTGCAGGTCTAACTACTTTTTATAAATTTTCTTTACAGATCTGTCCTAAAGACAACTGTGACTGAGTTTTACGTCTTACCGAATCAGCCATAATTTGAAATCTACAGGTCCTATGAAGGTGAGGCCAATTGGAAGTGATAGCTCTATTTGTCTTGTACAGGTTACAAATTTAGTTTCAAAAGGTTATGGAATAAAATTTTATTTTTTCCCCGAATGCCAACAACATACAGAATCTGACCCTTTTTACCATAAAATTCATAGTTTAATCATCGGGTGTCGTCATGGGATTCGCCACTCGGGGAAATGACCACAAGACATAGATCTACAACTATATATTTTTATTTTTGATCAAAAGTCTACTGATTAGTACAGTTAATTCCATTTATACCAATAGTCTGCAGCAGTCCCAAGTTTTTCTACCAAACACTAATTTTGATGTATTTCCCAAACCGTGATAGCTATTAAAGTGAACCCACTTTGAGAAGTTAGATTAAGATGCATACTACTGAGATTAGCTTTCTTATCCTACATTCTATAGTATTAACCTGGAGTTTATCTCATTTTCCAAACAATGTTCCAGATTTGACTAGTAATCGTAAAACGGCCATAACTTCCTCATCCGGAGGAGTTGATAACCCATCAAATTCACCACATCAAGCCTAAGACTTTATCTAACCATCCATGTAATTTGTTCACAGGCTCCAGGCCAAAAATTTGGAGAACTAGCCCCGTTTACCTACTGGTCTTAAAACAGTCCACTAATCCTACCTCTATTTCATCATAAACACTTCCAAACCACAATCACCCTTAACCAATACCCCTAATGAATCAAGTATAATATGTATATGATTTAAAAAGACCATTTACAAAAGTAAAATCAATATTTCATTGAAAGACGAAAAACCCATTTGCATGTAACAAGAATCAAAGAAAATGGTGAGATTAACATACTAGAAGTGAAAATCACTAATAACCTTTATAGGGTTTGATTAGGAATGGCTAAGAGACACCACTACAAGATTGGACCTTCTCTTTTACACTTCCAATAGAGCTTGTGGACTGGAGAAAATAACTCTTAAACCACTTTGATGAAGACTTCAAGAGAACACCAAGATTTGAGGAGATTAAGTGTTGTTTGAGTGTAGTAAATCAAGAACAAGACTAGGACTTCAAGATCTATAATCTATGATCAATAATTTAGTGAAAATTTAGATGAAATAGGTGATTTGGATCTGTTCTTGGTCGTTTATACCAAGAGGGAGAGAAGGAAAAACGAGTTTTTGGGTGGTGATACAAACTAGGTAGGAAATGAGTGTGTTTTCTTGAAAATGAAAACAAAAATAAAGTGTTGAAGTAAATAAAAGGGAGGGGCCGGTTTTTGGGGCTCCAATGGAGTGTTATCTTTTATTATTTTATAAAAATACATTATATACATGTTTTGTACAAGTATCATAAGTCACAGAGTGAGTTTAAAGGCCAACGGGGCTAAACCGGTAACGTTTTATGCATAGTTTGTGAAAATAAATGTCATGAAGATAATATTTTCATAAAAATATCACATTTAACTTAAAATGACCCAAATTGATGTTTCATATATTTCCCGAGCCTTTCGGAGTGTTAATATGTCTTTAAAGCTTAAATCGCGAGCCGAAAACGCGAATTACGCAGTATCGGGTGACTTGAAAACGTGAATTTTAGGAAAATGTTATAAAAATATTATGAAATTGTTATGAAGTGTTAAAATGACTAATTTTAATATTTCATGGGAGACTTGGGTTTATCAGAGGGTTTAAACGTTGTTAAAACCTAAAAACGTAGGTTAAATACGCGTAAAACGTAAAAAGTACAAGGTTTACGTAAAAATGATAAAATAAAAATAATTCATATAAAATATGACTATTGGTGAAATATGGGTATTTTGAACACATAGACTTATCCTAGTCTAGTGTCGGTACACGTTGTGTGTGATTTTCACATTTTGTGAGATATCTTCTCGTTAAATAGACAGAGGTGAACGAAAACGTTCAGAGAGTAATAATTCAAAGAAGAGTGAATTATTTAACTTGGAAAGTTACTGGTTACATTATTTGCTTTTACGTTACGATAAAAGTCAAATAGTCAAGAAGTAAAAGTCAAAGGGCAAAATAGTCAGTTTGCCTTATGAAATTTTTACGGGTTGTTACAGTCTCCACCGGTTAAGGGAATCATGTCCTCATGATTTAATTTGTGTTATGAGTTGATGATGTGCCTCAAAAGAGAACAATAGGAGTGCGACTTTGCTTAAGTTGTTTGACCTTATGGTCTATGATTTCGATAGATTCTTTAGTAAAGCTCAGACATTCGTCAATCTGGGTCTCTTCCAGAGGAAATAGTGAGTGTCTCAACAGTATGACACTTCTTCATATTGCTCACATGAAAGATGTTGTATACACTGCTAAGTCCTAGTGGTAGATCAAGTGTGCAAGCTACCGAACCAATCCTAATCAGGATCTTAAATAGTTCGATGTCGAGCTGTTTGGGAAAAGTTATGGGCATTTGTGGTGAATTCTAATCTCACGTTCCCAGGTGAAATCAGGAATTCAATTAAAGTTTTGATAGGTGAACAAAAGTGCTCTGATTAATATTAGGACCCAACTGGAGGGCCTAATATTGTAGTGCTAGTTGAAGGCGCCGCATGAGTAAATGTTGTACTAGTGGTTAAAGGCTCCTCTTACGAAGATTTTATGAGTTGTAGGCTCACTAATTTCAAAAGCACAGAATGAGCGGTTGGTTTAGATCGTTGGTTTGGGAGGACAGAGTCAGTATTTCTAATCAGCAACTGCGCTGAATACTGCAAGGTCAAATATGCCACAAGCACATTTATGAACAATGTTTTGTCATGGTGGAATGTTATCGCTCAATCTATTAGTATTGAGAATACTTACAAGATTGCTTGGACTAAGTTGAAGAAGTTATTGATCAAGAAGTACTGCTCTCAGAATGAGGTGTAAGAAATGGAGGTGAAGTTTTCTTGCTGAAGTGGTGTTGATATCACGACTTATATCCGTCGCTTTCAAGAGTTGGCAATAGTGTACCTAATGATAGTCTCAACCAATGAGAAGTTATGGGAAAAGTTCATTTGAGAACTTTCACTCAATATTCAAGGGATCGTAACTTCGTTTGATCCAGTCACACTGGATGGAACAATTCTGATGTCTCGTAATCCAGTGGATCAAGTTGTGCGAGCTTGGTCTACTCAAGGACCCAACAATAGCAAAACAGAAGGCAAAAGAATGCCAGAGCCTATGATGTCGTTGTCACAATTGAACGAAGAGGTAATGTCAAGAATAAACCATTATGTCATCAATGCAAGTTGCATCATATTGGTTCTTGCACTATTAGGTGTAGAAGTTGCTAGAAGGTAGGCCATATGACCAAAGATTATAAGGGTAAGAATTCCGTTAATGGTGGTAATGCTTAACCAGTGGTAACTTACCTTGGATGTGAGGATATTTCAAGAGGCACTGTTCCCAGAACATGGGCCAACAAGTGATAGGAGCTCTTGGAAGAGCTTATACATAGGTTTCCACATACCTAAGTAAAGTAGGCATCTTACGTACCCAAGTAAGTAAGTGGAATATCGTACTCCATCTGTTAATTCGAGATAGAACCAAGTTAAGATTGTAACGAGTTTGTTAACTCAATAAATAGCTCATGATTGTAAAGATTTGTAATGACAAAAGTGATAACTTAAGAATGAATTCAGGCAGTTCAAATGAGATCTTAAGATTTTTGCTGAGTGGTGGAATACTGGTGATTCTCAAGTTCAAGTTCATTTTCATATCTCATCAGATGCAAATAAGCCCACTTATTTATAATTCATTATTTACATAGAGAGGCGTCCCAAACAATGTAAACAAGGAAATATAAACTTATAGTTCGGCGATTCACAATTTCTTTATTTAAATAAAAAGGCGTCCCAATCCATTTAAATAAAGATATTATAAATCATCCTACTTAATTTCCGACAAAACACTCATACTTAACCGATGAGTTATAGAGCGGTGTGATACGAGACGTCATAAGTGTTCCGAGAGTATGGAATAAATGTTCACATTCATCCTCGAAGACGAGGAGTAAAATAATCAGAGAAAGTCGACATAGCGTTCAAAAGAGTTGGTGAGTTCATAGTTATAAAATAGTTTTCTTACAATGTCTGAGAAGTAAACGAGACCATTGTGCAGCTCACAATGTCTGAAAAGTAAACGAGACCATTGTGCAGCTCACAATGTCTGAAAAGTAAACGAGACAATTGTGCAGCTCACAATGTCTGAAAAGTAAACGAGACCATTGTGCAGCTCACAATGTCTTAAAGGTAAATGAGACCATTGTGCAGCTCATAATGTCTGAAAGGTAAACGAGACCATTGTGCAGCTCACAATGTCTGAAAAGAAAAGTTTCATAGATCACAAGAATGTAAGAGTAGGCATGGCACACAGAATATGAAAGACAATAATAAGTAAAGTGGGTCTTAATGTAAGATGTAGGTATGTAATCGGGAAAACAGGGTTTGAGCTCAAGTTCCGAAAATAAGCGTAAGAGGTCAAAATCAGTCAAACATTTATATAATTAACCTTAATATAAATAATAGTGTATATAAGCATACTTTATATAATACCATTAGTGATGACATATGAGTAACAACATAGGCAGTCTGGTGGTACACGCGCACGGATATCGGATACAGCAATGAGAGACTCTTTAATGAAAAATAGGTATAGTCTGGGTTTTGAAAACGACCCAGTTCTCTATAACTGTAGCTCTGATGCCAATCTGTAACACTCCCAAATTTATCACAGCGGAAGATAGTTCACTGGGGTATTACTTTCTAGCACAAAGTACAAGTTACAGAAAACGACTCTATAAAAGAGACGTTTTTAAAAGTATTTCACATTTGATACATTAAAAGCTCAGAGTTTGCAAAAGGTCCTAACAGTTTTCATAAAACACAATGTTTTCAAAGAATTGCAAATATTTTAAACATAACATAAATATTTAAAATATGGTCTCTTCAAATGTGAAAATATGCCGAGTCTTCAAAATATATACGTGCGACTCCATCCAAGACCTTCATGCCTTTAAACCTGAGATAAAACATGCTAAAACGTCAACACAAAGGTTGAGTGAATCCATAGAGTTTTAGAAATAAGCAATCGATCACAATATAATTCAGTTTATAAAAACGACTAAGCAAAAAATGCAGAGTCTAATTCAGTTATTATTGCCATAAGCTCGTGACCCCGACGCTACGTATCTGTTGCTAAAAGCATAAGTTTCACCCTTCATACATAGGTAATAGCCATACCTATCATTTGGTACGAATACAATACACACGACTGCCATATAGACACGTACTTACAGGTGGGGATTGTTAGTTCCAATAGATCTATTCACTGTATTCGCGCTCACTCGCAAGTGATTAACGGTTCACGATAAAGGGATTTTCGGCAATGAGAAACTTAGGCAATAATAATAACACAATAGCATACAAGTTTCAAAACGTTGTGATCATAAATATTTGTAGCATGTATCTCCCCCACGGAGTTTGTAAAACAATAGAAGTAAAAACTTGGGGCTATGAACTCACCTTAAGTAGTGGAGTGAAGGAGCACGAATAAAGACAACCGAAGAACCGAAGCGAAACTAGAAAGGACCTATAACAAGAAACGTGTCTAAGCGAATGCAAATTGAATAAGAGAATGAATGCACATAATTATACTTGATTCACATGGCCAAGGCATCACACTAAGGGTTTTCACAAGTCATATGGTCATGGTTTCCAAAAAAATAGTAGTTCCCGAGTTGTTTACCCCTCACATTTCCTAGTTTTTACTAGCGGCTGAAAACTTTCTCCGACTTCCAAAAATCACTACTTGCAAACCGTAAGTTGAAAAAATATGTTCTTTATATCCCTAGTTTCTTTTAAGTCCCTATTATTCTGTAACAATAAGTTTACTCAAAAGTTTGCAGGTCTAACTACTTTTTATAAATTTTCTTTACAGATCTGTCCTAAAGACAACTGTGACTGAGTTTTACGTCTTACCGAGTCAGCCATAATTTGAAATCTACAGGTCCTATGAAGGTGAGGCCAATTGGAGGTGATAGCTCTATTTGTCTAGTACAGGTTACATATTTAGTTTTCAAAAGGTTATGGAATAAAACTTAATTTTTGCCCCGAATGCCAACAACATACAGAATCTGACCCTTTTTACCATAAAATTCATAGTTTAATCATCGGGTGTCGTCATGGGATTCGCCACCCGGGGAAATGACCACAAGACATAGATCTACAACTACATATTTTTATTTTTGATCCAAAGTCTACCAATTAGTACAGTTAATTCCATTTATACCAATGGTCTGCAGCAGTCCCAAGTTTTTCTACCAAACACTAATTTTGATGTATTTCCCAAACCGTGATAGCTATTAAAGTGAACCCACTTTGAGAAGTTAGATTAAGATTCATACTACTGAGATTAGCTTTCTTATCCTACATTCTATAGTATTAACCTGGAGTATATCTCATTTTCCAAACAATGTTCCAGATTTGACTAGTAATCGTAAAACGGCCATAACTTCCTCATCCGGAGGAGTTGATAACCCATCCAATTCACCACATCAAGCCTAAGACTTTATCTAACCATCCATGTAATTTGTTCACAGGCTCCAGGCCAAAAATTTGGAGAACTAGCCCCGTTTACCTACTGGTCTCAAAACAGTCCACTAATCCTACCTCTATTTCATCATAAACACTTCCAAACCACAATCACCCTTAACCAATACCCCTAATGAATCAAGAATAATATGTATATGATTTAAAAAGACCATTTACAAAAGTAAAATCAATATTTCATTGAAAGATGAAAAACCCATTTTCATGTAACAAGAATCAAAGAAAATGGTGAGATTAACATACTAGAAGTGAAAATCACTAATAACCTTTATAGGGTTTAATTAGGAATGGCTAAGAGACACCACTACAAGATTGGACCTTCTCTTTTACACTTTCAATAGAGCTTTTGGGCTGGAGAAAATAACTCTTAAACCACTTTGATGAAGACTTCAAGAGAACACCAAGATTTGAGGAGATTGAGTGTTGTTTGAGTGTAGTAAATCAAGAACAAGACTAGGACTTCAAGATCTATAATCTATGATCTATAATTTAGTGAAAATTTAGATGAAATAGGTGATTTGGATCTATTCTTGGTCGTTTATACCAAGAGGGAGAGAAGGAAAAATGAGTTTTTGGGTGGTGATACAAACTAGGTAAGAAATGAGTGTGTTTTCTTGAAAATGAAAACAAAAATAAAGTGTTGAAGTAAATAAAAGGGAGGGGCTGGTTTTTGGGGGCTCCAATGGAGTGTTATATTTTATTATTTTATAAAAATACATTATATACATGTTTTGTACAAGTATCATAAGTCACAGAGTGAGTTTAAAGGCCAACGGGGCTAAACCGGTAACGTTTTATGCATAGTTTGTGAAAATAAATGTCATGAAGATAATATTTTCATGAAAATGTCACATTTAACTTAAAATGACCCAAATTGATGTTTCATATATTTCCCGAGCCTTTCGGAGTGTTAATATGTCTTTAAAGCTTAAACCGCGAGCCGTAAACGTGAATTACGCAGTACCGGGTGACTTGAAAACGTGAATTTTAGGAAAATGTTATAAAAATATTATGAAATTGTTATGAAGTGTTAAAATGACTAATTTTAATATTTCATGGGGGACTTGGGTTTATCAGAGGGTTTAAACGTTGTTAAAACCTAAAAACGTAGGTTAAATACGCGTAAAACGTAAAAAGTACAAGGTTTACGTAAAAATGATAAAATGACAATAGTTCGTATAAAATATGACTATTGGTGAAATATGGGTATTTTGAACACATAGACTTATCCTAGTCTTGTGTCGGTACGCGTTGTGTGCGATTTTCACATTTTGCGAGATATATTCTCGTTAAATAGACAGAGGTGAACGAAAACGTTCAGAGAGTAATAATTCAAAGAAGAGTGAATTATTTAACTTGGAAAGTTACTGGTTACAGTATTTGCTTTTACGTTACGATAAAAGTCAAATAGTCAAGAAGTAAAAGTCAAAGGGCAAAATAATCAGTTTGCCCAATGGCTGGCTTCCAACAATCCATCGATGTATTCCTTGTCGTCCACCAACAGCCCTCTTGCTTGGCAAGCGTCTTTATATGTAGGATACGTAACACCCTTATATTTTTTAAAGTCAATCCAGTCCGTGGCACCTCTAACTTTGTTGAGTAATACTCGCAAATAGAACAATTCGCCCATAGATGGAGGGACATGTTGGACACTTCCAATACACGTCCCTTTTTGTCTTTTTAACCATTTCCTTTCTTCTTGCCTCCATACATAGTGTTCCGGAAACTCGTGGTAGAGTAGTTTTTTAGCTTCTTCGTCTGTCTTGTTTGTTTCCATCCATGCAACAAACTTGGTTTCATTAACCGATTGCCTGTCCAATGTGAAATCAATAGATTCCGTTGCATCGAATATAACTGACTGTTCCCCTTCTAAGTGAAATGGTAATCTTTCAACAGGCGGAAACCTGTAATGTATATCGAATCCGTATATTCTCCAAGCTGCTTCACATGCAGAAAGGTATCTACAATCGTAAAAATCCTTGACTTCATCGGCTTCTTCGTCTTCGAGAGCTGCAGTAACTCTATCTGGTCCCTTATTTATGTATTTGAAAAGATATTTTATAGACCCAATCTGGTTGCACCATTCTACATTAATATGTGATTGATATCGACGAAGCAGTCTGGGGTTGTATGGAACGACGAATCCGTTGTGCAAATCCGTTTTACTTTTTGTTATAGTAGACCCGTCATTCCTTCTTTTATAAATAGCATACCCTGATTCATCAATGAATGTTGTTTCATTAAACTCTTTTGGGAACTTTTTTGTGCATTTGTTCTTTACGGTGCAAGGGCAGGTCGGTCGTTGAGGGCCACACGGACCATGCATCATGTGATCAGTTACAATTTTGTATAGTTCCGGATCCTCATGCTTGTCCGGGATTTCAGCAGAAATGAAGCGGTCAATTTGTGATGGGGTCGTTATTTTATGTTCTACCTCCAAAAAAAGTAATATGTGAGCATGTGGAAGTCCTCTTTTTTGGAATTCGATTGTGTAAACAGCTGCATTAATAACATAATATCAGATATATAATATATAAAGAAATACTTGTTAGGAGATAATCATGTCAGGAAATATAGTTGTAAAGTAAATACCCGCTTTGAGCTTTCCAAAATAGTGTCGATCTTTAAAGTCTCGCATAAGGGTGTCCAGTTTTTGTTTAAAAACTCGAGCAATTGCATCTGGCCTATCTTCTGACTTCAAGCCCCTCTCAGCCATAAAGCGTGAAATCTCTGGCTAATTTGGGTTGCACGTAAACGTAATAAATAGGTCTGGAAATCCATACACCTTGCAAATTGTCATGGCATCCAGATAGTTTTGCATCATATACCTTTGGCTCCCAGTAAATGACGAAGGCAAGATTACTTTTTTCCCTCGTAGTTTCACACCAGAATTTGGGTCTTCAGCCAATTTTGCCAATTTCGAGTATGTTTCACTTCTTAAGTCTTTTTGTTGCTTTCGTACGTATGACAGCCTTTCAGATTCAACCATAGTGTATGCGTCGACAATGAACTGTTGAGTAATTCGCCTTGCATTTAGACACATAGAAAAAACACCTGGCCTTTCTTGCAGTCGGTATGAAAAATACTCTTTCATTGTTACCCTTGTTTTTTTGTTTGTTGGTGTGTGATCAGTAATACCAAAATGGTATATGTCTATCCGATAACCATCCTCAACATACGGGAACAACAGAGGATACTGTAGTGCGAGATATGAAGGATGTAATTCGCTGATCCTTCTTTTACCTCCCTCCTGCATGTGTAGAATAATGTCTCTTTTATTTGATGTGCTGTCAAAATCGCCCACAATTAGTGCCGCAACTTCAGAAGCAGTCGGTAGGTTATAATTCCTACCATCTCGCTCTCTTGTACCAATGAGATGTATTTTTAATTTATTTATGTCCCTTTCAGATACGAACTGTTCACCCGCCATTCGAAATTGAGCAACTAATGGGTTGATGGAATCAAGCATGTCGCGTAACTCAACTGTTAGTTGGTGGTCTATGCTGTGATTCTCTGTTGGGGTTGCGGTGCCGCTGATGCAGTTACAAATATAGCAAGTTAAATACGAATTTGTAACATAATGTATATAATGAAAATCGTAACATTTATTAAAATATAATCAAAATACAAAATATTCTTAATATTACATTATAAGATTTGGCACCATACCTGAAACAATTCATCCTATTTTGGATTTCATTGTCAGCATCGTAAATATATAGTTGTGCAAACATTGGAGGTTCACCTTCGTTTGGCAATAATGAACCCATTAAGTGGTAATTTTCACCCTGTATTCTGTAACAATATGCACCATATCCTTGATTAACTGACGTGTCTTGCCTAGCACCCATTGATGTGAATGAAAACATTGAATTGTAGCGTCTGATATTTTCAATGAATGTATTGGTTTTTGGATGGTTTCCACTGATAAGTTCCATCAACGTCTCTGGTGGATTCAGTATTTCATTTCCCAATTTCACCTTTCCTTTGCCACAACAGAGTGAATATGACTCTCAATTAGGATGTGTATGTCCTGCCATACTTTCAGCTTGCCATAATAGTGCGTCACAAGAACCGCATTTGTGAATTGGATCTCCATGATCAATGTAATCTGTACAGCTACATAGTATTAAAGCATACATAATTTATAAATACATGCCCAGAAATTGTGCTGAACAATTGTGTTAATGAAGGATATAGTCTGTGTACCGTTAGATATTCCAACGAAGATATCTTTTTCTATAACATCCTCGTCTGCCAAGCGTGTAGCACTAAATTGTGATTGTTGGAATGTCTTTTGTCTAACTATTTTTATTTATTGCTTAAGCCTTTCTGATTTGCGTTTAGAAGAATGTGCACCGGATTGGATATGATCAATATCCGTAGGTGTTTCTGTTATTGAAGTTATAAAGCTCAATATGGAAAATATTATAAAAACAAATTAACTTACGCGTGTTTATGCTGCATTAATTTTTTTACGTGGTTGGGTTGCGTTATTGAAAGGACGTCCCCTTGGCCTAGGTTCTTTATTGACGTGTTCATTATTTATATCCACATTCATCCATTGTGGAAGTATTGTTGTTGGAGGCCTCCCACTTTTGCGGAGTCGAAAATCGTTTAACTATGTGTAAAATATAACAAAACAAAACTGTTAAGATTATAAACGCACTAATGCCACAATACTGTAAATTCGGATATGCTATTTAGGACCAACAATTCATTTGTTAATAACTAATATGATTTTAAACAGCTAAACTATTATCACATAATTGTGTCAATCCTAGTCCAAGTGAAATAAAGATATGTATATTAATTCAATTGACTAACGTGTTTCGCTTTGATGCACGCGATGACTTCCCCTTTCTGGATTTATCGCAGGTGTTATATGTTTGTAAACAGGTGTTCCTCTGTGCGGATCAGCTTCTGCTTCAGGTACTGCTGTTACTTGATCTTCAAAACAAAACATAATGTATAAACAGTTCCTTGTTTAATAATTATTAATAGGAAACAAAAAAATGGATTATTTGTCTAACCTTGTTGTATTTGTTTTTTTTAGGTCTGCTCCTACGCCAGATAAGTAAGTCGTTCGCATTGTTTTCCATTGTTGAATCAATGATTTGCTTTGTGATGTCACATGCAAAAACATGAACTTTAAAATTATATTGTTATCAAAGTTTGGTACATATGAACTTTATATATGTTTGGTAAGTATCTAAACGAAATCATATCTAAATAATTCGTACTTATAAAAACTATTTTATAGGGATGTATAATTTCTTAAAATATATGTATACTTTTTTTTAAGAAAAAATATCTTATCGATATTTTATATTTGTAGTTATCTAATAATAAATAAAGCTTTTGGTCGAAATTCTAATTTAAAAAACGATACCTTTTTTTAGGGTGTTTTACGCATGCTATGATTACTTTATATATGTTGGGTAAATATTTCTACGAAATCATATATAAATAATTTATACTTATAAACACAATTTTATATGGATGTATTTTTTCTAAAAATATCTGTATATATATTTTTTTAAATATGTATTGGATATGTTCCTTTTGTAATTATCTAATAATTAAAAAAGCTTTTGATAAAAATTTTATTTTAATAACCGAGAGCAGTTCTAACTTGAGAGTTAGTACTGCTGGTTATGTTAGGAACAGTACTAATCTGAACGTTAGTACTGCTGACTATGATCATTTAAACTTAACACTGTAACCACTGTAAGAATTCCACTATGTAATAAACTATTATCAAATTCTAAATAAAGAATACTTATCCCTTTTTTACGTATAATTTTTTTTTATTATCTGATCATAACTATTATCTAATGTGACGAAGCTCACATCCTTGATAAACGTACTCACACGCAACCCAACCTTAACTTATTTAATGTTTATTCATATAAGCATTTTCATATGTCAAGTCTAAAACTTTATGATACCTCATCTGCCACTTTACGTTAATTCGTTAACGTACGTTTAAACTTAAACGTTTCTTACCTAATAGAGTTACTATGAAACCCTAAATTATTATAACAATATATAAGAATAAGAAAACCCTAAAAATACTAAAATACAACTTATTTGAGTAATGTACAAGTTACTAAAGCTCAGAAAACCCTAGAACCACTTTAACTCCCGATACAAACCCTAATTTCACAAAACTATGATTTTATGTAATAAAATCACAAAACCTAAATAATATATATATGATTTTTATAAAATATAAATGTACAAGTCCTTTAAGCCAAGATACAAGTCATTTATGCATAAAAACTAATTATTCATAAAAATACTATATTAACCCTAAAAATATTTATTTTAAAGCACATTGTACAAGTAATCCATGCACTAACTTTTAAAATAAATTTATTAGACTTACTAAATATTAGTACAAGCCCTTAAACCCAATGTACAACCCTTCAATGCATAAAACCCTAAAATCTCATTTATATATTTTAAAACCTAATAAAATTTACATATAAATAATATAACTTAACTTAATATTAAAAATATATTTTCTATAATATTTACACCCTAGTACAACTCTATTAAGCCCATGGTACAACTTGTTTAAGCACAACATAATTTTTTTTTCATTTTTAGATAATTCGACATACATATATATATGTGTAAACTCTAAAATTAATTTCTAACTAATATCTACTTTAACCAAACCCTAGAAACTAACTAGTTACATCCTTAAACCCTAGTGTACAATACCCTATAGCCTAAGTACCACTCCATGAAGCCTATTCGATCCAAATCATACCTTCCTAGTTCGAATCTAACTAGAATCAAATCAAACCAATTCTTTACTAATTACTAAGTAGTATACTTACCACAAATTATCATCTAGGTCACAAAAGCTCCACATATCTCATTCCCTTGAAATTTTAAACTAAGTTAAGAAAGGTAGGCACATGTCATGGAGAGGGTTTTTCCACATAGTCCTTCCCTCCCCCTCCTCACAAGTGGCGCCCCAAGAACTTAACACACCTCTCAATAACTCACTAATCCCATAACAAGATAACTTAGTCACTTAGAAAACCCTAATTTCTCATCTTCTATAAATAGCAAGACCTAATGTCCCATTTTAAACCTACACCATTCGAACCACCATTAAAATAGCCCACCCTCACTCACTACTGATCAAACAGCCCACCTTCACGCCAAGGAAATATCCTAAAAAGCCTAGAAGGAGGAAGAATCACTTGTGCCCCATTTCCAAGTCCATACGCCATATATATAATCCTATAATCGACTAAGTAGCAAGTAAGTGTTCTAACTCTTTTCCTTACTTTTTATAAACCTTAAACACCCTTAAAAATGATATTAAGTAACCTATATTAAGCAACAAAGTCAAAAACTAAATATTTCTTTTCTTTTTCTTTTGTCGAGCAAATCAAACACACCCATAATTTTATTTTCGTAACATTATAAATCTAGAAATCTATAAAACACATTAGAGATAAGTTAGATATGATTATGATCATGATAATGTGCGTTAAAAACTGGCTAGAACATGAAAATACCAAAAACACGCTTGTTTTCTTCTTTCTTTTTCTGTCGCAAACCAGTCCCCAACGCCCCACTTTGGACCCTAGTTTCGACCACTAAATGTAATCTAAAAACTCTGTAACTTGGCAAACCTAAAGATCACCTAGCTGGCTAATGATAGGAAAAAGAACGTTGTAAAATGGTGGCCTTGCCTCGCTTTAAATCGTGTTCCAAAACAGCCTCTCGCCCATTGTTTTAACGCCCCTCTTTTAATTATTTCGAGCCTTATAAGCTCTAAATATAAGCTAAAAAGCTGTAAATAAGCTGTTAATAAGATGATAATAAAGGGTATAAAAGAGTCGTAGAAAGTCGTGCCTTTTCCCGTAACTTATAACGCGTTTTATTGAAATAAGGATGTCGGGCGTAACGACATCAATGTCTCAAGGGTATTTTCTGCCAAGACTCTAATTAGTTTTATATGTTGGACTTAAATGGATGTCGATATTCAGTTTAGGGGTAAAAAGTGTCAGTTTTGTAACTATAGGGTAGAAACTGTTATTTCACCATAGTTCAGGGGTAAAAATTGTAATTTTATAAAAGTTGAGGGGTAAAAATTGTCATTTTACAAAAGTTCAGGGGTATAAACTGTCAATATATAAAACTATAGGGGTAAAAAGCGTAACATTTTATACTTATATATTTCTAATCGTTTTATAATAGAAAATTTTATAAACGGAATATGTTTATTTCGAAAACAAACAAACGAGATATATATTTAACGAACAAACGAAAACGAAAACATAAAAAAAATAAGAAATAAGATAAATCTTATAACTTTTGAAGATACTTCATGTTGTCTCAATTTAACATTTAATCGACAACCAAACCGTTACGAAACGAAATATTAAAACTTATATATATAAACGAATACGATTACTGAAACTTGACATACCAACCCAGGTTGCGTGCCGGAGACGTTTATCAACTTTATTTAACTTTGTTTTCCATCCAGACTGTCGAGGTGAGTTCATAGTCCCACTTTTTATGCGTTTTCCAAACTTGTGGGGAAATACATGCTACTAAACCGAACACAAGTATTTTCCTGTATGCTTTCCTGATTGTTATTGCCTAAGTTAGCTGTTGCCTATTTTAAAAAGTCCCTCATATCATGCGCCATTAGTCACCTGCGGGGTGAGCGCGAATATAGTGAATAGATCTGTGGAAACCGTAGAGGGGGGGGTGAATAAGTTTCCATTTAAAAACTTAAAACCTTTTGTATCAAACACCCAATCAAGTGTGACGTAATATGAAAAGAGTCAACAATGATCACATATCATCTAGGGATGAATAAATTAAACTACAACACAAGCACAATCAACCATGACACATACATAATCAACATAACATAAGCAACTAGCCACACAAGCATAAACGCAATGCAAATATAAATATAAAGCGATAAGGAATAAAATGAAAGTAAAGAGATAAGTTAGAAGGCGCAAACCAGACACGGTGATTTATAGTGGTTCGGTCACGAAGCTCCTCTTCGCCCTACTCCACTCCCCGAGTACCCAACTCGAGAGTTACTTCACTAATCAACAAACTCCCTTCAGGCGGAGAAAACCGTTACACGTCGCTTAACTTATTTTCCGACACTAAGCTAGATGTCGAGTGCTAATCTTAGCTAGCACCAATCTACCACGATCTACCCGATCTACACCATACACGTCGCTTATCCTATTTCCGACACTAAGCTAGATGTCGAGTGCTAATCTTAGCTAGCACCAATCTACCACGATTTACCCGATCTACCCTTGATCCACATGATCAATCACACAAGCCCAATGGCTTCAAGAGATCTTCACTATCTCTTAAGATCACAATGATCTTGACTCACTCTCTCACAAAAGAAAAGTAATCTTGATGTATTCTATGATACAATCAAGAGTGTAACAAATGTTACAAGACCTAACAACTCCAACACTTTGTATCTACTTGGATACTTTGTGTTCTTCTCTTGCTAATCAAGAGGGATGACAACACTTTGTATCTACTTGGATACTTTGTGTTCTTCTCTTGCTAATCAAGAGGGATGACAACACTTTGTATCTAGGATACTTTGTGTTCTTCTCTTGCTAATCAAGAGGGATGACAACACTTTGTATCTAGGATACTTTGTGTTCTTCTCTTGCTAATCAAGAGGAATGAAGAGGATCACTTGAGTGGATGATTGGATCACTCTTAAACAACCTAAGACTCTCCAAATGATCAAAGAAAGTTATCTAAGTGAAGAGGGATAAGACCAGAGAAAAAGAACTGGAAAAATCAAGTTGAAAGTGTGGAATGGTCCACTATTTATAGGCAAGGGAAAATCTGACCGTTACAGCCCTACGGCTCCACTAAATACCCGACGGCTCCACTAAATTTAGTGGAGCCGTCCATACTTAACGGTGCCGTGGACGCTCCCTTTTTTGTCTTTAGTGGGGAAGGTTTATTTGGGGAAGTTGGAGCTGTTTTGGGGGGAAAATGGCTGTTGGGAGTTTTCAAATTTATTTTTCAAAATAAAACATTTCTTTTTAATTCAAAAATAATTTGTAAAATATATTTTTGAAAAAATGTTTTGTCACATTAAAAATGTGAAGTTTAGAAAAATATAATCCTTTGATCATTTGTCAAGTAGTAGATTTGTTTGTCCATACCTTGAGTGATTTATGTCGGGATGAAAATCTACGACTTCGTTGAAGCATACTTGAGACGTCGGGAGGTGTTGATGAAGTATGCATTGATGATTTGTGTTTACAAGTAACTTGCACATTTTACGTTATGTATTACAAGTTACATGTTTGTCATCATTAAAACCGAAGAAACCGTTTAGTTTAAATATCGTAATATTTGCACTAACAATCTCCCCCTTTTTGATGATGACAAATATGTAAACCGTAACACATAGTAAAATGTAAAAGTTACCTGTTTACACTCCCCTTCTCCCCCTTTTGTCGAATCAAAAAGGTAGTTGCCTCGAGCGCTCCCTTGAATTCATTCCCTACTCCCCCTTAATGAACTACATTCCTTTCTTCCTAGAAAGGCGAGTTTGCATCATCCTAGTGAAGCCTTCTATCATCACTTGTGAAGATGACTCCATGCTATGTATTCAAATACTCCCGAGCTCCCCCTAGCTCAATGCTCCCCTATGGTGACTTAATCCCCTTATTTATTTAACTTAGTATCTAGCGGATCCATGGATCAAATTCTTACAAAGGCTTTTCCTACATCAAGGGTTAGCTTCGTGCAACATAATATATAACATTATAGGAGCAACATTATAGGGATAGAATACACATAGCAAGACATGCATGGGTTGAACTATGTTAACACATAAGTGTCACAACCCGACCGAAAACCTAAGGTGTAACTGTTCACTCAATCACACTAATCAAGAACGAGATTCGTTCATTGACTGACGCACTAAATGACTTCTTCCAAGTTGTCATTGGGAAGGAAAGTTCTAACAAACCTTTTGAACAACATAATCATCTACCTAAGATGATTGATGTTAAGGATAGTTTGTTGATAAGACATACTCTAAATGATTACTATTATGACAAGTCGTGCCATAAAGTAGACTCGATAGTGTTGGTTGTGGTGACAACAAGGACAACTTGGGTTATGTGGTTGTAGGGGAAAAATAATGGGATGACCCATTAGTGGTTGTGGTGATGGTGATAGTGATAAGGATGATGTGTTGGTGCCAAGTCCAAAGAGGTTTGATGGTGATAGGGTTAGTGTGATAGCTAAAGGTTGTGGTGGACTTGGTGGAGGTAAGGGTGTAGGAATCCTAAAGGTGGAGGATGATGATGATGTGGTTGGAGATGTTGGTTTTGCCCTTTGAGGAAAGGTGGGAAAGGATGGTTTAGGTTAATATATCGTTTGCACTGACAATGAGATGCATGATATAATTCAAAAGGGAAAAAGAAAAGGTGTATGTGATTCTAACAGGATTGTTGGTGGATATCTCTAACGGGGTTAAGGTAACGAAGTTCTAGGTTTCTAGGTTGGATGATCCTAGTTGTGTGTTAGAGATAATTTGGTGCATGAAGGGTTTCATGTGTTTGTGAGGATTGAAGGTTTTTGTAAGGTTTGAGTGTGATGAGTTGAGGGTTATAAGGTTTGAGTGTGATGATATATAGGTTGAAGGTTCTTAGACTAACTATCACTGTCAAGAGTGAAGTGTAGCTAAAAGGGTTGAGTGTGATGATGATGTTAATGTGAGGTTTGAAGGTGAGATGCAAGATAAGCTTGCAATGGTGAGGCCTTATATAGGCAAGAGTTGTGGGATTCGAACTAAAGTTGGTGTTAGAGTCCTATGGTGTAGTGAGGGAATCCTAGGGTGTATGTGAGTTTGTAAAATTTTGCAGGTTTGAGGTTAGGAATGCAGGGATCTAAAGGAAACAGTGAAAATTCGTCAAACATAGGTACGGTACCACTAAATACCACACGGTACCATTAAATTTAATGGTACCGTGGCCTATTTAACGGTACCGTGACCTGGAAGTCACGAATTTTCCTATACAGCCTAGTTCTGGGCAGCTAAAGGGAAGTTTCCTAGGGAATAAGAATCACATTTGTGTGTTCTTGAGAGTGTTTAGTGAAAGACTATATGAGTGTGTTTTCGCTCCCCCTCAATCTATGACCATCTGGACAAGATGTAAAAGATAAAGAGGAAAACAAACGTTGACGAAAGCGATGAGCTTAGTAACGTCATGACAAGTGGCGGATAGCATACGATAAACTTCACCTTTGAAGTCACGTAGCTCTTCTCAATCATTGTGAATATTCATAGAATATTATGATGAGGCATGCGATTACTAGGAGATATCCTAAGGGTTAAGAAGATAAAATCTTCAGGGTTGTGATGCGTGCGATGTGTCGTTGCGGTTTAGCAGTATTAATGCCTACTCAAGTTTTAAATTTATATTTAGCCGACTTATCAATAACACACACACTTAACGAGCAGTATACCCGGTCAGTATGAATATAATGGTAAGTAGAGTGTCGATCACTAAGAGTGGAACGTATTATCTAGTTATTCTAATCAGTATTTTAATATATTAAGTTAGCTATACAACCTATTCTAACGCAAAGGGGTTCAGCCTGAGAGACTGGCACGATTTGGTTGCAATTAAATAATAAACTAAACCAATAGGCACGAATCAGCAAGTAGCACACACGTACACAGATAAATACTTGAGACAATAAGAGGGCTGTCCTGATAGATAAGTAGTTTGTCACTTGTTTTATTGCTAGTCTTATATGAAGTGTATAGTTCGATGCAACGCACCGAGATTAAGTCCTTTCTCGTTGGTTCTAATCTTATCGGCGAGTAAACCCTTAATGATTACTTATGACTATCCTATTTATCTTTCTTCCTACTTTTCTACAGACCATAGAATGCATAGGCGATCTAATAAATAGGCGAGGGCAGAGGCATGGCGACCCGATCAACGCTCAGCTAGACACAGAGGTTATCAATGCACTAATAAAAGTCACCAAAGACATCAACATATAAACTTTAATTAATGAGAAAGCAGTTTTAAGGGAGTGCAATCTTTCCGTTGTCACAGTACACAAGCCACCAATCTTGATGAATTAAAGTTTACTAACACAATAAAACAAAACTACTTAATGAATTAAACACATGCAGCACCTTCTTACAGCTCTTGTATCTTCGTTTGGTGTGTCTTGTGCTGCTGCCTTGACTGAATTCGTCCTAGGTTTCTGTGCTTCGGTCTTCGGATATAATATATGTCACCTCGAAATTCGTCTGGTCTTGGGGTATTTATAGTTTCTGTCTTAGGGTAGGATGCGGCGCATCTAGTAAGTAGATGCGGCGCATTGACTTAACTTCGCGTGGGGTCCAAGATTAATATATTCAGGAATATTCGTACACCGCCAGAAGATGCGGCGTAACTCCATTCTAGGATGCGGCGCATGTCCTCTTGTATCTTGGATCGTATCTGGTGAAATATTGATAGTGATGCGGCGCATGTCATAAGCAAGATGCGGCGCATCTGGAGCAGAATAGTCTTGATCTTATACATTTCGGTAGACTCTTAACTTCTTGCATGTTTTGCTCCATAATTAGTCCAAAATCGCCAAGTTTCACCAAATGCTTGTTTTTATCTGAGAATTACAAAAGTAAACGATTAAGTATCAATCCTCATACATAATATAATAAAACAAGTCAAATAATTAGGATAAATGATAGTAATAAAATGTACTTATTTGAGTTCATCAAATATCCCCCCACTTGAACTTTACTTGTCCCCAAGTAAACCTTAGAATTAAATCTTATGAAAATGTATCCTAAAAGATATTAGGATTTATTTTTATATTTAAGCATGTATTCATTTTTTGTCATAATCACACAACTAAACACTTAACGAATTAGAAGTAAAATAAAATATTTTGATAAAAGCAAATCTAATCGTTTAACTGTCCAGTCGTGACGAATATTCTATCATAAGCTTGGCAAGTATACACATCTCCCCCACTAAAGCCAAGGAACAACAAGTCTAAAGCGGTAAAAAGGGTTTTGAGGTTTAAGGGTTAATCATTCTTCTTAATCACTATCGATCTCAAATTCCAGAAAAGGCGACAAAATCACAAATACATGATCGAATCCACGAACACGATACTTGCAATTGCTCAAATCCTTAACTCGAATAGGCTAAAGATAGGTCCAAACTTCACCAATAATAATATATCAAAAAGGGCGACAAAATCATAAATACATAGCCGAATCCACGACTACGATACTTAAGATTGCTCAAATCCCTAATCTCAATAAATCAAAGGTTTGGTTGGATAAAGAATAATAAAGGGTATGGATAATTTTTGGGATATAAATTGGTGTAAAACGAAAAATAAACAAAACAAATAAATTAAAATCCTAAGTGTGGTTAATCACTATCCCAACCATCCCATGAATAAGACTCATATCATAGAATAACTCACGCTTTAACACTTGAAACACACGCTTTAGGTAGACACGAATTATACTCAACAAGATCTTAATCAAAGAATAAACCTTAGTTGGCGTTCCCATAACTGCCAACTCCCATTCAATCCATAGATATAATATACAACAATTAGTGGTGATATCGACCACTTAATACAAAACTTTACATAAGTTGGTTAAAACAAACATCCAACTTTTTTTTTTTTTTTTTTTTTTGAAACATAAACATAGATGTGTAAAATTTCACCACATCACTATAACGATAATTCTGGATAATTTTTCCATACTTTTCATGACTTCAGAAATAACGGTAATAGTGAAAGTAGTAAACACACGAAAAATAAACTCAAAGATATACAATATTTACTTTCACTCCAATTGCATTGTGCAATTTCCCGACCTAACCATAGATAATGAATTACGCACGCGAACACAGGTAATGTAAGGAAACACACTTTGCCTAAAGCAATTAACCAACCACGGATTCTAATCTACAGGGTAGGCTAAGGTTTAAGGGTGTAACGAAACATTTTTAACAAAGGTGTAAGAAACGAAAGGAATGGCTCTGAGTGTTTTTCTAGGGGTATCTTACTCTAAAAATGAGAGTAACAAAAGGGTTTATACGGGGGTTAACTAACCAGTGTAGTTAGCTAATAACACATAACATATAATAGGCTATTTGGGTGTAATCCTAGAAATTTTACCAATTTAGACAAGTCATTCCAATTATATAAATAATACTTATTATGGTGGTCTCGAATAGTATACAAGCCAAGTTCTAAAGTTTACAAGTCACCGGCACACTCATAGATTTGTGAATTTTGAAAAATCACAATTTTTGAAAATAACGTCATGTGTGCAGCTATGCAACTTAGACTTTAAACAAAAACATGCTAAAAAAATTTAAAATTTTTATATATTAAGCACATTTTAAGCATATTTTGAAAAGTTTAGGACAAGTAAGTGTTAAGTGTTCTAATTCTCCAATCCCCCCACTTAAGTTAAACAACGTCCTCGTTGTTTGTATAAAAGGTTAAAAACTGGAAAATAAAAGAATTAGAACAAAAAAACTCCCCTGAGATTTGCTCGGTATGATCCTCCATTTGTATAAGAGCAAAAATCATCTTTCTTGTGGATTAGAACGTTTAAGCTTCATAATAGATGTATCCACAGGAAATGCAGGAATCTATAATACCACCAAGGCTTTAAAACACACCTAAGGTAAGAAAGGTTCAAACTTGCATAACACATTAGTAGTTAGGTAAAAATAAAACATAAAAATAAAAATGAAAATCATCAGGTCAGTCGATGCGCCGTATCTTATTGAAGAAGATACGCCGTATCGAGCCTGGAATAAATACGGATCAGAATAGAAGATGCGCCGCATCCTTAACCAGGGATGTGCCGCATTAAAATAAACTGATAAAAAGTTTTTAAAGTCGAAAATAAAAAATGCAGAAAAATAAAGATATGACCATTGCAGGAGATGCGTCGCATCTCATAGTTGAGATGCGCCGTATCTCTGCGGCCTGACTGACTCGACACAAACAGAAAATTAAAAAGATAAATCCGGGTTGTCTCCCGGTAAGCACTTGTCTTTATTCCAGAGTCTTCAAGTTAGACTCACGTTCAGCTCTTCATTCCAATACTTCAGGTTCAAACTCCACCATCTCGTTCTCATTATCCTCAATTTTATTATCAAAGTATTTCTTCACACGTTGCCCGTTTACTTTGAATATATAACCATTTTTATCGCATATTTCAATAGTTCCATATGGATACATTTTCTTGACAACGAACGGACCCGTCCATCTTGATTTAAGTTTACCAGGATACATCTTTAATCTGGAATTAAATAATAGCACTTTCTCTCCAATAGTAAACGTTTTATCCCCACGTAACCTCGAGTCATGCCATCTTTTAGTTCTTTCTTTGTAGATCTTAGTATTTTTGTAGGCCTCATCTCTTAGTTCATAGAGTTCATTAAGTTCCATGAAACGGTTCTTCGTTGCAGCTTCCATATCCATATTACAATTCGTCAAAGCCCAATATGCACTTTGTTCAATTTCGACCGGTAGGTGGCATGCTTTTCCGTATACAAGACGAAATGGAGTGCATCCCGTTGGTGTCTTATAGGCTGTACGGAATGCCCATAAAGCATCATTTAACTTGTCAGACCACCCTTTCGGATTATATCCAGTCGTTTTTTCAAGAATTCGCTTAATAGCCCTATTGGTTACTTCAGTTTGCCCATTGGATTGAGGATGGTATGCGGTGGAAACCCTATGATATACTCCATATTTTTGCAAGGCTCTTCCTAGATGATGATTACAAAAGTGTGTCCCCCTATCACTAATCAATGCTTTAGGAATTCCAAACCTAGAGAACAAACTTTGTAAAAATTTAAGTACTACCTTGCTGTCGTTTGTTGGTAATGCTTGCGCTTCGACCCATTTTGATACGTAATCAACAGCAACCAAAATATATTTATTACCTTTAGATTCAGGAAACGGTCCCATGAAGTCCAATCCCCATATGTCGAAAACTTCACATACATGGATATCGTTTTGTGGCATTTCGTTTCTTGACGTTATATTCCCGGATCGTTGACACGCATCACATCCTTTTATATAGTCTTTTGCGTCATCCAACATAGTGGGCCAATAAAATCCCGTATCAAGGATATTTCTTCTTGTGATGACTGCACCGTGATGTCCCCCCGTTGGCCCTGAATGGCAATGTGCCAATATTGCTGGGATGTCATCACCATCTACGCATCTTCGTAAAATATTGTCAGGACATAATTTAAAGGCATAAGGTTCATCCCAAATATACTCGCTAGCGCGAGTTAGAAACCTTCTTTTCTCATCGGATGTTAGCCCTTTCGGAATTTCATTTGCAACAATAAAGTTTATATAGTCGGCATACCATGGTCCATTATTATTGCTCTTAATTCCTACCATCATAAGGTGTTCATCAGGAAAGTCATCAGCTATTTCCCTTTCGTCAAGCACCTCCATATCAGGGTTTTCAAGTCTAGATAAGTGGTCAGCAGCTAGATTCTCGGCACCCTTTTTATCTTTAATTTCAATATCGAATCCTTGGAGCAATAAAACCCACCTAATAAGCCTTGGCTTGGCATCCTGTTTATTGAACAAATACTTCAAAGCAGAGTGGTCAGTGTAAACCATAGTTTTTGACAATATAAGATATGATCTAAATTTATCGAATGCAAAAACTACTGCTAAAAGTTCTTTTTCCGTGGTGGTATAATGTTCTTGGGCATTATTCAATGTTTTGCTAGCATAATAAATTGGCTTAAATTTCTTATCAATCTTCTGGCCAAGTACAGCTCCAACAGCATAATCACTAGCATCACACATTAGTTCAAAAGGCAGATTCCAATCCGGTGAAATTATAATTGGTGCAGAAGTTAGTTTCTCTTTAAGTATGTTAAACGCCTTTTTGCAATCTTCAGAAAAATCAAACTTCGCATCTTTTAGCAATAATTGGGTCATAGGCCTAGATATTTTTGAAAAATCCTTTATGAACCTACGATAAAATCCGGCATGCCCTAAAAAACTTCTAACACCTTTTACATTAGTGGGGTAAGGTAGTTTAGCAATTACATCAATTTTAGCCTTATCGACTTCTATACCTTTCCCAGAAATCTTATGTCCTAACACAATTCCCTCTCTAACCATAAAGTGACATTTTTCCCAATTAAGAACAAGGTTAGTTTCTTCACACCTAGCAAGCATTTTATCAAGTTTAAAGAGACAATCACCAAATGAGTTACCGAACACCGAGAAGTCGTCCATGAAGACTTCCATAAAGTCTTCTACCATATCATGGAAGATAGCCGTCATACAACCTTGGAAAGTAGCAGGGGCGTTGCATAGTCCGAACGGCATTCTCCTATAGGCGAAGGTTCCATAAGGGCAGGTGAAAGTCGTCTTCTCTTGATCCTCAGGGGCAATGGGTATTTGGAAGAAACCTGAAAAACCATCTAAAAAATAATAATAATCATGACCTGATAGTCTTTCTAACATTTGATCAATAAATGGAAGAGGGAAGTGATCTTTTCGCGTAGCATCATTGAGTTTGCGGTAGTCGATGCAAACTCTCCATCCGGTAACAGTTCTTGAAGGAATTAGTTCATTATCGTCATTGAGTACTACCGTCATTCCCCCTTTTTTTGGTACAACGTGGATAGGACTGACCCACGAGCTGTCGGAAATTGGGTAGATAAGTCCGGAGTCAAGTAATTTCATAATTTCATTTTTCACCACATCTTGGACTTTTGGATTCAAACGCCTTTGAGGTTGGATAGTTGGCTTGAATTCATCCTCCATAAGGATTTTATGCGTACAAAATGACGGGCTAATTCCTTTAATATCAGACATACTCCACGCTAATGCTCCTCTTCGTTTATATAGTACCTGCAAAAGGGATTCTTTTTCTTTTGGTGTTAAATCAGATGCAATAATAACGGGCGAATTAATGTTCCCATTTAGATAGGCATACTCCAAAGTAGAAGGGAGATCCTTAAGCACAGGTTTAACACTATCAATTTCAGTAGCACTAGCGGAATAAACTTGTTCTTTAACTATATCGCTGCTGTCATCAGATAGATGCGCCGCATCGATGTTTTCGATGCGCCATATCACGTTACATACAGCAGAGTCAGCAGCTAAATTATAATCAATAGTATTCTCATCAACTTGATCTTCTATAGCAATTGTGTTTTCTAAATTTTTAAGCAGAAAAGAATCAAGCAAATTACTTTTTAACAATTTCTGAGTAAATTGATTAATCGTGTCATCAGAAACATCGATATTATAGCATTCATCGTCATCGGATTTATCTTTACTCATAGATTGTTCCATGTTAAACTCAACCTCATCTTTTCCTATGGTAAGAGTTATCTTTTTATTAAAAACATCAATTATGGCCCTAGCAGTGGCTAAAAACGGTCGTCCTAATATTATAGGAGTTCTAGAATTTTCAAGCATATCGAGGATAACAAAGTCGATAGGTAATTCAAATTTATCAACTTTTATTAATATATTTTCAGCTATTCCTAATGGGTATTGTATGGACCTATCAGCTAGTTCTAAGCACATCCTAGTAGGTTTTGGTTCACCAAGACCTAATTTATCATACATAGAAGAGGGCATAAGACTTATACTAGCTCCTAGGTCGGCTAAAGCATTTTCAATATGCAAATTTTTAATTTGACAAGGAATAGTGAAACTCCCTGGATCTTTTTCTTTAGACGGAAGTTTGTTGAGCAATGCAGCTGAGCTTCTTTTCCCCATTGTTATGGTGCAAGCCTCTTCAAGTTTAGACTTGTTAGTAAGCAAACTCTTCAGGTATTTGGCATATTTTGGCATTTGCACTAGGGCTTCCATAAATGGTATGCTTAGCTGCAGCTGCTTGAGATTTTCCAGGAATTTCTTTTGATAGGCATCTTCTTTCTCTTTCCTTACCCTATGTGGGAAAGGTAGTGTTGATCGTTTAGGCTCAACAAAAGGTTCTTTTCTGATTTCAGGTTCCGGATCAGTCTCTTTTGGTTGCTCTTGCTCAGGTGATAAAGATTAAGGGGAAATCTTGTTTGTACTGTCATCCTCGGGTGTCTCTCCGATCTGAAAGGTCGACTTTCCGCCTCTAGTTGTAATCCCTTTCAAGTCTTGCTTTACCAAAAGAACCCTGTTAAGCACCGTTGACAATTGGTGCACTTCAATTGCCAATCCATAAATCATGTTGTTTTGTTCCTTTAGTAAAAGCTCATGACTGCCTTTGAACTCATTAATAAAGTTTCTTGCTTCATGATGTTCTTTTTCATTGGCTTGAGCGATTTGTAGTGCAAACTCTTCCATGGTAAGATTTCTTTGGGGTCTTCCGAACAAGTTGGGGAAAATATCGAACATTGTTCCTGAAAATTAAAAAGAGGTAGATTTCAAAGTAAAAGTTTCCAGGTATAAGGGTCAGAGTATTTTCCGTTCGGATATAAGAAAAATAAAAGTTGCTGATATCTGCAGACGATGCGCCGTATCCAAAAAGTAGGATACGCCGTATCTTATAATCGTTAAAATTTAATCAGACTTTTATTCAGAAAATAGATACGCCGCTCAGGAAACAGAATGCGCCGTATCTGTTTTAATTATCAAAAATCGATATTTATTAAAATTAAATGCGTCGTATTAACAAAAGTTAATGCGCCGTATCTTCGTTACATTTCAAAATATAAGATTTTTGATTCAGAAGATACGCCGTATCGACAGAGAGCGATGCGTCGTATCTGTTTAATAATTCAAAAACTGTTTTTAATTAAAATAATAGATACGCTGTATCTGCTAAAGCAGATGCGTCGTATGGCGTTAACGTTTAGAAAATTTTTTTTTATCAAAAACAGATACGCCGTATCTTGGGGAAAAGATGCGTCGTATCGAATTAATTAAACGCGTTGTATTTTATAAAAATTAAACGCAATACGCCGTATCTGAGAGATCAGATGCGCCGTATCATTCGATTTAGCTCAGTACAACGATAGCAGAATACAAAAAATACGAAAAATAAAAAACAAATAAAACACACGAAAATAAACACAAAGAAAACAAACAAATAGCACACAAAAACAGAAAATATGCAAAATATTACAATGAATGCAAATTAATCTAATACACAACAAAATTAGCGGTTAGATTAAAAATTAAAAACCTAATTAAAATACTAATCAAATTAACAGATAATAACAATTCACTCCCCGGCAGCGGCGCCAAAAACTTGATGCGTGCGATGTGTCGTTGCGGTTTAGCAGTATTAATGCCTACTCAAGTTTTAAATTTATATTTAGCCGACTTATCAATAACACACACACTTAACGAGCAGTGTACCCGGTCAGTATGAATATAATGGTAAGTAGAGTGTCGATCACTAAGAGTGGAACGTATTATCTAGTTATTCTAATCAGTATTTTAATATATTAAGTTAGCTATACAACCTATTCTAACGCAAAGGGGTTCAGCCTGAGAGACTGGCACGATTTGGTTGCAATTAAATAATAAACTAAACCAATAGGCACGAATCAGCAAGTAGCACACACGTACACAGATAAATACTTGAGACAATAAGAGGGCTGTCCTGATAGATAAGTAGTTTGTCACTTGTTTTATTGCTAGTCTTATATGAAGTGTATAGTTCGATGCAACGCACCGAGATTAAGTCCTTTCTCGTTGGTTCTAATCTTATCGGCGAGTAAACCCTTAATGATTACTTATGACTATCCTATTTATCTTTCTTCCTACTTTTCTACAGACCATAGAATGCATAGGCGATCTAATAAATAGGCGAGGGCAGAGGCATGGCGACCCGATCAACGCTCAGCTAGACATAGAGGTTATCAATGCACTAATAAAAGTCACCAAAGACATCAACATATAAACTTTAATTAATGAGAAAGCAGTTTTAAGGGAGTGCAATCTTTCCGTTGTCACATTACACAAGCCACCAATCTTGATGAATTAAAGTTTACTAACACAATAAAACAAAACTACTTAATGAATTAAACACATGCAGCACCTTCTTACAGCTCTTGTATCTTCGTTTGGTGTGTCTTGTGCTGCTGCCTTGACTGAATTCGTCCTAGGTTTCTGTGCTTCGGTCTTCGGATATAATATATGTCACCTCGAAATTCGTCTGGTCTTGTGGTATTTATAGTTTCTGTCTGAGGGTAGGATGCGGCGCATCTAGTAAGTAGATGTGGCGCATTGACTTAACTTCGCGTGGGGTCCAAGATTAATATATTCAGGAATATTCGTACACCGCCAGAAGATGCGGCGTAACTCCATTCTAGGATGCGGCGCATGTCCTCTTGTATCTTGGATCGTATCTGGTGAAATATTGATAGTGATGCGGCGCATGTCATAAGCAAGATGCGGCGCATCTGGAGCAGAATAGTCTTGATCTTATACATTTCGGTAGACTCTTAACTTCTTGCATGTTTTGCTCCATAATTAGTCCAAAATCGCCAAGTTTCACCAAATGCTTGTTTTTATCTGAGAATTACAAAAGTAAACGATTAAGTATCAATCCTCATACATAATATAATAAAACAAGTCAAATAATTAGGATAAATGATAGCAATAAAATGTACTTATTTGAGTTCATCAGGTTGTGAGGTTGGTGACAAGGTTCTAGTGGGGTTATCTCAACTTATCCTAGCGGTTTTTCGCTTGAGGTGTGTGGAAGGTGAGTGGGATGCGGAAGCATTGGTAGTGTTTAGTACCATGCGGAAGTGGGAGGGAAAAGGCTAAGGAATCAGATGATAGATACAATCTATTCTGATAGGAGACGGTTTTAGGTTCAAGACTACATCGAGTGGGTTTTGATGGTGTTAGTGAGATTTGAAAGCAAGATTTTTGACAAAGAAAATTTCACATATGTTGTGATTTTTCTGGACCTTAGATTAAAAGAATTTATGCCGAATAAATTCCTTTATGAATGAATCCACCGGGATTCGATGAACGTTTGTCGAGAACGAGAAATGACATTTAATTGCATTTCGCAAATTAAATAAACTTTAAATACTTCGGATGAAATATTTAAGTTGTCATTGGAGTTTAAGAGGATTTTACGAATAAATCTTCGCTTTCGACACGAGGAGAGAATTTATACCTAATAAATTCTTTGACCGGTACTGGACGAGAAGAAATGACTTTTATATTTCCGAGGAAATACATAGGTAGTCATTAGAGCGATGTGAAAGATGACTTAATATTTCCAGTGAAATATTTAAAAAGTCATGAGAGGGATTTAAAGAATGACTCAATATTTCCAGTGAAATATTTAAAGAGTCATGAGACGAGACGCACGAGATGACTACAATATTTCCAGTGAAATATTCAAGTAATCATAAGAGGGGTACGAGAGATGACTTTAATATTTCCAGTGAAATATTTAAATAGTCATAAGTTTTATGGAAGATGTTCCATCATTCCTAGACCTAGACGGAGATGGTAAGGGGATTCTCGGTTGAGAGGTTTGGTTGATTTAAGGGTTTCTATATGCTTCGCACGTGAGTGTTTCATGGGGTTTTGAAAGATGTAAAGCTAGGCCTATGGTGCTGATTTGCAGCAGGGTTTGGGATCTTAAGACGTGTATATTCACACGAGGATGAAAGGAATTACTAATTACTTATATAGTAACTCGTGAGTCCTTTGGATGAGCGTTTTAACATATGTTGTTAAAAGGCTTGAGTATGATGTTTCGGATATGACATTTAACAATTGCGATCGCAAGTTAAACTTACTTGAATATTTCGGATGAAATATTTAAGTTGTCAACCCTACTCCGAGTTCTACTAGGTTTGTTTCTAACCTTCCCATGACAAAAGGGTGTATTACTTAGAAGAAGGCGAAGTGATGACTGGGGAATTAGGGTAACTTCGCGACTACTTTGACCTATGGGTTTTGACACTAGTGTATGGCTCTATGACTTCTAAGGGTTTATAGTGATGGGCATACCTAATTCCTAATGTGTCAAAAGGACATAGTGTGGGTGCAAACTTTACAAGTAAATCATGTGAAATGCACATAAGGAATAAATGCAAGCATCATGTAGAACATGATAATCATTTAGCATTTAAGATCATGAAGACATTTAGCCATATCTTACGAGAACATGTTATCATTTTGAAACATGTATGTGGGATGCAAGCAATCTAGGTTTGCTAAGGCAGATCCTAATTACTATTTGTTCAAGATGACATCCTAATGGGAGATAAAGTTCACCGATGTAAACTATCTCTAGTCAAATGTAGGAATGAAAGTTTTTCAAGTTAGAGAATGAGTATGAGACTATCACTAGTGGTGCTCAATTAAGGCTAAACACGACCATTTTTACGGGTTATACACGAACCCAACTTCTCTCCTGGAAGCAATCCAACCGTTAGGTCAAATTGAATTTCTAGTGCGATAGGTTCTCCAGTAGTCATTCTCATGTTAGAAGAATTTAAATTCCTATATTTGCCTATCGAAGTATAGCAAATATGATTTTATCTTGTTTTTCTATACATGGCCTAATATGACTCAATTAACCATACTTTGAAAGTCGGTTAAGAAAATGACATGTCTTACACAACTCCTAACAAAGGCAAGCGAGATGTTTTAATTTCGTGTTTGAGATTTAGAGGTTATTTGATGGAGATGGTGTATTTTATGATCTCTTGGACAACATCTTTGTTTGTTGAGTTGTTACATGTTATTTTAACATGATTTGGTTTCCTAGAACCAAGAGACACTCTAATGTGATACAATGTAGAATCTGCTACATCGTGTGGGTTTCAAGAATGCTCCTTTGCATATCTTGAGTGAGAATCTAGTAAATGTTACTTACCTCAATAGATCTTGTGAGCATTTTATTTAAAATGAGACATACTGTTTATTTCAACAAGTATGCTTTTCTAAGAGGAAACTTATCACTCTTATGAATGCTTTGTGAAACAAGTATTTTAGTGTATGACCAATTTTACTTGTTTATGCAATGACACATGTCGTATTAGGTTATTGTTCAACTCTAATATCCTATATTTGTTAACAGGATGCAATGTATTCTCTTGTAACATAACCATTCATGTCACAAAGAAAATAAGATGCATAGGATATAGGTTATCCTTTGTCAATCTTTTGATAAGAGAAATACATGTGATATTCTCAAAGATTGATGGCTTACATATATTATGTATGACACTTTTACTAGACATGTGACTTTGAGTGTTGAGTTGTTCATGAGCAAAGTTTACATATGTTGTTTGTTTGCTCTTGTTTGGTTTTTCGGAAATGACACATTTACTAATTGCATTGCAATGTAAATTACTTGTATATTTCGGATGAAACATCCAAGTTGTCAATCCTACTTGGTTGTGTATTTTATGTATCTTTTAAACATGTTAGTTTAAAGTTTGGAACACAACCTTTGGACAAGAAGACTTAACATGGCATCTTCAACACAAGTGTGAGTTATGATCCGATGCATATTATTTTAGTCTTGAGAGGACGTCATTATTTTCATAACAATCGAGTGTGATTGAGTATGTAGATTCAAGATAATATGTTTCATCATGTTTTGATGTTATCTTGAAACAAAACAAATAATGACTCCAATTTCATGTCCACACTCGAAAACTTGTCAATTAGATTCGATGATGATATCAATCATAATTTGAATAATGAATTGATATGTACTCAAGATCTTTCTTGACCCTCACGATCACTCCCTTTTTTTTTAAAAAGAAAATAAAAATTTAAGGAGTGTGTTCCATTTATTCTAATACTAGTTGTATGTGTGAGGTTAATGACATATTAAGTTACTACTTTGATATTGTCATTTATTTTTATTTGAGAAAAACTATTTATATTATTAAGTATAATACTTTTAGTTTTTCGACACCTCATTAGTATAAAAATAATTATCTTAACTATTTTTATACAACATACGTAAAATACTAAATGTCTAAAACATTTTGTATGTGTGTTAGATCAATTCAAGTTTAATACATTTTCCTTTACTTAAGTACTAATGTATTAGATTGACCTTTTATCTTGTTTAGACAACCCATGGTCAAACAAGACAAAATGATGCAATGTTTTAAAGATCATGTTACGGATTTTATGAAAGTGTTAAGTGTTTTGGGGTGATATACTTTTTACACTTAAACCTTTGGAAAAATAATTGTGTAAGACAATATCTTTCTACACACATGATCTACCAACTTAGTTTCTATACCTAAGAAAGTTACTAAACCATTTTAAGAACTTGCAACAAATGCAAGACAAATGGTTGATGCCTATATGCAATGCAAACTAATTACTTAATATAGTGCAAGTGATTTAGCATCAGCCTTATAAATGCATAAACCGAAAAACTATAGTAAGCAAATAGCAATTTAGCTTAACACACAAAAATACTTATCATCATTTTGTGTATTATGTATAACAATGTATACTAAGCTTGATTTTATTTGAAAACGAATTGATTTCCTCCCCATTTCAAAGATTTTTGCTAAGACACTTTGAAAACACGTCAAGGTTTAAAAGTTGAATCGCCCTTTTTCAGTTTGACCAAAAATTTACGCAAACTGCATGACCAGAAGACCTTTAGTTGAAAATCAAGGACTTTAACATACTTTCATTTAGAACTAATTCATAAAAATGTTTCTCAAATGAAAGTAGACTCAACATTGTTTAAAATGATGGGCGACACGACTCGTACAGACACATGGTTGATTTTATATGGATTTTTGAAAATGAACCAAAAATGAAAAACAGACAATCAGATGCACGGCACCATTAAATGACTCACGGTACCATTAAATATAAAGGTACCGTACAATGTTTAGTGGTACCGTGGTCTGTTTTCTGATTCAGAACTGCATGACTTAATGACTCGTTCTGAAAACATGACCGGACACTTAAAGACACTGTTCTTTTAGTGGTTTAAGAAAACCTTCAAGCTAGTATGACAAAGTATACTTAACAACAAAACTTATAAGTATTAAGCAACTAAATACTTTTCATATTTTTATCACATTCATGGGTAATTTGATGCATGGATCGTACTCAATTTTGAAAACCATTTGTTTTAAAAATTTGAGCGACGTGGCTCTGGTACCAATTGTGGAAACCGTAGAGGGGGGGGGGGTGAATACGTTTCCATTTAAAAACTTAAAACCTTTTGTATCAAACACCCAATCAAGTGTGACGTAATATGAAAAGTGTCAACAATGATCACATATCATCTAGGGATGAATAAATTAAACTACAACACAAGCACAATCAACCATGACACATACATAATCAACATAACATAAGCAACTAGCCACACAAGCATAAACGCAATGCAAATATAAATATAAAGCGATAAGGAATAAAATGAAAGTAAAGAGATAAGTTAGAAGGCGCAAACCAGACACGGTGATTTATAGTGGTTCGGTCACGAAGCTCCTCTTCGCCCTACTCCACTCCCCGAGTACCCAACTCGAGAGTTACTTCACTAATCAACAAACTCCCTTCAGGCGGAGAAAACCGTTACACGTCGCTTAACTTGTTTTCCGACACTAAGCTAGATGTCGAGTGCTAATCTTAGCTAGCACCAATCTACCACGATCTACCCAATCTACACCATACACGTCGCTTATCCTATTTCTGACACTAAGCTAGATGTCGAGTGCTAATCTTAGCTAGCACCAATCTACCACGATCTACCCGATCTACCCTTGATCCACATGATCAATCACACAAGCCCAATGGCTTCAAGAGATCTTCACTATCTCTTAAGATCACAATGATCTTGACTCACTCTCTCACAAAAGAAAAGTAATCTTGATGTATTCTATGATACAATCAAGAGTGTAACAAATGTTACAAGACCTAACAACTCCAACACTTTGTATCTACTTGGATACTTTGTGTTCTTCTCTTGCTAATCAAGAGGGATGACAACACTTTGTATCTACTTGGATACTTTGTGTTCTTCTCTTGCTAATCAAGAGGGATGACAACACTTTGTATCTAGGATACTTTGTGTTCTTCTCTTGCTAATCAAGAGGGATGACAACACTTTGTATCTAGGATACTTTGTGTTCTTCTCTTGCTAATCAAGAGGAATGAAGAGGATCACTTGAGTGGATGATTGGATCACTCTTAAACAACCTAAGACTCTCCAAATGATCAAAGAAAGTTATCTAAGTGAAGAGGGATAAGACCAGAGAAAAAGGACTGGAAAAATCAAGTTGGAAGTGTGGAATGGTCCACTATTTATAGGCAAGGGAAAATCTGACCGTTACAGCCCTACGGCTCCACTAAATTTAGTGGAGCCGTCCATACTTAAAGGTGCCGTTGGACGCTCCCTTTTTTGTCTTTAGTGGGGAAGGTTTATTTGGGGAAGTTGGAGCTGTTTTGGGGGGAAAATGGCTGTTGGGAGTTTTCAAATTTATTTTTCAAAATAAAACATTTCTTTTTAATTCAAAAATAATTTGTAAAATATATTTTTGAAAAAATGTTTTGTCACATTAAAAATGTGAAGTTTAGAAAAATATAATCCTTTGATCATTTGTCAAGTAGTAGATTTGTTTGTCCATACCTTGAGTGATTTATGTCGGGATGAAAATCTACGACTTCGTTGAAGCATACTTGAGACGTCGGGAGGTGTTGATGAAGTATGCATTAATGATTTGTGTTTACAAGTAACTTGCACATTTTACGTTATGTATTACAAGTTACATGTTTGTCATCGTTAAAACCGAAGAAACCGTTTAGTTTAAATATCGTAATATTTGCACTAACAAGATCTATTGGCCTGACGACCCATTTGTACTAGTCGGATGGATATCCTTAGTGGTAGCCGGATAGACAAATGCATTATATTTGAAATCTATAAAGCGTTTTTGGCAGACTCCTACTCGGGGGCAAGATTACTTTCATTTAATTATGTTGGTAACACTGAAATCTGTTAACGCATTGCGTGTCATGAGGCTTAGTGCAATATAACGAACTGTGATATAACTGATTTCTTTTTACTTAGCTTGTGTTCAACTGATTATAACTTTAAACGCTATGGATTCACTCAACCTTTGTGTTGACTTTTTAGCATGTTTTATCTCAGGTAATTAAATGACTGAACTTGGCACGGAGTGGCTGTGTACTTTCTTCTCATAAAAAGAGTGTCCATTATGTTATCATTCAATGAATAATGTAACTTTTATAACGTATTTCCGAACTTCCCTCTGGGACCTATATTATGTAACTCTAATTTAATAAATGAATGATAACAATTTTATTTAAAACATCTCTTTTCGAGTCGTTTTCTATTATCATGACTACGATACTTGAATTAATACCCTAACTTCTATTTTCGCTGCGAATATCAAAAACGGGGGTGTTACAGATTGGTATCAGAGCTCATGGTTATAGAGAACAAGGTTTAAAACCTAAACTATAACCAAATTTTCACAAACTTAACCAAAGTCCTCCGTGCCACAACGCCACTGAAACATTACTTATACATGTTTATTGTTAATTATTTAGTTACATAGTGAAATATTCACAATTATCGGGTGGTTACAGAGTTATGACTTCCCCTCCTCATTCTATCACTCTTATGTCGGACTCGGATAACGAAAACCCTGCGACAGTACCTAGACGAGAGACGGAGTCAAATCCATCAGAAGACGTTTCCATAGTACCTGAGATCTCTTCAGCATTTGGGCATGATACAGAATCAGATCCTTCCGAAGAGCCATCTGAGGATACTTTGATGCCTAATGTTGCACCGTTTCCTGATGATCCATACTTGCACTCCAGAAAGAGAGGTCTTACATCTGCAGACGAAGAGCCGTCCGAGCCAGATTCTCCTTCAGTAACGGAGACACTTCCGCCTCCATCATCGTCGGAGATACCCCCAGTTTCCTCTGAGAGAATCCGGAGAACGGCACGAATAAGAACAATTCCAGTGCCTACGTCATCATCACCGCTACCACATCCCTACATGCTACCCACTTATGTACCATCAGTTCCTACATCCTCATCTCCACTTCCGCCATCATCTATCAGCTTCACTCCTCCATCCGTCCCATTTGAACTTAGTGATGAAGTCAGGGCCATTATCGCCCGGTACCTATCGCCTACTCCCGACGTCTCTACTCTGCCACGAGTATTTGAGGTGGGAGAGAGTTCACGAGCAGCACAAGAACTACAGCCGACCGTCTCCACCCTCCTGACGTGACTAGAACGGCAAGAAGAGCATATTGAGACAGCTTTGGGCCATTTGGATGAGTTACTGTTAGAACGTATCGAGGGTATCGAATACAGAGTAGAGGATCTAATGACTGGTCAAGAAACTATCCAACAGAAGATGGATGAAAATCGTGAGGAGGCCGAGAAACGTTACGAGCAGATCAGACGGGAAATACCTTTTGTTTACGACAACGAGTTAAAGTTAATAGAAGAAATGATAAAGAGAAATGAAGAATTGGCGACAGCTCAGAACAGGATCGCAGTTCTGGAAACGACAGTGACAGAGATGCAGGCTCAGTACCAGGAATACATGCAGGTCCTCGTCAGTATGATAGTCGAACTCGAGAGTTGACTTAGGGGAACTCCTGGTAGCCAGTAGATCAGATCTTTATATATTATCTTTTGTACTAAGTCTCAGCTTTGGGATCTATAGTATAGATGTAACACTAGTATATATTTATATCTGACAGCTTTTGTACTTAATTTTGTTATATATATAACAAATTAGCAAGTTATTTATGACTATATGTGGTTGTGATGTTTTGCTGTGTATGATATAAATTGATATGGACCAGTGCTGATCATTTTATATACATGTACGATATTTGGACATGTTGTGACCTTGTGATTATCATGGATTTTACCATTGTTAATGGTCACTATGCAAAATCTAAACATGTGTTTTCTTGTGGCATTAATAGAAATATGTCTCGCAAATCCCCAGAACCAGCCATGTCCCAAGCTGCTATCCGAAAGCTTGTTGCAGACAGTGTTGCAGCAGCACTTGAGACTTAAGCAGCGGAAATGGCCCGTACTGGAAGCACTAGTAGACCCAATGGGGAAAGTGAGCCAACTGATGCGTGGTTTTGCGACCTTACAACAGGTTTTACCTCTCGAGGGATCTCAAGAGGCTTGCAATCCCCACCAGGCAGTGTACCTGACCGATGTAGTATAGTGTAGTGGCAAGTACCGGGGGATTGATCGTTCTCTAGGGGAATAGTGTCGTTAGGATTGAAAAACTACTCTAATAGGTCTAAGGGTGAGGGAAGATTCTTTTTGTATTTTTTAAATTTTTATAAAAGCAAGAAAAATCTCGGGTTTGAAGGAGTGGGCGGAATTAGTTGCTAGTCAACTAACCCAAATAACTACAATTGCAAATAAAATAAAATAACTGAAAATAAAAAGGTTGTGGAACTTATATGGAGAGAAATGTGTTTACTTAGATTTCCTTACTCCCTAACTATCTTTTACCGGTTGATTAGTGTGTATTAATTGCGTGGATGACGGGTGTATTCCTTAATACCAATCGTGGGGTGGCGTACGTACTTCCCCAACTCTATAAGCTCCTACTTCACTCCTATGTCGAGCCGGCTAAGAAGCTCCTAACATGGGATCACTAGAATTCGCTCATGCATTAAATACAACCATAATAACCTTAGTACGCATTGGTTCATGTTTCTTAAGACGTTCAAGCAAGTTACCGTATAGGAGGTTAGCCAGTTTTCTTAAGCCTAACATCGATAAACAATCATCCAATACAATTAATAACACACCAACAACCAATAATCAATAGTTAGGTTTCATTAGATCTAAGCAAATACAAGATAAATCTAGCCTAGCATGTTAAATAAAAGACAAGAACAAGATATAATCAAACAACACATAGACATATTGAATGATTAATTGATTACTTATCTTCAATTGAACATGGGAGATCCAAGGGTATAAAACCCTTAAAAGTAGCAGAAAAATCGTCTTAGGTTTCTCCTCACAAAGTTGCACACTAATGACTAAAAATTATGAGAATATATATAGAAAATCAGATCTGACGGCGTCACGTTATAGAGCTGACGCCGTCACCTCGCCGCGGTTAGGGTTTCTTGATGGCCTTCTTGACGCCGTCCCCTTTTAATCCTCCAAAATCCTCTCTGGCGCGTCAAGGGTTGACGGCGTCACAATGGTGCTTGACGCCGTCACAGGTACTTTTCCAGCAAATTTTGAGACTTTGTCGTTTTCTTCACTTTTATGCTCCAAAAACGTCCAAAATGCTTCTTTTTCCATATTTCTTCTCCAAAGTACCTAAAATGATAAAAGGAACGATTTAGGGCAATATTTGATCAAATAAATACGATTTAGGGCTTAAATGACCCCCTAAAAGCGGTACACTTTTCGCTTCATCAAATACCCTTACACTTGAGATTTGCTTGTCTTCAAGCAAATGCGCTTTTATTCTAATCAAAATACAAGTTAGGGGTCATTTAACACTAATATAAAAGTAATTACAACAAATAGTCGTTCCACTTTAATCATAATAAGCACGGAGATTACAGACTAGCACCTCACAAGTAGTGTTTAGATACTCACATCTCTCAGGTGTCATAAAAGTATATCTCATAAATGAAAAGGAATAATATCTCTCACTACCTGTCATAGCAAATAGATTACCATAGGCTTGGGAAAGGATCAAAAACCTCCTCCACTAGGTGTAAGCACCTAAGATAAACTATCAAAGAGGGCTTTTAAACGGGTTATAACGTTAGGTGTAGGGATATGATAAACACGGTTTTGTTGGATAAAGGATATTTTACTGGTGGCGAGTTAAAGATCTTGATTAATTACATGTAAAATATGGCGTTGCTAAGCCAAGACTAGACTCGACTTAAGCTAATGAAAAAAAATAACAAAAGATAAAATAAACATAAAATGAAACGGGATGGTCGTCCGTATGTTTTTTCTACTTTTTTTTTATTTTTTTTTATTTATTTCTTTATTTTTTTTTGCATACACTCTTGCCCTACCGTACAAAATAATACATCGCAGGGGGGTTGTATCCCCCTTACACTTGAACTTTTACATAACTTTACAATTAACTATTCTAATGACTCGAATTAAGATAATCGAAACACTTGGAGTACTTTTAAAATATTTAGCACATATGGGGGTAATAATGTTGTTCTTCCCCATTACTCCATTACACTAGTACTTTACCCATGAGTCCCAATCGTCCCAAAACAATATGTACAAGGATATGACTTGACTTAGCAACCATGTAATCAATTATATAATTAACTTGGGGTTTAAACAAATGTTGTCACAATAATGCACTAAAAATGAATGCATACAAGGTAGGCTAAGGCGATTTGGGTGTACATTTAAGTGGGGTGTAAACAAATTCTTACTTTAAGTAAAACGCTTAAAGTTAGAAACGAAAAGATAGGCTCTGAGGGGTGTACTAGGGGTATCGTGTACTAAAAATGAGTACAACGCAAAGGGTGTGGGAGAATTATTTGACCAATGTAGCCAATGTAATTATAACAAAAACACAGGTGTAAAACAATGGGTTAATCCTAATGCCTCTTATCATGTAGTAAATCTAACTACACGAATGTAGTCTCACTTGTGGCCTCGGAATGGTCCTAACGCAAGTTCTAGAATCTAAGTGCTACCGGTACACACATCATAGCATAAATGCTTTTCCTACCAATTCTAGGGGCGAACCTCACATATTTGGGGGTGGAAATTTTTTTAGTAGTACGGTTTTGTGCTAGTCATATAACTCCTATCCGTGAGACGCTCATTAAGACCAAAGTTTCACTCCTATATGTTGTAAAAAATTTTAAATTTGGCACTAAAATTGCCTTAACAGGTATTTCTCTCAGTTTTATTACACATCTACCATTAAACAAACGAAAAATCAAGCGTAATAGCATTCTCTAAGGTATCGTACTTTACCCCCCCCCCCCTTACACTTAAGATGAACATTGTCCCCAATGTTCAAATAACAAGATGTAAAAGTAAATAAGGTAAAAGAATGAAATCAAATACTCCCCTGATTCGCTCGGTGGATAAAGAGGTAACATGGTTAGATCTTCTTCCAAGGTAATGTTGAAGCTTCAAGACTAAAGCAGCGCCAAAAGCTAGATTCCACATACATCTCCTTATCCAAAATAACATGTTAAACCTGAGAAAACAAACACGAAAACCAGCATAACATCGGCGGGATAAATCTGTATAAGGATATAATGCTTGTGGAATGATTATTTTGCAGATTCCTGGAGTTTATAAGTTAGAGATTTAATAAAGCATTTTATGATTCCAGAAGAAAAACAAAACTTTCAAAAAAAAAAAAAAAAAAATCCAGAAAACTGTTCCTGACGCCGTCAGACTGGGGTCTGACGCCATCAGAAGTGATCTGACAGATTTTTCATGTTAAGTTTCTGGAAAATTTCTGGAAAAACTCAATCCTTATTTCCTGGAAATCCTGCAAAATATCATTATGACTCGATACAAGCATTTGACACTAACAATTACTAATATGTATGTTAATTTAATATTGTTATGATTCATGTTCATTTGTTCTAATAAACCGATTTGGATTTCCCTTACACTTATCTTTTTGCAAAATACCTTTATATGTAATTAAGACGAAGTTAAAAACAAGATAAAGCATTTTCACAATTTAGTTTCGAACATGAATCAATAATAATAAAAATTAAACATACATACGGAAGCAAATAAAATCAAACAAACAAATAAATAAACACACAAAGCAAATAAAGCTTGGGTTGCCTCCCAAGAAGCGCTTTTCTTTATTAACGAGTCTTGTAGCTAGACTCAAAGTCACCGTACATTATGTGACTCCATCATTGGTCATGGTTTCTAGGTTCCCCTTTGATTCTCTATCAGAATCACTTTCATTGTAAAGGTATTTCGGGTCCTCGAGATCAAAAGGATTGTTTTGGTATTTAGAACTAAGCTCCTTAACATGCTTAAAGAATCCACTCGATAGGTCAAAAGATTCCTTACATCCTCTTCTCACATCATCATCACATAACACGAGTTGGGAACTTAACCCATCGAGCCCTCCATAATCAATCTCCTTGAATTCTCTCATCTTGTAAGGCGTTTGGTATGAGATTTCCCTAATCCCATCGGTGAAAGTCATGATCCCATTGAGCTCGTCCACAACCAAGCTTGTGGCCTTGCAAAAAGGTGCCCCAAAAACAACTTGTGATAACCTGGGATCGATGTACTTTTCGATATTAATCGGACAATTTACGAAGCTCTATATGTGAATGTCATATTTCCTACAAACACCTGTACATCATCATCTATGCCGATGTCATCCTTCCCTTTATGAATCATCCCCATCTGCAAATGTTGTTATAATGAAACAAGGACATCACATTTTGGGCAAACATGTGTCAATGTAAACATTATAAAATGCTTGTGACCAATCATGCAAGGTATTTTGAGATTATTCGGATCACGTCGCTTAATTCGGCCAGGCCTTCTACCGTGTAGCCCCCATGTGTTGCAAATTGCTGATGGTTGATACTCATACACTTCTTCACTGCCATCCCGAAAAATCACTTTCCGGACACCATCAGTAAATAATGCACTACTATCATCCTCATCGAGTATCACTCCCGTTGCTTTTATGAATGGTTTGCCTAGAACAAAGCTAGTTAAGGACGGGCTGATGATCGAGTTCATGTTATTAAATACAGTTAGCTCGATATGAAAGAGGAACTTTTCTATCACAATTGGTACCCTTCCTATTACCCCGATGATATTAAACCCTTCATATTTGACCTGTTTGGTGAAGGCTTCGTTATATAGAGAAAGGGATATTGCATTCATAGAAGAGTTGGGGTTTATGTAGGCATCTTTTATAAACTTTTTCCTAGTGGTGCAAGATATCTTAAAGACCCTGGGAGCGCCATCCTCTATTCTCTCTCCAAATCCCATAGGCAGCTTTGCTGTGCTCCTCTCAAGTTCCTCCATCAGGGGGCGGTCTAGCAGTCCTGGGAGCCCATGAGGCATTTTGGATTTCTCTTCCGAGCCCTCCTCATCACTCACCTCTCTTGTACTAGAGTTCTTTGGTGAGTCTAGATAGTTGTCGGGCGCCTCGGGGTTCTTTTCGGGAACTTCACCCTCCATTTCATTGTCCACATTCTCGGTTGATTGTTGGTCCAGGTTGGGTTTAGGAATAGGTATTGTTGTAATGGTGTTCACGAAGTGGAGTGGTTTTGAAGGGGTATGAGTATCTCTAGTTTCTTTTCCGTTTTGTAATATGTGTTTGAAGAGTTTACTAGGGTGCTTAATTTTTACAGGAGGGGGTGTTAGGTGAGTCACCGTGACAGATTTGATCTCATTGACTCGTGCCAACTCACAAGTTGACCTGCCAGCAATGCGATCATTGATAACCTTTAACAGGTTATCAACCTTGTTGTTCATATCAACATGCTGTTGTCTGAATTGATTCTCAAGTTTGGAGAGCTGTGTTTCTTGAGAGAGAATGAATTTTTGCAGTGATTCCTCGCGATTTTGTTGTTTATGCGTATGCTGATGAGGATAATGTTCAGACCAGGTGAGTGGGGGAGAGTCATTGAATGATACGCTTCGAGTTTGGTTCCAACTAAAATTTGGCTTACTCTTCCATGCCTCATACCTATCTTCGGAATTCTTGGGTCCATAATTAGTGGTGAGCCATTTATCTCCCGCCTTATCGATTCGCGAGGATGCGAATTCTTTGAAAGCCTGTTTGGGGAGTTCCATGCAATCACGAGTGTCGTGGGGACCACTACATAATTCACACGAAGAAGTGATTTTGTTCACTTGGCTTGAAGGTTTAGGAGCCTCGTAGGATTTCATAAGAAACTTGACTTGGTCTTCAAGTTCTATGATCCTACGGTCGGAAGTGCTTGAATTGTTCAAAGGCAAAGATATTGCCTTGACCGTTTTATTCAAATCACGGGGATCATTCCAACTTTCGTTGTCATAAAGAGCAAGATCTTCCAGGAGAGCCCATGATTGTTCCGCACTTAGATCACGTAGCTTACCACCGGCCGATTGGTCAATGGTTTGCCTCGTGGAGAGATTGATGTGGTCATAGAAGATTTGGACTTGGAGCCAAAGTTCTATGCCATGGTGAGGGACTTTTTGGAGTAAGTCCTTGAATCGAGTCCATGCCTCGTAGAGGGTTTCGCCTTGACGTTGTTGGAACATCAAGATATCATTCCTTAGCTTGGTAGTTCTTCCTGGTGGGAAAAACTGAGCGAGGAAACGAGTGGTGAGATCATCCCAAGAGGTGATGGATCCTGCGGGTAGACGCTCTAGCCATTGACTAGCTTGGTCCCGCAGAGAGAATTGAAAGAGACGCAGTCGGGTCGTCTCTCGAGTGGCAACATCAAGGTCTATAGAATCAACGATTTTGAGAAAGTCCTTGAGATGTTGATTAGGATCTTCGGAATGAAGTCCATGGAATGCGCATCCGCTTTGCACCAACCGGATGGTGTCGGATCGCAAGGGAGTGACATTGGCTCCTTGAGTGAGCTCAATGGTGTTTCGATAGCCATGGTGGCTAGGACGAGAGTAGTCTCCTAAGGTACGGGCTCTAGGAGGTGGGTGTTGTTGTGGTGGTGGGTTGTTGGGATCGAGGATATTACCACCTTCCATGATGGCGGATGGTAATGGTTACGAACAAAGAAACGAAGAAAAAAGATAGACTAAAGAAAACCTAGAAAAATAAAATAAAAATCTCACTAGAAAGGAATCTAGTGAGTAGACCTAATAAAATAAAAATTCAACCTAAACAATAACTATTCCCCGGCAACGGCGCCAAAAACTTGATGCGTGGTTTTGCGACCTTATAACAGGTTTTACCTCTCGAGGGATCTCAAGAGGCTTGCAATCCCCACCAGGCAGTGTACCTGACCGATGTAGTATAGTGTAGTGGCAAGTACCGGGGGATTGATCGTTCTCTAGGGGAATAGTGTCGTTAGAATTGAAAAACTACTCTAATAGGTCTAAGGCTGAGGGAAGATTCTTTTTGTATTTTTTATATTTTTATAAAAGCAAGTAAAATCTCGGGTTTGAAGGAGTGGGCGGAATTAGTTGCTAGTCAACTAACCCAAATAACTACAATTGCAAATAAAATAAAATAACTGAAAATAAAAAGGTTGTGGAACTTATATGGAGAGAAATGTGTTTACTTAGATTTCCTTACTCCCTAACTATCTTTTACCGGTTGATTAGTGTGTATTAATTGCGTGGATGACGGGTGTATTCCTTAATACCAATCGTGGGGTGGCGTACGTACTTCCCCAACTCTAAAAGCTCCTACTTCACTCCTATGTCGAGCCGGCTAAGAAGCTCCTAACATGGGATCACTAGAATTCGCTCATGCATTAAATACAACCATAATAACCTTAGTACGCATTGGTTCATGTTTCTTAAGACGTTCAAGCAAGTTACCGTATAGGAGGTTAGCCAGTTTTCTTAAGCCTAACATCGATAAACAATCATCCAATACAATTAATAACACACCAACAACCAATAATCAATAGTTAGGTTTCATTAGATCTAAGCAAACACAAGATAAATCTAGCCTAGCATGTTAAATAAAAGACAAGAACAAGATATAATCAAACAACACATAGACATATTGAATGATTAATTGATTACTTATCTTCAATTGAACATGGGAGATCCAAGGGTATAAAACCCTTAAAAGTAGCAGAAAAATCGTCTTAGGGTTTCTCCTCACAAAGTTGCACACTAATGACTAAAAATTATGAGAATATATATAGAAAATCAAATCTGACGGCGTCACGTTATAGAGCTGACGCCGTCACCTCGCCGCGGTTAGGGTTTCTTGATGGCCTTCTTGACGCCGTCCCCTTTTGATCCTCCAAAATCCTCTCTGGCGCGTCAAGGGTTGACGGCGTCACAATGGTGCTTGACGCCGTCACAGGTACTTTTCCAGCAGATTTTGAGACTTTGTCGTTTTCTTCACTTTTATGCTCCAAAAATGTCCAAAATGCTTCCTTTTCCAGATTTCTTCTCCAAAGTACCTAAAATGATAAAAGGAACGATTTAGGGCAATATTTGATCAAATAAATACGATTTAGGGCTTAAATGACCCCCTAAAAGCGGTACACTTTTCACTTCATCACCAACAAATGCTCGCAAGTGCACTTATAAAGACTTCATAAACTATCAACCAACTTTCTTCAAGGGAACCGAAGGAGCTACTGAATTGGCTCGTTGGTTTGAGCGTACAGAAGTAGTCTTTGTAAGGAGCGGGTGTACCGATGACTGCAAAGTTGCTTTTGCTATAGGGACTTTATTAGATGATGCCCTATCTTGGTGGTCTGCTACTTCCTAAACCATGGGTGTGGAAGCAGCTCATCAACTCACTTGGGATGATCTTAAAAAGAAAATGTTGAAAAAGTACTGTCCCCGTACCGAAATCAAAAAGCTGGAAGATGAATTTCACCAGCTAGTTGTGAAGGGAACATATCTTAAGGTATACAATAGAAGGTTTCAGGAACTTGCTATCCTATGTCCAACTATTGTGCCTGATCTAGAGAAGGTGTTAGAAAAATATACTGAAGGATTACCTCGAAGCATCGAGGGAAACGTTACTGCTTCAAAGCCCCAGTCGATAGAAGAAGCAATATCCATAGCTCAGAAGCTAATGGACCAGGAAATCAATCGCAGTTCTACTCAGGGAAACAGTGATCACAAGCGGAAGCTTGACGATAGAAGAAATATCCATCACTACGACAACCGTCCCAACAACCACAACTACCACAACAACAACCGCAACAATCAAAACAATTACCACCAAAACCGTAACAATTACCATCATCAAAAGAACCATCGGCAGGAAACTGCCAGAGCCTATGTTGCCACCCCTGCTGAGAGGAGTGGTTATGTCGGAACGAAGCCGTTATGCAATCGATGCTTGTTGCACCACTATGGTCCATGCACTGTTAAGTGTGTGAAGTGTCAGAAGGTTGGACATCAGACCAAAGACTGTAAAGCAACTGGAGCAAATCTACAGCCGGTAATCGTGACTTGTCACGGATGTGGTGAGAAGGGGCATTATAGGAACCAGTGTCCGAAGTTGAATGTTAACCCGAACAACGGTGCTCGCGGACGAGTATATGTGTTAGGAGATGGTAATGTGCAGCAGAACCCGGACGTGGTCACAGGTACGTTTCCTCTCAACCAACATCTAACTAGAGTATTATTTGATACTGGAGCCGATAAAAGCTTTATATCTCTTAATTTTGCTACTTTACTTAAACTTACTCCCACTGCCTTAAACAGCACATAGGAAATCGAATTAGCTAATGGAAAATTAGTAGGCACTAACTCTATAATCCGAGGTTGTACCTTAACCTTATTAAACCAACCTTTCGACATCGACCTTATGCCCATCGAACTCGGAAGCTTCGACGTAATCATTGGTATGGATTGGCTATCCAAATACCATGCAAAGATTTTATGCAACGAGAAAGTGGTTCACATCCCTTTTGAGGGTGAAACTTTGATTATTCGGGGTAATCAAAGTAAGACCAGATTAAGCATAATATCCTGCATCAAAACCATGAAATACATCAACAGAGGATGCCAAGCATTTTTAGCTCATGTAACTGAGAAAAAGACAGACGAAAAGCGACTGGAAGACGTGCCTGTAGTACGAGATTTTCTGAAAGTTTTCCCTGAAGAGTTACCTGGACTACCACCTGTTCGTCAGGTAGAGTTTCAGATTGACTTGGTGCCGGGAGCAGCACCAGTAGCACGAGCACCCTACCGTTTAGCGCCATCAGAGATGCAAGAACTGTCCAATCAACTACAAGAGTTATTGTATAAAGGATTTATTCGACCAAGCACTTCGCCTTGGGGAGCTCCTGGCCTATTCGTCCAAAAAAAGGACGGATCTCTTAGGATGTGTATCAATTACCGGGAGTTGAATAAACTTACGGTGAATAATCGATATCCATTGCCAAGGATCGATGATTTGTTTGACCAACTGCAAGGATCGAGTGTTTACTCGAAAATCGATTTAAGATCGGGTTATCATCAGCTGCGTGTTAGGGAATAAGATATTCCTAAAACAACTTTCCGAACCAGATACGGTCACTGCAAATTTCAAGTGATGTCATTTCGGTTAACTAATGCACCAGCTGTGTTCATGGATCTCATGAATCGTGTGTGCAAACCCTATTTGGATAAATTCGCGATCGTGTTCATTGATGATATTCTTATCTATTCTTGGAGCGAAGAAGAACATGCGGAGCATTTAAAGACTATTTTGGAATTACTCAAGAAAGAACAGCTATACGCTAAATTTTCCAAGTGCGATTTTTGAATTCACACTATGCAGTTTCTTGGGCACGTGATTGATCACCATGGTATTCACGTAGATCCTTCCAAAATAGAAGCAGTCAAAAACTGGCCGACACCAACAACTCCCACTGAGGTGCGTCAATTTTTAGGACTTGCTGGCTATTATCGGAGATTCATTGAGGGATTTTCGAAGATTGCCAAGTCTTTAACGGAATTAACTCAGAAAAACAAGAAGTACGTTTGGGGAGAAGATCAAGAGAAAGCTTTCCAGCTGTTAAAGCAAAAGCTTTGTGAAGCACCAATTCTAGCCTTACCTGAAGGAAACGACGATTTTGTTGTTTATTGTGACGCATCACACCAAGGGTTAGGCGCGGTATTGATGCAAGGGAATAAGGTTATTTCTTATTCCTCCAGACAGCTCAAGTCTCATGAGGAGAATTATACGACTCATGATCTTGAGCTAGGAGCAGTTGTATTTGCTCTTAAAATCTGGAGACATTATCTGTACGGCACGAAGTGCGCCGTATTCATAGATCATAAGAGCCTTCAACATATTCTCGACCAGAAAGAATTAAAAATGAGGCAACGCCGATGGTTAGAGTTACTAAGTGACTACGACTGTGAAATTCGTTACCACCTTGGAAAAGCAAATGTTGTAGCAGATGCTTTAAGCAGGAAGGAACAAATTAAGCCACTTCGAGTCAGAGCCTTAGTCATGACCATTAATTTGGACTTGCCATCCCAAATTGTCAATACACAAGCTGAAGTAGTGAAGGAAGAAAATATTCAGGCTGAGAATTTAAGGGGTATGGACAAGGTGTTTGAACTTCGTCATGATGGGACTCGTTGCATAAAGAACCGGAGCTGGTTACCGCTCTTTGGTGATTTAAGAAATGTGATTATGCATGAATCACATAAATCCAAGTATTCTATCCACCCAGGATCTGAAAAGATGTATCATGATCTCAAAAAGCTTTACTGGTGGCCAAACAAGAAAGCTGATATTGCTGAGTATGTCAGTAAATGTTTGACATGTGCATGAGTAAAGGCTGAACATCAAAGGCCATCTGGCTTATTGACACAACCAGAGATTCCTGAATGGAAATGGGAAAGGATAACTATGGATTTCCTCACCAAGTTACCTAGGACGTCAAGCGGGTATGACACTATTTGGGTCATAGTTGATCATCTTACGAAATTAGCTCACTTTTTTCCGATCAAGGAGACTGATGAAATAGTAGATTTAGCTCAATTAGACCTGAATAAGGTAGTCTCACGACATGGAGTACCAATTTCCATTATCTCGGATCATGATTCTCATTTCACGTCCCAATTTTGGGAAAGGCTTCAGAAAGCTTTGGGTACTAATTTGGATATGAGCACTGCTTATCATCCACAGACCGATGGACAGAGCGAAAGAACTATTCAAATGTTGGAAGATATGCTCAGAGCATGTGTAATAGATTTTGGTAAAGGATGGGATAGACATTTGCCTTTGGCAGAATTCTCATACAACAATAGTTACCATGCGAGTATTAAAGCAGCGTCGTTTGAAGCACTTGTTGGGAATGCTTCTCGCACTAAAATGTGACAACATATTTGGGATTATATTAGTTATTATGTATGGCACAAACACAAGGACTAGAAGCGTCATTAATGTAAAGTCTTGTGTTTGTTTGCCTATTTATACCCTCCTAGACTTCACTAGGAGGGTAAGCCTTGTGTGTGTAATTTACTCTTTCACTTTTATCAATAATAAGACTAGGTTCATCTTCTCTATCAATACTTTCTCTCTCTAACCATCTTCTCTATCAATACTTTCTCTCTCTAACCATGGAGATGATGTTTTATCATCATCCCCGACCTCCCGATTTACAATATATCACCAATACACGATCCAACAATTTGTATCAGAGCCAGGTTTTAGTTTTGGTCAATTTGTGTGAATTTATCTTGTCAAAAAAGCGTATTTTTTTTCATCTGTGGATCTGAACTGTTTGAATGCTATTTTTCTGTGGATCTGAATTTTTTTGAAGCTATTGCACCAGCGCTGTTACTGGTCAATATTCTATTGCTATAAACAGTTTATCAACTTTTTAGTGTATCTGGTCCATATTCAGTCCATATACATCTTTATCATTTTTGTTGTTGTCGTGACTGTTTGAATCATTCCGTGAAAAATTGTGGTTGTGAAATGGTCGGAAAACGTGGTCTGGTATTTTTAAGGTCGATAAGTTGGTCTGATTATTGGTCGATAAATAGTCCGAATATACTACTGGTCAGAAACTCATCAGATAATATTGGTCGGAAAAGTGGTAAAAATGGTTGGCCGGAAAAGTCATCGGAAAACTCATCGGAAGGTTTTTTTCACAATTGCTTGTAAAGCAATTGCGAAAAACCCTTTTCTTTCACAATTGTGAATTGCTTTCGCAAATGCTTTTCACAATTGTGGCTTTTCGCAATTGACTGGTCAACGGTCAAACCTTTCGCAATTGCCGGTCAATGGTCAACAGTCAACGGTCAACAGTCAAACCTTTCGCAATTACCGGTGAACGGTCAAACTTATTAAAGTTAAAAAGAACAGATTGAAGATGAAGAACATAACTGACCATTTGACCTCGAACAAAACTACCACAGACTGAGTCCTAATTTCAACATCAGTTCAAGTATCACATATAATCCTAACTATAACCTACAACTAATCCTAATCAAGTTTCAACCATAATCCCCACCATCTCTCCCCAACTCCAATCAACCACTTTCATGACACGAACATCATATAAAACAAAAAACAAAATAAAGATCCCAGTTTGGTTTATTTCGTATCTCGTATGAGATTTTCAGAACCTTCAAGATTTTCGCAAAACGAAATGAAACCATACAATCATCGATCTATCTTTGTTGAAGCAAAACCTCATTCATTCAATATCCAAATAAAAAAGAAAATGAAATCTAACAAGTTTGTTAGTTTCTTTCTTCAGTTCGTTTCAACTAAACACAAGAACAATACCATACAAACCTTACCCGAGACCCATAGGATCTTGAAGCCGAAAAATGCTTTCTTGATTTGGATAGAGCAGAAAACTTAATTACAACAAGGTGAAAGTTCAGTGGAGGTTGTTGTTGTGGTTATGTTGTGTTGATTTGTTTGGATGAGATAAGGGGTGATTAGGGATTAATACAAGAGGAGCGTGACTGATTATCAAAAGGGACGGATTTGTTTTTTCTTTCCCAGATCTAATAATTTTATGTGGGGGCGGAGAGATTATGAGACATTAGGGTCAAATGTGTGATGTTTAAAGCATTATTATACCCCGTGGGATTAGGGTTATAGATTTGGATGGGCTTGGTGTTGGGTTCTTTGATCGACCCATCCGGAAATATGGGCTAAAATTGGTTATTCTTTTTTCGTTGGGCTGGGTTCACGTGGATTATTATATCGCATGAGTTTGTGAGTATCATAATGTCATACGAATTTTGGTTATTGTTATAAATCATAACCTTGGGTAATATGTTGGTAAATACTTACTTTTGGGGTTCGTAATGACAAATTGAATTAATTTTCACGAGGATACGTTTTTGACAAGATCGGGATAAAACCATTATCATAGTTCTCTTAAACCGTCAAAAGGCTAGTGTTGGGTATTGAACCTCAAGATGTGACTACGGCGTTAATTCATTATTATTTATTTGAGATTGAAGTGGAATTTCACGGGTGCGTGTACTTAGTATCTTGAAGATATCGGGGTTGGTTGGATGCATGATTCTTCGAGATCCTTGTTCGAGCTTTTAACCGTCAAAATGATTAAGACTTGAGTTATCTAGTTATACATGATGTAAGGAGTTACGTTGTTGTGCTCACAGAGTATAACTATCACTTTAAAGGAGTTACATTGTAGTGCTCAAGTGTCACACAAAGATGTGGATAATTCAAGATGAGTTCATATACAGTTAAGGATGGTTGGATGGGTATATGAAATGACCTATGCTATAAGGAGTTACGTTGTAGTGCTCAGTATAGGTACTTAGTCAGACTATAGTGCAAGTTTAAGTCACAAGTTTAGGTTATTTTACTTCAGTCTCAAGTTCGTAATACTGGGTTTTCTCCATCAGTAATTACTACAAAAAGCCATCAGAATGATAATGGGGTCGGTAAGGAGTTAGATGAGAAGAGTATTAAAGAGTAGAGATTTTATCAGCAGTTGATTCTCATGGGCTATTTATGGTACTTCACACATCTTCGACTAATTGGACATACAGGGTTTACGCAGCCTCCGTTTCCATCGTAACCATAGTGTGTATGCTTCCGATTCCGCGAAGACATCGTGGGGGAAGAGAGAGTGGATGTTCTTTGACCTTTCTTGCATTCTTTGCGAAAGCACTCTTTTTACAGATTTATCTGCATTCAGGGGGAAGAAATGTGCACATCGAGGACGCATAACAGATTCACGTGATCGAGCTTACAGTTTTAGTACTACCGGAGAGACGTCCGCAGAGATGATCAGTGGTTCAGTTTTGTGATTTTGGTGTAATCGTTTCAACTTTCGCAGGTTGTGATGTGCGAAGTAGCCTACTTATGTGAGAAGATCTTGCTGATTTCTTGCATGTTACCCCCGAACGGAGTTTCCGCATTGAGCATAACCGTTACTGAGTACTAGTCAGATTTGCTTGGTGTGGTTTACGATGTCATTTACAAATTCCGCTTTCGAATCCGCTAAAGACGGTTGTCAGTTTGGGGGGAAGCTGATTCAGAAACTTCACCAAAAAGAAGTAGATGAAGAAGCCGTTAAAGACATGCATCATGAATTGGGGGGAAGTTAATCCAGTTCATGCATATTACATCGTTTGACTACAAGTGAAGACCTTATGAAGACCTTTCTTTATTTGTATTTGTACTTGTAGGAAATGATGTAAGTAATCCCATATGTTGCCACATTGGGGGAAGATTGTTGGGAATGCTTCTCGCACTAAAATGTGACAACATATTTGGGATTATATTAGTTATTATGTATGGCACAAACACAAGGACTAGAAGCGTCATTAATGTAAAGTCTTGTGTTTGTTTGCCTATTTATACCCTCCTAGACTTCACTAGGAGGGTGAGCCTTGTGTGTGTAATTTACTCTTTCACTTTTATCAATAATAAGACTAGGTTCATCTTCTCTATCAATACTTTCTCTCTCTAACCATCTTCTCTATCAATACTTTCTCTCTCTAACCATGGAGATGATGTTTTATCATCATCCCCGACCTCCCGATTTACAATATATCACCAATACACGATCCAACAGCACTTTATGGACGAAAGTGCCGGTCACATGTTTCCTGGGCGGAAGTCGGAGAATTCCAACTTACCGGACCAGAGATAATTCAGGAAACCATCGATAAAATAGTGCAAATTCGGCAACATTTACAAACCGCACGAGATAGGCAGAAGAGCTACGCAGATGTAAGGCGGAAGCCTATGAAATTTGAAGTTAGAGACAGAGTCATGTTAAAGGTGTCACCATGGAAAGGCATGGTCTGATTTGGAAAGCGGGGAAAGTTGAATCCCAGATATATCAGACCATTTAAGATTCTGGAGAGAATCGGTCCAGTAGCCTATAGACTAGAACTTCCTGTAGAGCTCAGTAAAATACATCCTATCTTCCACGTCTCTAATCTGAAGAAGTGTTTATCAGATGAAACACTTGTGATTCCCATGAAAGAGCTTCGTCTCAATGACAAACTCAATTTTGTAGAAGAACCTGTGAAGATCATGGACAGAGAAATCAAACAGCTAAAACGAAGCCGCGTTCCCATTGTTAAGGTTAGATGGAACTCCAAGAGAGGACCAGAATTTACCTAGGAACGAGAAGATCAAATCCGGGCAAAGTACCAACATCTTTTTCCTAACTCACCGAAAAACGTAGACTGAATCTCGGGACGAGATTCCTTTCAACGGGGGGATAATGTAACCACTGTAAGAATTCCACTATGTAATAAACTATTATCATATTCTAAATAAAGAATACTTATCCCTTTTCTACGTATATTTTTTTTTATTATCTGATCATAACTATTGTCTAATGTGACGTAGCTCACATCCTCGATAAACGTGCTCACACGCAACCCAACCTTAACTTATTAATGTTTATTCATATAAGCATTTCCATATGTCAAGTCTAAAACTTTATGATACCTCATCTGCCACTTTACGATAATTCGTTAACGTACGTTTAAACTTAAACGTTTCTTACCTAATAGAGTTTCTATGAAACCCTAAATTATTATAACAACATATATGAATAACAAAACCCTAAAAATACTAAAATACAACTTATTTGAGTAATGTACAAGTTACTAAAGCACAGAAAACCCTAGAACCACTTTAACTCCCGATACAAACCCTAATTTCACAAAACTATGATTTTATGTAATAAAATCATACAAGTCCTTTAAGCCAAGGTACAAGTCATTTATGCATAAAAACTAATTATTCATAAAAATACTATATTAACCCTAAAAATATTTATTTTAAAGCACATTGTACAAGTAATCCATGCACTAACTTTTAAAATAAATTTATTAGACTTACTAAATATTAGTACAAGCCCTTAAACCCAATATACAACCCTTCAATGCATAAAACCCTAAAATCTCATTTATATATTTTAAAACCTAATAAAATTTACATATAAATAATATAACTTAACTTAATATTAAAAATATATTTTCTATAATATTTACACCCTAGTACAACTCTATTAAGCCCATGGTACAACTTCTTTAAGCACAACATAATTTCTTTTTCATTTTTAGATAATTCGACATACATATATATATGTGTAAACTCTAAAATTAATTTCTAACTAATATCTACTTAAACCAAACCCTAGAAACTAACTAGTTACATCCTTAAACCCTAGTGTACAATACCCTATAGCCTAAGTACCACTCCATGAAGCCTATTCGATCCAAATCATACCTTCATAGTTCGAATCTAACTAGAATCAAATCAAACCAATTCTTTACTAATTACTAAGTAGTATACTTACCACAAATTATCATCTAGGTCACAAAAGCTCTACATATCTCATTCCCTTGAAATTTTAAACTAAGTTAAGAAAGGTAGGCACATGTCATGGAGAGGGTTTTTCCACATAGTCCTTCCCTCCCCCTCCTCACAAGTGGCACCCCAAGAACTTAACACACCTCTCAATAACTCACTAATCCCATAACAAGATAACTTAGTCACTTAGAAAACCTTAATTTCTCATCTTCTATAAATAGCAAGACCTAATGTCCCATTTTAAACCTACACCATTCGAACCACCATTAAAACAGCCCACCCTCACTCACTACTGATCAAACAGCCCACCTTCACGCCAAGGAAATATCCTAAAAAGCCTAGAAGGAGGAAGAATCACTTGTGCCCCATTTCCAAGTCCATACGCCATATATATAATCCTATAATCGACTAAGTAGCAAGTAAGTGTTCTAACTCTTTTCCTTACTTTTTATAAACCTTAAACACCCTTAAAAATGATATTAAGTAACCTATATTAAGCAACAAAGTCAAAAACTAAATATTTCTTTTCTTTTTCTTTTGTCGAGCAAATCAAACACACCCATAATTTTATTTTCGTAACATTATAAATCTAGAAATCTATAAAACACATTAGAGATAAGTTAGATATGATTATGATCATGATAATGTGCGTTAAAAACTGGCTAGAACATGAAAATACCAAAAACACGCTTGTTTTCTTCTTTCTTTTTCTGTCGCAAACCAGTCCCCAACGCCCCACTTTGGACCCTAGTTTCGACCACTAAATGACATCTAAAAACTCTGAAACTTGGCAAACCTAAAGACCACCTAGCTGGCTAATGATAGGAAAAAGAACGTTGTAAAATGGTGGCCTTGCCTCGCTTTAAATCGTGTTCCAAAACAGCCTCTCGCCCATTGTTTTAACGCCCCACTTTTAATTATTTCGAGCCTTATAAGCTCTAAATATAAGCTAAAAAGCTGTAAATAAGCTGTTAATAAGATGATAATAAAGGGTATAAAAGAGTCGTAGAAAGTCGTGCCTTTTCCCGTAACTTATAACGTGTTTTATTGAAATAAGGATGTCGGGCGTAACGACATCAATGTCTCATGGGTATTTTCTGCCAAGACTCTATTAGTTTTATATGTTGGACTTAAATGGATGTCGATATGCAGTTTGAGGGGTAAAAAGTGTCAGTTTTGAAACTATAGGGTAGAAACTGTCATTTCACCATAGTTCAGGGGTAAAAATTATAATTTTATAAAAGTTGAGGGGTTTTATGAAAGTTCAGGGGTATAAACTGTCAATATATAAAACTATAGGGGTAAAAAGCGTAACATTTTATACTTATATATTTCTAATCGTTTTATAATAAAAAAATTTATAAACGGAATACGTTTATTTCGAAAACAAACAAATGAGATATATATTTAACGAACAAACGAAAACAAAAAAAAAAAAAATAAAAAATAAGATAAATCTTATAACTTTTGAAGAGACTTCATGTTGTCTCAATTTAATATTTAATCGACAACCAAACCGTTACGAAACGAAATATTAAAACTAATATATATAAACGAATACGATTACTGAAACTTGACATACCAACCCAGGTTGCGTGCCGGAGACGTTTATCAACTTTATTTAACTTTGTTTTCCATCCAGACTGTCGAGGTGAGTTCATAGTCCCTGTTTTTATGCGTTTTCCAAACTTGTGGGGAAATACATGCTACTAAACCGAGCACAAGTATTTTCCTGTATGCTTTCCTGATTGTTATTGCCTAAGTTAACTGTTGCCTATTTTAAAAAGTCCCTCATATCATGTGCCATTAGTCACCTGCGGGGTGAGCGCGAATATAGTGAATAGATCTATTGGCCTGACGACCCATTTGTACTAGTCGGATGGATATCTTTAGTGGTAGCCGGATAGACAAATGCATTATATTTGAAATCTATAAAGAGTTTTTGGCAGACTCCTACTCGAGGGCAAGATTACTTTCATTTAATTATGTTGGTAATACTGAAAACTGTTAACGCATTGCGTGTCATGAGGCTTAGTGCAATATACCGAACTTTGATATAACTGATTTCTTTTTACTTAGCTTGTGTTCAACTGATTATAACTTTAAACGCTATGGATTCACTCAACCTTTGTGTTGACTTTTTAGCATGTTTTATCTCAGGTAATTAAAAGACTGAACTTGGCACGGAGTGGCTGTGGACTTTCTTCTCATAAAAAGAGTGTCAACTATGTTATCATTCAATGAATAATGTAACTTTTATAACGTATTTCCGAACTTCCCTCTGGGACCTATATTATGTAACTCTGATTTAATAAATGAAAGATAACAATTTTATTTAAAACGTCTCTTTTCGAGTCGTTTTCTATTATCATGACTACGATACTTGAAGTAATACCCCAACTTCTATTTTCGCTGCGAATATCGAAAACGGGGGTTCATCAGTTACAAACACTGCTAAAGTTTTTTAACAACTGAATAAGCCCTCTGGAAACTAACAAAATAATCAAGTCTAAACAAGAGAAACAATTAAATTGATTATATTTCATAAAGGATGGTGGACATGGTATGTTCAGCTTACTTTTAGTTTAGTATAGTGTTCTATTATAAACTGTGTAGGTATATGCTATTATGTATACATGTTCCTACACAAATAATAAGGCAATTTTACATGAATGCGTAAATTTTTGGGTGTTTTACGTATGCTATGATTACGTTATATATTTTAGGTAAATATCTCTACGAAATCATATATAAATAATTTATACTTATAAACGCAATTTTATATGGATGTATTTTTTCTAAAAATATCTGTATATTTTTAAAAAAAAATATGTATTGGATATGTTCCATTTGTAATTATCTAATAATTAAAAAAGCTTTCGATAAAAATTTTATTTTAATAACCGATTAAGAGCAGTACTAACCTGAGAGTTAGTACTGCTGGTTATGTTAGGAACAGTACTAATCTGAACGTTAGTACTGCTGACTATGATCATTTAAACTTAGCACTGCTAAAGTTTTTTAACAACTGAATAAACCCTCTTGAAACTAACAATCTAATCAAGTCTAAACAGGAGAAACAGTTAAATTGATTATATTTCATAAAGGATGGTGGGCATGGTATGTTCAGCTTACTTTTAGTTTAGTATAGTGTTCTATTATAAACTGTATAGGTATATGCTATTATGTATACATGTTCCTACACAAATTATAAGGCAATTTTATATGAATGCGTAATTTTTTAAAAATTAAAAATACATCAATTTTTTCTTTGATACTAATTAAATGCGTAAATTTCATTATTAATAAAACATAAATCACATGAACATCTTAGAAGTAAATTAGTAACAGTTGCAACTCTTTTAGATAAAAATATTCAAGAAACATAATTTTTTGAGATTCATCGTATGCTTGATCAAATATCGTCATCACTATTCTCGTCGTCGGTAGTTTCATAATCAGTAGAGCCGTCATTAATAAAACTTGCTATATCATCGCTAGAAGAAACAGATCTAACACTATATGCGTCTGAATCGACTTCCCATACTTCGTTGTCGATGTAGATGTTAGAAACATGTGTTTCGCGCTCTCTCCCATCAATATCAACCATATCATCCGACATCTCATTGCCACTCATGTTATGTCTGTGTAAAAGCTCTCTTTCATATTTCTCATCCATGGGTGCATCTTTGTCTTGTCCAACATCATCATGATATTCCTCACCTATGGATGTTATAAAAAAAAAAGAAAAAAAAGAAGACAATCAAATACTTTAAAAAACAAATATATAAGTACAAATTTAAATTTTCTAAACACCACTCACACACAAAATTATACATGGAACCACTTTTTAACAAATAACCTGTTGAAGATTCTTCAATGATATCCTCATCAAGAATAGTATACTTGGATTTATAGTCAACTAAATCATAAAAAGGTTCATACAGATCATTGATATTAACCCACACACCTTCTTCAGATACACTGTTGTTATTCTCATGTTCGTCATCTGTATTTTCATCATAGAGCATATACTTTGGTAGGTTCGATGCTACAAAGTCCTGTATTGTTTTTGAATACGTGAACGCATTTGGTTCTTCATCAACAGATATATTTGATTGATCTCGGTAAGAGATTTGACCAAATCGTTGTGACGCATAATCTATATGAACCCATGGGAAAGTGGGGTTCTACAAACCAAAACATAGTTAGTAGTTACTAACAAATTATCTGTTATGAGGACTGTTTGATTTATCTTGTTGTCTATGGTAGCTTAATAATATAGGATTAGCATGATTGTTTGGTTTAGCTTATTATGTAGACTATGGGGATTGTTTGGAATAGATTAAATCTTACGCTTACAATATGTATGAACATTGATTTGCGTACAATATATATGTTTCATAAAAATATAATGTGCAATTGTAAATTATTACCATTGGGTTTTTTTCCCCAAGATGATTAGCAGCCAGAGTTTTCACAACTTTTGATTGTGCCTTTTCATCATCAGATGAAGTTAGATCTATAACTTTGTCTGATTGTGTCTTTTCATCGTCTGATGAAATCAGATCAACAACTATCTTGTTGACTGACTTGCCGTTTCTAGTCAGTCTACGGTGTTTATGTATAACTGGAAAAGGCTGCAATTATCACAAACTTAGTTAGTTTTTTTGATTGATAAGTATTACATAATATGAATTACAATTATTTTTTATACCTCTCCATTGTCATCTTTTTTTTGCACATTTTTATCGTCTGATGAACTAACATCAAAATTTTTGTTGCAGACTAACTTGTTGTCTTTAGTCAGCCTACATCGTTTACGTGTAACTGGAACAGGCTGCAGATATTAGAAAGATATTTAGACTTTTTGATTCATGAGTTTCACATAATAAAATATTATCAAAATTTAATAAAAATACCTCATTAGCAGATTTATATTCAGAATAATCAAGCTTGCATGTATTTTTACCAGTTTCTGATTTCGCCTTTAACAATCTCCGGCTGTTGTGTGTAAAACAAACAACCTAAGAAATGCATAAAAAATAAAAACTAATAAATATTTACTTCCACTACAATGCAAAATAGTACGTAATTAAAATTTTATATAATACCTCATTATCAGTATCATGTAAATCAACATCATCATCAGCAGATGTGTTGTATATATATGGATTGTTTTGTTTTTGCTTATTCGAAATTGGAGTAATTCGATAACCATTGACACCAGCAGCATATATCTGTATATTTTATGTTTATAATTAATTATGTAAATCTAGCACAAATAAATGACAACAATAATAAACATATTTATGTTATAATACCTCATCATCTGATGGAACAACCTGCAAGTATTAGAAAGATATTTAGATTTTCTGATTGATGAGTTTGACATAATACTAATTTACCATATTAGTGATACCTCTTCATCGTCAGATATAACAATAGGTTGATTATATTTTGTGAAACCATCATTATGATTTGAGTAGTTAGAGTTGGTTTTAGCTGCTGCTTTTTTGTTTTCATGCATATAATTAACATAGAAGAGTGTTACTATTTGATATTCTAAACAGTTAGTTTAGCTTAGCACATAATCAATCTACTAATTTTGATTAAAACATGAATACCTTCGATGCCTTTGCTTTCACCATTGTTATTGTTTTTTGATAACAGTAATCGTATTTTAGGATTGAACAATATATATCGAATGCCGTTATTTATATAACACGTAGGTGGATATATTTTAGGATTCGATTTGTTATACATTATATTTTTACTATAGATATAGATTACATATATATTTTAGATTACATATATCTTTTGAACATAATTATAGAATTTATTTTGTACATATTTATAGTAAACCGAATATCTCAATATTTTAATTTTTCTTTAAGTTATCTATTCATAATTTAGGTTATATTGTGATACATTCATTGGGTATAACTTTTGATAGTCCTATTTGTAATTTCAAAACAACAAAATATTTGATCAATGGCAGCTACACCAAACATTAATGAGTTGAAAGCAGCATGTGGTTCAGACAACCTATCAGATGCATTTAAGTTTTTGTTGGGATTTCTCATCCGGATGGGGGACGAATGCACCCAGCTGAGGGCTAAGATCGAAAAACGTGAACAAACCATCAATGAGGCTGATTCGTTTGGCCCTTTTCATGGGTTTGCTACAACTGGATATGATTGCCTGCTTGAAACTCACATGAGGGACCGTCGAAAACTTGATTTAATGTCTCAACTACTGGTGTTGGCTCGCGAAGGAATCGATGAGAAGGAAGTTCATGTGGAACAGATGGAGATTGAAGCATACTCCGAAGATGTTTAAGATGTGTTTATGTTTTTCCTTTGTTTTTGAATGTGATCATGGCTTCAGTTTATGAACTTTGTCATGGAACTTTGTTGCAAATACTATGATGCTACGTAATGGAAGTAACTGATCAATGATCAGTCTTTTTAGTTTTAATCAAGTTTTTATTACGTTTATAATTTACATTTATTTTTTACTGTATGATAAAAGGGTAACATAGGTATTAACTGCATCTCGAAGGTTTAATCAGTTAGTTCCGTTTACCCGGGATGTGTCTGCCTACACAGCTTATACATACTAATTTGAAAGATAGTGTTGTTTAAGTGTTTTAATATATATCAAGTATTGTATTTAATTTAAAGGGTGATGTTCTGGTAGGTTTAGGATTAGTTTAATGTGTACCTAAGTATATACAATGATGTTTAGTTTGTTTAGCACATATTTATATGGATGTTTTATGGATTTGGTAGCTTGTTTTAGTATATATCAAATATGTTATGCAATTACAATGTAGCTGTTCCAATTGCTGTAGGATCTTGTTCCATTACATCAAATAACTTAAAATTCGACAAAACCTTTATGCAATTAATTAGGATGTATTTAAAAGATAATAATTTTTTTATTTTAAAAAATATGTCGATATCTTTCTAACTTGTTTAAAATTTTATGATATATCGTGAATCAATGATCTACTTGTTTGGATATATAGTTGATTAATACTGGTTGTTTGGTTTTAATACTGATATGATACGATTATCGCGGATACTTAGATATTTAGTATTGTTCGGTATAGAAGTTAGTATTGTTCGATGTTATTACTTAGTGTTGCCAAGTAGAATGGGTAATGCTGCTTGTGCTGCTTGTGTCATATGTGATTACTTACGACAAACATCTTTTGTGTGTTATCAAATATCGGACGTTGTATTCATTACTGCATATGTAAATTTGTAATAGCAAAATAATGTGTTTAAAAAATAACAACCTATTTAATAATTAAACAAACATATGGTTTCAACTGTCTAACAAAATTCATAATCAAAAACATTGTTCAATGCAAATATGGTGTTCAAAGAAAATATTTTTTCAAATAATATCAAACGCATCCAGTTTTGGGTTTTTTCATTCATCCTTCTCCAAATTTACTGTCACCAGCTTCTTTGTTGGGAAGTTTTCTTCTGCTTCATTATCTCCTACATCAATCATTTCACGTTGTCTCTTCTTATATCTTCCAAAAATGTTAGATGCTTCATTCTATATAAAAAGGTTAAAAGTAATTACAATAATTTACTTTGTTGATTGGTATATGTTTTCAATAGACTAATGATTAGTGCATTAGTGTTTCCAGGTGTGGAGCCAAAACTATCTCGTACAAATTTACCTCATTTGCAACAATAGCTGGAATTGCCGTGTCATTTGACGCAACCTATGATGTTAAATCAATTTAAATAACATTTATTAAGTTCTTTATTTTCAAACACGAATAGTGGTTAGACGTATATCAACATATAGTAAATAATACCTTATTCACACATCTTGAATTCTGTAACTCATGTTCATCATCATGTAGAATATCTTCGAAATCCTGCGGTTGATGACCAATAACATGTTGTTCATCTTTAGTACCATGTAGGTCTTCATCAATTACTTCTTTACCAGCTTCGGAAAAATCCAGGTGTTCTCCATGTTCTTGTTCATCAGCTTCAAAATTATCTAGGTCCTCTACAATTTCTTCTTTATCTGCTTCAGAACCGTCCATATCTTCTCCAGGTACTTCATTATCAACGTCAGAATCATCAAGATCTTCCTCCATTTCTTGTAGTTCATTTTCAGAATCATGCACGCCTTTCTCAACATCTTGATCTTCATCTTCAGATTCATGTAGTTCATCTGAATCCTCTTCCAGTCCATCTTCGTTACCCTGTTTTTTAGTTGTGTATTCCATATACATTTTTAAAAAAATATATAAAATCACATGAATTGTACTATGAACTGCATACATATTTTTTAAACTTGTGTTAATATAAAGAGTTAACAGTACTAAGTTTACAGTAGCATAACTAACTTGATATTTAGTACTGCTATTATGAGTTTAAACGAATAGTTTGAACTTGAACCTTAGTTCTGCTAGAACCTAATTGTTATAATATGTATGATTAAACTGAAAATAAGCTAAAAACCAACTGTTTGTGTAAAAATTTTCAGCAGCAACCGAGGAATTATATTATACCATAATTGATTGTTTAATTATTTAATACTGTAATGTATCGAACCTCTTCGTCTAGGAAACCATTCTTGAAGTAATTGATTGTATCAATATCTTCAGTGACCTTTTCAGCTCGATAAATATGACTGTTATTGTTATGGTTAAACTCAGTATATTTCACTTTGAATAGATATTGTTTTCCGATTATCTGATTAAGCTCATCCGGAAAGTATTCATCTGTATCCATGCCTTGTTCTTGCATGATCTCCCATGTTGACAAGTTTGTCATCCTATGCACATTGTTATCAAATAGAATAATCTGGGTAGAACCACTATCATCGAATATACGAACAATGATTTTGAACCTACAAATTTAAATAAATGAAAATTAGGATTGGGTAATACTTTTTTGTTATAACAAATTGAATTATTTATGTTAATAGAGTTTTTTTGGTACCTAGATGCAACTGCATATGTTTCTCCATGTTTCTTGTAGTACCACAATTGATTCTTGTTTTTCAAACGTGTCATCCCTTTTGAGGCAATTGGTTTGACTCTAGTGTTGCATGTTCTGCATCCTGTATAAGCCCAACCATCATCATATTGTATGCTATGCACTGTTGCATACATAACACAACATGTATCTTGCAATTTAATATTAAAGTTAGTTGCGCAAATGTATTAATTTATTGTATAAAATTATTTAACATATAGTGTATGAAAACATCGATAACGTTTTCTGACCGGCTCAATGGTACGAATCATTCCAACCAATCTTTTTACACAACCGTGCATAAACTCTGCAGGGCTAACAACATGCGTTGCCTGATTGTAGGCTTCAATTTTGAACCCACTTGCATCATATCCCTCTTGTTCTTCATAACTGTGTCATGTAGACATTAGATTTTGGGAAAAAAAAGTGGAACAAATTTTTTTTATTTGTTAATTGCACTTATATTAGTTATTACCTTTTCCGAAAAGCCAATAACTGAGGTATATCTCTGTTTATAAATATCCTTGAACCGAATAAAACATTATGAATTGCGGGTTTGTCTGCATCATGTGCAAGAGCAAATATATTTCGTTATACAATATTATTTAAGTTTTGAGGTAAATGTACAACAAATTGAATTAAAGTGTTACAAAACTTACTATCCCAGAATTTTACTTTCCCCATCATCAATAGAAAGTCTATATAACCAACTTTATCAAGTTTGTCTTCATATTCATTCCACAGCAACGCCCATTTGTCCCAAAAAGTAACATCAAGCCTCAAAGATCTGCATATTGTGTTACTAACATATGATTACATTTGCGCATTTTTTTATGTTAATTATAATTAAATTTAAGATAACTAACTCACTCGGCATCTTTTATGACAACTGTCCTCCGATTCTTTCGGCCGCCAACGCTATTGACGGATACAATATTTTCAATAGCTACAACAGTTCCGATAACATCTGCAAATAAAAAATGGATAATTGAACTAAAATAAATTACATTTTAACATTTACAATATACATATGTTTATTAGATATACATACCAACACAGTAATGCTCATGGTACTCATAGTCTGTGTCCAATATGTGGCTGAATGGTTCATTAATGAAGCCAATAAAGTTGTCATCGATGTGTTCAACTCTCGTAACATCGGTCCCTTTATAAAATGAAATTTTATACATGTGTGGTAACAGCGGCAACCTTCCACCGTTTATGATACTCCAAAATTGGAGATTATATAACATTGACCCTCTTGCAACAGTGACTCAAATTTAAACATCAATTCTTTTTTGATGTAAACTTGAATACGATTTGACTGTTGCAACAATTGTTAGTATTAATGTCGTTGTTAAAATATGTACAACCATATATGATTAGTAATTAAATTAAATATACCTCTTCATCTTGAAAAACACAATCAAGACTGTATGGATCGTGTTCTTCATTTAGTTTGTGGGAATGCCAAACAGAGATACACCTTCCTTTTATTGTAATATTAACAACCATAGGACTAATATCTTTAATTGGTGTTATTGTGCGATCATTTATGTTTAGTCCTGTCAAATTGTACACATAGTCTTCATATGAACTGAACTAAAACCATTTATATATTGAATAATAAATTCTAACCAAACCTTGTGAATGAGTGAATGACTCCCAAAAATGGACATATTGCTTCCATTGCTTTTCCTTTGGCGGGAAGTTATTCCTACATATATTCAAAGATAATATCAGTTGGCAGTTTATCAAACCATGTAAAATAAAAAATATCTGTTTATTATTTGTTAACAAACTACCTGAAGAAGCAGATCCACCAGTAGATGTATGCATCCCTGTGGATTTCTTTCTATATCCACTAACACCTGTAAAATGATCAATATATTGTTGCGATATAATGAAATTTAACAAAAACATACACACAATAATTTATATCCAAATTACCTGTTGAGGAGCTACTTAAATTGGATGAATGAACTTTTGAAGTCCTTCCACTCAGTGTCGTTAACCCTATATAATTTTTTAAATTTTTATTAGATAAAATTTAAAAATACGTTACAGGCACTTAATAATAATGAAATTAATGGATGTAGAGAAACAAAGTTTGAATTACCAATTTTGGCATTCTCTCGATCGGAATACGTATCCAAAGACGTTGACTGGTACTCAAAATTTCCTTTTGGACGTGGATTAACGGATCCTGTATGTTGATCAATACATTATTCTCAAACTATTATATGCTAGATTTTATAACCGCCGGAAGCTAAATTAATTATTAACAATAATACCTGATGCTGCATTTCTCAAATCTTTTTGTTGGTTCCTAATGTATGCCATCCTATTTGATTCATTGAGGTTGATTTCCCTAATAACATTTACAAAATATTTTATCTTATCATTAAAGTGGTGTCATTCAAACATTAACATATCAAAGTTTGAAATAATGTATAGTAAGAAAACTAATTACACAATATACACAGTGTACACAAATTATTTGGATTAATGTCAAACTATAATACATTGTGGTTTCCTACCTGGTGTATCATCTCTAAACATGGTTGTGACTGCTTTAGTTGTCCTATTTTTTGAAAGTTCAGTGCCTGGGTATTCAACAAACATATACGTAAATAAACTATATAATTAAATCATATTCTCATTTAATACTTTTACACCATAATACCTTGCCGACGTGTTTTTGATGCACCACCCTCAATCATGGTTGCAACCACTGCAGTTGGTTTCTTTATATTACCTTTAACTGATGCAAATATTAAAGTATATCTGTGTTTACTCATTGTCCTTAAAGTTTTACACATATGGGCCATTAACAACATAATTTTAAACCAAATACCTTGTTTCTGCTTTGTTGGTGTATCGCTCTCAAACATTCTCGCACCTGTTGTTGTACTTTTAGGTGTTGAATATCTCACTGATGAAAAAAGTACAACGTTATATCTGAGTAAAATTAAATATAAAATCAACTCTATTATTACACTAAATTAAAAACATCATACATTCTGGATATGTAACTGGTGTGTCACTTCCAGCCATGTTCCCATCAACTGGGACTGATCTATTTTTTATACCATTCCCATCTACAAATTCAAACAAAATTCCTCCTTGTAAATATAAAGTCTATGAGGGAAACATGGTTAACATAAGGCATTAATATATAAGTTGTAAATAAAGATAGAAAAACATGTAAAATCTAACAGCGCAAGATATAATACAACTCTTATGAACTACTTATATTCTTTTCAAGTGTGTGTTACAAAAAAGGTTTAGCAGTACTAAGTTTATAAGAACGTGATTAAATTGAAACTTAGTACTGATATAATGTATTTGAAGAAACAATACTAACGTGCTAGTTAATACTAAATTGAAAGTTAGTACTGTTGTGATCGTTAAAGGCGCAGTTCTAATTTGAAACTTAGTACTGTTAACATGCGTTTAAAGAAACAGTACTAACGTGAAAATTAGTACTATTGTAACCCAATTGTTATAGCAACAAATACATATTATGCACAACATGTTTTATAAATAACAAAATCACATAATCTATCAATGAGACAATATCATTGTATCAAGAATATGTTAATGGTCATGTAAGCTATCAATCACATAATATCAATGTATTAAAAATCAATATTAAATTCAAAACCATATAATTCCATAACACAAATATCGACATAATACTTTTAAAACATAATACCTAGTGAATGACTTGATGGTGTATCACTTTCAAACCTGATGTCATTCATGGTAGTAGTTTTCATCCTAACAACTCTTGAATCTGAAACAATTATGTAAATATTGATAAGAAATTTAACACGATGATATAAACTATTAAACAAAGAATATCAGTTTATTTGTTTAACACACATCATCAATTTAATTAACTAAAAAATGTCAATATTAAAGGTATGATAAAAATAATTTAAATGCACAATACCTTTTTAATGCATGGTTGCATCCATTGTAGTAGTTTTCTTTTTTGAAGCTTTTGCCACTGCAATTTTAAATAGACATATGTCTCAACTCATTGAACAAATGTATTAACAGAATTTCAACAAACAACGTATACAAAATAATTTATCATTACAGTACCTGATGCAGGATCTTTTACATTTGTTATATGTTGTGGTGTACTTTTCCCTTCTTGGATATCTACAGCAAAATTCATTGTATCATGAATTAAATACAAATTATATGCAACCAAATTATTCAAGAACACAATACCTTAAAGACAACTTTCAGAATTTTTGTTTTGCTTAGCTTTTGAAAGCCTTTCAGAATGTCTTTGCCGCTGCATATTTGATTAGGGTTGCTATATAGATCGATTTCTATATATTAAAACTACGTATATGTTTGTATATGCGTAGTTAATGATGTATATATAGTGAAAAATTAGGGCTACAATTGTGTGAATTTTAGATATACGCAAACTATTTTTGGAAATAAAAGATATCATAGAATCCATTCTAAACGTATCCTCATATTAATCAAACTGTAATAGCTATGTTATTCGGATTAAGCTTCCCAAATAAGTGTCTATCATTCCTTGCGTTTATAGATTTTAGTTTGTAAAACAAATACAAAATATTGTGTTAGTGCAGTGGTTAAGATGTGATTAACACTTATTCACAAACCCATGTTCGAATCCATGATAATGAATTTTTGAACAAATAAATTCCGGAATTCACAATGTAAAATACTGCTTATGTGGCGTCAATGTGATGACATGGAATAAAAATATGATGAGGTGGTATTCCATGTCATTGATGATGTCATATACATCTTGTTATATATATGTTATAGATAATATATAACACAAATTCGGTACGATATCGGTACCCCTTTCATGCTCAGAAAAAAAATAGTACCACCAATTCGGTATAAGTTCGGTACCAATCTGGTACCGTGGTCATCCCTATTTGAGTGTTACCCCCTTGATTCTTAATCATATCTTGAGGTCCTTAATGTTCTACACGCAAATTGAACAACACAACCATCACAATCCACTCTTAATCACGTTTTACCTTACCATCGATTCCTATAAGTAAACAACTCTAAAAACTGGAATTCACATCAATAATATGACAATTTGATTATTTTATCTAGAAAGTTACGTTTGACTCATAATTAACTCACAAATTGACATGAGTGATTATCCAAAATAAACTTATGTTTCAAATATATTATTTAAATCATATATCTGTTGAATGTGTTCGGAAAATTTCTCAAGTAACATCACTTGAAATTGAAACAACCTTATATTATAGTTGACTCTTAAAAGATAATATAAAAGTGACACATGAACAAACATAGAGATATCTATTAGTAAAACTAGCAGGGTACCCGCACGTTGCGGCGGCGGGTACCCTGAAATAATATTTTCCGGCGAATCATGTATTTTAGTTTATTATGTACTTTTTAATAATAAATTTACGGATATCAAGAATTTCATGTGACGTATTTCAACTCCAAAGAATTTATGTCGTCTTTTTGGGTCTTTTTAAAAGTCATTCGTATAACATGAGCCCGTTTGGTCAGTGCCCGTTTAGCCCGTGTACGTTTGGCCCGTGTCCGTTCGGGTTCTAGCCCGTTTGGCTCGTGCCCATTTGGCCTGTTCCCGTTTGACCCGTGTCCGTTCGGGTTCTAGCCCGTTTGGCCCGTGCCCGTTCGCAATATTTTAACTACTTACTTTATTTTTTTTATAACATTTACAACTTTTTTTTAACAACTTACTTTATTTTTTTATAACTTTTACATCTTTTTTTAACAACTACAGTATTTTTTAGCCACTTTTTTCTACAATTTTTTTTTTCTTTGGCGAAAACAGCATCTTGGAGTCCGGTGCATGTAACAAAACCAAAAAGAAATAAAAAAATATTCTAAGGTGTCCCTATCTATGCTTTCAATCTTGGATGTCCCTATCTATGTGTTGACTGATAGTTGGAAATGTAAACCAGTGAAAAGTATCCAAATCAAAAGCGAATCAAGAAGTCTTTTAAGCTAAAATTAGTTTCTATAGTTAAACCTAAAAATAGTTGTAATTAAGCTTTTGTAATAAGTTAGGTAAAGCAAACATCACGTTTTTTTTTTTTTTTTTTTTTTTTTTTTTTTTTTTTTTTTTTTTTTTTTCTGAACTTAACATGATGTTTATTAGCATGAAGTGTAAGAAAAGACTACAAATCTGAATTTTATTTTGTCCTTGGATTTCTAACATCCATTGAGCACCAAGCCTTTTCCAAGTTCTCATGCCCATCACTTTTTGTCCCAGTTTTCTAAATAACCAAGTCTTATCCATACTTTTACCACTTTCTTTCCCGGTTTTCAAGTTACCAATCTTCGATAAGTCACACTCACACTCAGTCACCGATAAGTCACACTCACTTTTTGTCCCACTTTTTGCATCGGTATGGAGGATCACAAATTTTAAAATAGTCTAAAATCATTCGTCCCTCAAGTAAAGTGATTTCAAATTGAGCTTTCAAATTTCAAACACAATTTGATAACTATTTACCAAATATTTCAAAGTTTTAATGAAATTCTAAAATATTTCAAAGTTTTAAAGAATTCAAGATATTTCAAATTTTCGAAATTTTGAAAATTTCAAACTTTGAAAATTTCAAAATATTTCAAAGTTTTAAAGAATTCAAGATATTAAATTTTCAAGTTTAAAATTTTCAATTTCAAATTTCACCAATGTTTTTGTAAATTTTCAAATATTTAAAAAGAAATCAAATTTTTATTTTAATTTTTAAATTCTGAAATATTAAAAAGTTTGAAATTTTAAAAATTTTGAAGTTTCAACATATTCCAAATATTTCAAATTACATAAAATTTTGAAATATTTCAAATTTTTAAAAATTTCAAAATATATCAAATTTCCAAGTTTAAAATTTACACAATAGAATTTGTAACAAATTTACACAATAAACTTTGTAAGTTGTAACAAAATTTACATCATAAACTTTATAACTAAATTTACACAACAAACTTTATAACAAATTTACACAATAAACTTTATAACTAAGTTTACACTATAAGCTAATAACAAAATTTACAAAATAAACCATAAACTTAACAACAATTCACATAATAAATATTAACAACTACCATATCAAATATTAACAACATTTTAAAAATAAAGCATACTATTTCCGACGATAGCAACAAATTCCGGCGCGGCAATAGCTTTTCCGCCGAGGCAGCAAATTTTCCGGCTAGACAGGAAATTTTCCGGCTAGACAGGAAATTTTCCGGCGAGGCTAATCTAAAAAAACATATTAACGCAAATTAATACTAACGCAAATAAGTTTCAAAATTTTCCAGCAACTAACGAACTAATATTAATGCAAATTTTAACCCAAATTTTTCGGCGATATTAACGCAAATTATATAGATCTAGAAAATATTAACGCAAATTAATATTAACGAAAAATATTAACGCAAATTTTCCGGCGAGAAATATTAACGAAAAATAAAAAATTTCCGGCGAGAAATATTAACGAAAAATACCTCAGATTTTTTCCGGCGACCAAAAAATTTTCTGGCAAGAGGCGGCACTAACAAAAAAAATACAAAAAACGTTAGATCTATAAAAAGAAACAATAGATCTAGAAAAAATATGTAGATTTATAAAAAAAAACAATAGATCTATACAAATTAAAGGGGAAGAGATCCTGCTGTGGTCGTGGGGTTGCTGTGGTTCAGAGGTGGAGACGTACGGTGGTGGTGATGTATGGTTGTTGTGACGTCCGGTGGAGACGTAAGAGATGTATTTGTTAGATGAGAGGGTATTTTGGTATTTGTTAGATGAGAGTTGTGTGTGTGTTTTTGTGAGAGAGAGATGGTTGTTTTAATCTTAAAGTTGTAAGGGTATTTTTGATATTTCGCAACTCTTTTTTTTTTCTAACTTTCAACATGTAGGTGGATAATTTTTATAAGGGAGTATAGATAATACAAACATATCTCAGACCACGTAAACAAATTTTGCACTTATTGACACCTTAAGAAAATAATAGTATGAAGAAAGAAAAGATAAGAAAAAGAAATAAAACGAAAAAGCAGCTTGGTCGGTGCCACTGTCACCGGATCTTTGCCTCAAATTCAACTTTTATTTATTTCCTCCCTTTATTTATTTCTTTTAGCTTAAGTATAATTTTAATTCCAAGTATATTCATTCTACACCCTTTTTAAACCATCAATTCCGTAACATACAAAACCTTTACTTCACTTCAAATCTACCCATCTTTTGTAGAAATTACATCAATAACAAGACATGATATATATAATTTTTTTACTTCAAAGGTCACAAATGAAATAAAGATAAAAAGAAAAACTAGTTATTATGAATAAAAGGAAATGGCAGTACAAGAACTTCATTCATAAAACAAAAAAACGAAAATTATAAAATTAAAGAAATTTATTAAACTAGAAAATTGGTAATAGGCTATGAAAAAATGATAACAAATATGTTAACAACAAACTAGCTAAAAAAATATAACAAAATTTCTGTAACTTTATTTGCGAACTCATCTACAATATGATATCATAGCGTTCATCATCCTAGTAATTAATTGTTATATCGAAACCAATCATAAAAGTATCGGCTTGAAAATAAACCTTAAAACATAATACTCAGTATAATTTTGTTGATTTGTTCGCAAGACAAGTTGCAAAAAGTTTTCTAACATTTTGGCAAAAAGTTTTCTATTTATAAAAACCATTGCCAATTTAATTTTTTTTTTGACCAATTTCTCCAAAAAATATTTTATTTTTTGAATTGATTTTTTATATACAAATCTCATATATATATATATTATTAATATATATATATATATATATATATATATATATATATATATATATATATATATATTATATATAAATATAAATGAAAAAAGCAAATAATAATGCATAAGTTACTTTTTAGTACAACACACAAGCACTTTGTGTTGTGTGGTTTCTGTGTCTATAAAATTATACATAACTTTTGCCAGCTCTGTTTTGGTCTTCTATGTCCTTTTGTTTTTCCGTTTCATCTCATCATCACAAACACTTTCATTCTTTCTTTTTTAACCCAACAATAATCAAGATCTGAACTTTATCTCAAACCCATCTCAGGTTTGCGTTTTTCCTTAATCTACTGATGTTTTTCACTTCAATTGTCTAGATCTTTTTGGTTTCTTAACTTGGTTTTGCTGTGTACTTCATTTAGTATGGTTTTTGGATCTTGGTTTAATGATCTTGAACTTGTGTTGACTGTCTGTGCACTTGTAAAAGATCTTTTTGACTTGAATTGTAGTTTTTGATCTGGTGTGTTTTGTTGTTTAAGATAGTTTGTTGGATCTATTGATGGATGTTATATAGTTTAAGTAAGAGGATTATGTTGTTAGGACATGGTGGATTGGTTTTTATATGATTTAAGGAAACAAGCTGTGTTTGTGTGAATGAGTGTGACTGCAATTGACCATTTTTCGAGATGATCAAGTGACTTATTTTGATTGGAGCTGGACTATTTGATATGCCCGGTGTCAGTTGCATAAATTGTATGGCAGGTTTCGTTAAGTTTAGGAGATGATTTGATATTCGGGTAAAAGAATGCGATGCCTGTTAGCATATATGCATTTTCATTGTTCGGAATATGTTTTCATTACAAGATTGAGCAAGCAGACTTCCTATTCGGAGGCACTGTGCTAAAAGAAGTTATTTTGAATTACACTTTTTAAACCAACTCAATTTTTGAATCTCAAACTCAAAATCAGTTCATGCTTGTGGTTTTCTTAATCTAGTAGTACTAATCAACTGATGTTATTCAATTCAATTGTCTAGACCATTTTGTATTTTTTGGTTTTAACTTAATTCTGTTGTGAACTTAATTTAATATAGTTTTTGGATCTTTTTTTGATGATCCGGAACTTGTGTTGACTGTTTGTGTACTTTGTAAAAGATCTTTTTGACTTGAATTGTAGTTTGAAATCGGGTAATGATTTGATCTAGTGTTTTATGTTTCTTTAGTTAATATTTATGGTTTAGGGTTTTGATTGTTGGTCAAGATACTGGGTTAGATCTGTTGATGGGTGTTAGATAGTTAGAGCAAGAGGATTGTGTTATTGAACCGTATATGGTTGTTATATGATATAAGGAACACGTGGTTTGTGAGGCTGCAATTGACCGTTTTTGGGGATGATCAAGTTGTTTAGTTTGATTGTTGTAAATCTCCAACGAGGTGGTTGAGTGATCACCGGCCTAGAGATGTGTTTGGACTTGTAAGTATGAAGTGAGGTGAAATGAGGATTTTGATTGAGGATTCATACACAATGAAGTTATACTTTAAGCAGGCCCCTAAGTATTGATAGCCACGCTTGTGACTTTCATATGAATATATCTGTTGTTTTATTTCGTAAAAGTGCTGATGGAGATAGATTTTTGTTGAAAATTCTCTGCGCCTGATTCAGATTTTGGGAGATTGATACAATATCATAGAATTACAATCATATAAGATGGGTAGTAAGTAGTGATTTTGGCGTCCTGCACCCATTAACCTATTAACGAGTATTAGGTTTTGGCTATAAATGGCTTAAGTTGGTAAATATGGCATATTTGTGCTCATAAATCTAAGCCGAGGCAGATATTTCACTTCTCCTAATAAGGGATGTGATGACTTTGAGATAAGGTTATCATGATCTTGTAATTAATATGCCCCACGGTTCTTTAGTACCATTGTCTCTGAATGATTACTAACTAGCTATTTTCAGCACTCATAGTTCATCAGGTATAGACTAACACAATGTTAATAAAACGTCCAACTGGGATTCATAATATGGAAGGCATATTATATGATGTTTTTCAATGTCTAAGCTTTTTATTTGGTTGCATATATGTGTAACTCTTATTTGTCTGGCCTTCAACTAAATAGAAGACAAATTTTTATGCTAAGCCCGATATTGGGAAACTATAACTTGTTTTAATGGCGGTACTTTGAACATTGCAGTGATCTAATATATAGTTGCGTGTTGGGATTCTGTTCTGGTATAAAGAAGATTCAAGTTTAGTACTTTACACCATGTCTGGCTCTGCAAAATCTCTCGAACCAGCATTTCAAGGAGTGGGTCAAAGAGTGTATCCTTGCTAAATTTCTTACTTGCAAACTATATAAATCTGTTCATAGCTTAAATTATTAGTTTACTTGCATTTTGTTGTATTGGACTTTCACTTAACTTTTTGTAGAGGGACCGAAATATGGAGAATCGAAAACTTTCAGCCAGTACCTTTACCTAAATCTAGTTATGGTAAATTCTACTGTGGTGATTCATACATCGTATTGCAGGTACTAATCATATTCAACACTATTCTTGTTTTCCATGTATGTCCATCTCAAAAAGTTGTTTAATTTTAGAACTTTCTCATGTATTTTCAGACTACTTCTGGTAAAGGAGGCGCATACTTTTATGACATACATTTCTGGTTGGGAAAAGATACTAGCCAGGTAGATTATTATATGTACAATTATTTACTTTTTGATTTGTTTATGTTACAGTATCTTAAGTGGTCTTATTTTATGGTATAAATCAGGACGAAGCTGGAACCGCAGCAATAAAAACAGTTGAACTTGATGCGATTCTTGGTGGGCGTGCAGTGCAGTATAGGGAACCTCAGGGCCATGAATCTGATAAATTTTTGTCATATTTTAAACCATGTATTATACCACTTGAGGGAGGTTGTGCTTCAGGGTTTAAGGAAACCGAAGAAGAAGAATTTCAAATACGATTGTACACGTGCAAAGGAAAACGGGCTGTTAGATTGAAGCAGGTCTTAAATACCACCCGTAATTTGAATATATTAGGGCTCGTTTCTTAATCTATGAAAATAAAGTTTTGAGCTTTGTTACAATTTAGGTCCCCTTTTCACGATCCACATTGAATCATGATGATGTATTTATCTTGGATACTAAAGAGAAGATCTTTCAATTCAATGGAGCAAACTCAAACATACAAGAACGGGCTAAAGCTTTGGAAGTTATTCAGTTCCTAAAGGAAAAATATCATGATGGGACATGTGATGTTGCAATTGTTGGTAAGTCATATGTTCTATACACATTTCATTTAGTTCTTTGATGCCATGACTTCTGATTCATTATTTTTATCTCTTTTTAATGATGTATTCAGATGACGGAAAGCTACAGGCAGAGGGTGACTCTGGTGAATTTTGGGTCATCTTTGGTGGATTTGCTCCTATTGGCAAAAAGGTTGCAAGTGACGATGATATAGTTTTAGAGAAGACTGCACCAAAACTCTATTGGTATAATTTGTCTAATGTTTATGTGTGGGTTAACCATATAAAATGTTCAAGCATTATCCGTGCTAACCTTTAGTTGTTCTTTCTGAAGCATTGCTGAAGGTCAGGTTAAGGACGTGGATGGTGAACTTTCAAAGTCGTTACTTGAAAACAACAAATGCTATCTATTGGACTGTGGTTCAGAGGTGTTTGTATGGGTTGGCCGAGTAACACAAGTGGACGAGAGAAAAGCTGCCGTGCAAGCTGCTGAGGTAGGCCTTTCGACATTAAACATGTGTATTCCAGTACGATCATAATTGGCTTGGGCTGGGTCAGGTTGACCCACCAACACATTTCTCCCATTTTCTAATTCTTTATAAACAATCAGTGCAATAATTAAATATGGTTAGAAAGGCAATAGTATTACAATAATGATCTTAATCTTTGAATAGTTCGAATTAGTAGGTTTTATGTCTTAAAAACTTGTTGTTGAACAACTTTCTAGTTCGTACCCGTTTGACCCATTTGGTTGTTCCCTTAGCAATTTTATATTGAACAGTTTGAGATATTCCGACGCATTTAAATCAATTACCACCTCTAGTCTGAATTTTTTTTCCTCCTTTATACTTATGTAGGATTTTATTGCGAGTCAAAATCGGCCCAAGTCAACCCGTGTAACTCGGCTTATTCAAGGTTATGAGACACATTCATTTAAGTCCAACTTTGAGTCATGGCCATCAGGTTCAGCACCAGTTGCTTCCGAGGAGGGTGGTAGAGGAAAAGTAGCAGGTGAATATTCTATTTATTTACAAATTACAATGCTAATGAAAAAGTCTCAGGTATCAATTATCATGCTATTTTCTTTATTACTAGCTCTACTGAAGCAACAAGGCGTTGGGCTCAAAGGGCTGGCAAAAAGTTCTACTGCAACTGAAGAGGTCCCACCTTTGCTTGAAGAAAATGGAAAAATCGAGGTTTGATCACAAACAGTCACATGCCTCGTTTCCTTTTCTAATGATGAAGTTTTGAATGATTTTTATTTACTTATTTGCATTTTAGGTGTGGCGGATAAATGGCAGTGCTAAAACACCGGTACCAAAGGAGGATATTGGTAAATTTTACAGTGGAGATTGCTACATTGTCCTTTACACTTACCATTCTAATGAAAAGAAAGAAGATTACTACCTGTGCTGTTGGATTGGCAAAGATAGCATTGAGGTACTTTAAATTTTAAAGTTTTGTTCCAATTTTTGTTTATTTTTTCCTGAGTTTTAAATCCTGTGTGTGATCTATATTTGTTAACATGATTGTATCTTGCAACATCAGGATGATCAAAACATGGCTGCACGGTTGGCTACAACAATGTTCAACTCACTGAAAGGAAGACCAATTCAGGTAGTTTATCTATGATATTTAATTTCCTTTCAAAGTTAATTCAGTTGTTGCAGTGATGATAAACAAATATATACTAAAATAAATCATCTTCTGCAGGGTCGTGTATATCAAGGGAAAGAACCACCACAGTTTGTTGCCATCTTTCAGCCTATGGTTGTGTTAAAGGTACTTGCTTCACAATTCAACTTTTTAGTTTATACTTTGATATAAAACTGAAATGTACATATGGTTGGGGAATTTGAGGTGAGACAATGATACATTTTTGCTATCAGGGTGGATTGAGCTCTGGTTACAAAAACTGCATTGCAGACAAAGGACTGAATGATGAAACCTATAGTTCAGATGGTGTAGCGCTCATTCAGATATCGGGAACTTCAGTGCATAATAATAAAGCCGTTCAAGTAGATGCGGTATGCACCCTTTTGGAATTTCTCTTGTTAAGTTATTTATTAAAATCATGTAATGTGGGCCTTTATTTTCTCATTCTCACTCTTCCAGTATTATCTTTTGTTCTATCATCTTGCAAGTTTATTCATGTTTAGTAGTTAGGAGTTTATTCATGTTTACATATGATTCCTTTCAGGTCGCAACCTCATTAAATTCCTATGATTGTTTTCTTCTTCAAACTGGTTCTTCATTATTCACTTGGCATGGAAACCAGAGTACTGTTGAGCAGCACACCGTGGCTGCCAAAATTGCTGAATTTCTAAAGGTATAAATTTTGAGTAGAAAATCTTCTTAACATGCATGACCAAAACATAAGAATGCCATTGCAATCATGTTTTGTGATTTGTAGTTAATATAATTGTAATTTATTTTGTGTACCTTTACTTTAAATTTCAGCCTGGTGCAACCGTGAAGTTTGCTAAAGAAGGAACAGAGAACTCAACTTTTTGGTTTGCCCTTGGAGGGAAACAAGGCTACACCAGTAAAAAAGTAGCACCGGATACAGCCAGAGATCCTCACTTGTTTTCATACTCATTCAATAAAGGTTTCATTTATTTCTTTCATATATAAGCTTCGATATAATATAATTAAAGGCTAACTTTTTCGTGATTAATTTATCTAAATTTTTCTTTATCTGTGTTGCTGCTTTCTCAATCCATAGGAAAGTTTGAGGTAAGTTCTCCATTTTGTATATGCTAATCATACGTAATAAGTTACCTGATGAGTGGCTAAGTTATGTTTTCTTTTTCTACAACAGATTGAGGAAGTCTACAATTTTTCGCAAGATGACCTGTTGACCGAGGATATCTTAATATTAGATACACATCTTGAGGTGTTTGTTTGGGTTGGTCAATCAGTTGACTCCAAGGAAAAGCAAACTGCCTTTGATATTGGGCAGGTACTTCTTTAGCATAGTTTTTTTCCTTTGTTGCAAATTGTTTCTTCCTGTTATTTAATGTGTATTAAATGAACCCGACTTCAGAAATACATAGAGTTGGCTTCAACTCTGGACGGCCTATCCCCAACCGTGCCTTTATACCGAGTTTCAGAAGGAAACGAACCCAGCTTCTTCACAACATTTTTCTCATGGGACTCTGCGAAAGCTAATGTATGTGGTTGTCCTATTGTTTGTATGACACGTAAACATCTTATTGTAATTGATTTTATATATTGATTTGGATTCCCCTTTTCTTTTAAACGCGGCTAGGCGCATGGGAACTCATTCCAAAAGAAGATTTTGCTAATGTTTGGGTTTGGAGGAGGCCATGCTGCAGAGGTAATTGATTCCTGTAAACTTATGCATCTACTTGACAGCGCTTTACAAAATGAGTTTGGGTCAAAACTGTAACTTTGTATGCAAGTCAAAACGGGTCGAGTTTTCCAACCACCACTTTTTGGTCTTGAAATATTTTTTATTTTGGATATTTAAAATAGTGATATATTTAAATATACAGACATGATTTAGGAAGGTGTAAACATTTAAATACATGTTTAGCGATTTTAATCCGTTTAACCATTTGACCCATTATTAATACAACCGCAGTTGACCCGTTTTCTTATGGGTTGACATTTCCTGTCGGGAATTTATTGGTTGTGGAGTTCTTTTATAATTTTTGATGTTATCACAGAGTCAAGATAGGTCAAACGGAAACCAGGGTGGGCCCACTCAAAGAGCATCAGCCTTAGCAGCCTTAAACTCTGCTTTTCAATCATCACCAACCACCAAATCTTCAGCTTCTCCAAAGGCACCAACCCGGGGATCACAAAGAGCAGCTGCAGTTGCTGCTTTATCTTCCGTTCTCACTGCAGAAAAGAAGGGACCATCTGATGCTTCTCCGGTCCGACCTGTTAGAAGCCCACCATCTGAAAGCAGCTCACCTGGTACTAATCATTTCCAGTGATTTTCATTTTCAAGACATTATTCTTATGGGATTCGGCAAAAATAAAAATAAAAATAATAAATAATAATAATAATAATAATAATAATAATAATAATAATAATAATAATAATAATAATAATAATAATAATAATAAAATAATATGTAGTGGTCCTTTTGAAAAGAAATAAAATTAAAGTGTCCACTTTGTAGCCATAGCAAAGAGTGAAGAACCTTCTGCTGGTTCAGAAAGTAATGAAGGTTCAGAAGTTACTTCGGAAACATCTGAGCAGATTCAAGAAACAAATGGTGAAGAGTCGGCACCAAAATCAACAACAGATGAAAACGAATGTGAAAGTGTAGACAGTCAAAGCACTTTCAGTTATGAACAACTTAAGGCTAAATCCGAGAATCCAGTTACAGGAATTGACTTTAAGAGAAGAGAGGTTTGTTTTTTTTTTATTTGTTATATTTATTCCATTATCCGAGTGTTTTCTACTTCTTGCTTTGATTAACCGAATGTTGTTTAGGCCTATCTCTCTGCTGAAGAATTTGAGGCAGTTCTTGGGGTGACAAAAGAGGCATTCTACAAAATACCGAAGTGGAAGCAAGACATGATGAAGAAGAAAGTTGATCTGTTCTAGGAATTGAAATGCGGGCAAATGATAAGATTTATTCTTTCAATTCTTGGTTCCTCATTCTGTTTGTGTTTGTGTTTCTGATTATTATATAGGATTTAGCATGGGTTGTTCAAAAGCCCTGAGTAAAGAGTGTTTTTTTGCCTCTCTTTTGCTGCTGCATTTGTTCTTTTACGTTACGTTCGATTGTTAGATTTGGTTGGTGTTACGTATCTGGGTTTGAGTTTGTTTCTGGTATCTATTTATTGTTGAAAAAAGACTGTATATGGTGACTTGTTTGTATTTGAGAACTCAGATATCAAGGGTTTAAAGGGTTTGTTGTTTGTTATTTATCGTTATGTGTTGGCAGACTTATGCTCTACTCAGACTCTGAGAGGAGATTTGCAGGCTAAGGATAGTGGTTTTCTGATACACTTACGTTGTATTAGATGATTTTCTGTATGTTGTATTAATTGGTCGATCTTCCTAGATTTCGTGTGCCCGGCGATCAAAAAAGTAATCTAAGAAGCAGAAGAAAAGTATCATTCTTTCTTCATCTATGGAGCAAATTATAATAGTGTTCGAATGTTTTTTTGCTTTGCTTCTTGAACAAGTTATACCAATTAAAGTTGGTTTTTACTCTACTATTTACGGATGTTACAAATCACATATTATCATTTATTTATTTACCTCCCTTTGTTACCAAGGCGCGTACTAATTTCTTCATTAATTGTAAGTATTTTGTTCTATTGTTATTTATGATGATCAGATTTTACTATTTTCTTATTTAGTTATGATGTTTATTGTAGTTGATAATATCCAAATGGAAAATGATTTACAAACCTAAATGACATTAGGCGAAACCCATTATAGTTTAAATACATTGGATGTACATTTTCTATTTACATCACAAACTTCGATATGTATGGTGCATCTCACTCCGTCTAAAAATAAATATCATGTTTTAATTTAATTTTATTATTATTATTATTATTTTTTAATACAATTTTGACTTTAACTATTTTATTTCTGTTATATAATACTTGATACAAAATATATAATGATTGAGTTTTAAATAGATTTTCATTAGTATAATTTTTATCAAGTATTATAGAGTTAATTGCATTTTTGGTCCTTGTGGTTTGGCCAAATTGTAGGTTTGGTCTCTAAAACTTTGAAAGTGCAGCTGATAACGCTCAAATTCTACATGTTTTTAGGAGCGTTATCGTGGATTTTATGCATATATTTTGATCACTTTTATGGACTTTTGGTACTTAATGAAGTATAACTTCTATTTTAGGTTCATGGAAGCTCACGACAAAGAAAACTAAGAAAAAGGCAAAGAATCGATCAATAAACGAAGATTTATGCATATTCGAAGAATTCCCGACAAAAGCGAGTCTCTTGGAGTATATTCGAGAAGATAAAGTCATCAAGTTATTGGTCCAAAGACTCAAAAATAAAGCACAAGAGGGAAAACGAGAAAAGAAATGAAGAAAATAAGCTCAAACGAAGAATTATTGAAAGACTCGGTGTTCCCGACACACCTTCACCATTTTGGCCATAACTTGAGCATACTAACTCGGATTTTGTTGATTCAAGCGGCTGAAAGCTAAGAGAAATATCTACAACTTTGGTCTTTATCATTTTTGGCCAGAAGGCTCCATCCGATCGGTAGGAGCCCGCATCCGATTCGGATGGAGCAAAATTGATTTTTACGAGAGCTCCAACCGATCGGTATTGCCCCGCATCCGATCGGTATTGCCCCGCATCCGATCGGTTGGCTGAATCTGACTTCTCCAAGTTAATTTTAATGCTTATTTAAGTGCCATTAAGTCCCAAGTCCGATCACTTGCTTCTAATAACTCATTAACCTGTCATTTTTAATGACACTTGGAGACCAAGTTGAGAATTAATCACCCAAGTCCTTGAGAGTTGTATATAAGGATCCATTTGGCTAGTGTTTTCATGTACCTTTCATATCTATCATATAACACTCATGTAAACTATGAAAATAGTTCTCTTATCCGCCCCTCACCTTTTCTAAAGGTGTAGAGGGGTTGGCTTGGTCGTTTGGCTATGGAGCAAGGCTAGGACTTTGTATTTCATCTAATGAACTTTGGTATATTCTCTTTTAATAATATTCATGTTTGGTTTCTTTGATTGTGTTGATGATGTGATTATTCTTATGTGCTTTGTCTTGTGAATGATTATGTCTTAATACTTGTTTGGTTCATATGATAACTTGTGATAAAGGGATGTTTGGATATTTGTAGTGTTTGTTTGATAACATCATATTTGGTTAAATTAGATCTTGTTATTGTTTATTGTTTTGATTAATCATTGTTGAGTCTACATGTCGAAAGGATTCTCAATAGTGTTTGATTTCAATTCATTAGTCGACGGATGTTTTGGTCTTGTACTTTGTGACGATTGTATGAGAAACTTAATAAACATAACAAGTGAAAGTTTAATTTAGATTAAAGGTCGAAAGGCATCTTTTGAATATATGTTCTAATAAAGTAAATGGAACTTCACAAATTGATGACATCAAAGTTATGGGGTCGAAAGAACTCTTTGTTTGTTGTTGGTTTAGGCATGAGTTTTATGACATGACCAATTGATTAAGACTTATGTATATTTGATTTATAAAACACTAAGCTATTATTATTGGTTCTAAGAGGTCGAAAGGATTACCAATGATAATATGTTCTCCAAACTAACCATCCTAAAACTAGTAAAGGCTTACACCAAGTCCTTACTCACTTATTATCATTTCCAAACATGTATGTTCTTTGTGTGATTGTTCTTATATTGCTTTTCTTGTTGGTTTGATCCGTGACAATCATAACCATCAACTTGTTACTTGCTTAAACAAACAAACGACACTTGAGTGCAACCAAGTCTCTTGGGACGACCTTGACTTACCAACCTCTATACTACATCTGACTAGGGTATACTTGCCCGAATGTGTTCCTAGTTAATCGGTAATTCTTGTTTATAAATTTAAAACCTTTTGCGAACGCATCAAGTTTTTGGCGCCATTGCCGGGGATTTGTTTGTTGTGCTCTTTGTTCGTTTGTTTGTTGATTGTTGAATTGCTTGTTTTATTCTTATGATCCGGCACCGTCACCATCAAGTTTTTGGCGCCGTTTCCGGGAACTTGTTTTGCACTTGTTTGTTCGTTTGATTGTTAGATTGATTCCTTGTTGAATTGTTTGCTTGAAATGTTTGATTGTTCGTTTGCTTGCTTGTTATGCTTGCTCTTGATGTTTGCGTTTGAATACTTGTCTCTTTGCTCTTGTTTGATTGCTCTTGCTTGTTTGTTCATGATAATTGCTTAATTGCCTCCCTTGCGTTTTGTTTTAAAATTCTCATCTTTTGCTTAATGACCTTGGCATCAAAATCAAGTGTTTTGGTGTTGGGATTTGGTTTCATGTGTTCTAAAAATGCCCATTTCAATGTTTGCTTCATAAGTTTGTCCGAAAGTGTTTGCGAAAAAAAAACCACCCAAACCATCTCAACCGATCGATCACTACCCGTAACCGATTCGGTTGGAGGCTTCTGTCCCATTTTTTTTTTTAGTTTTTGTTCTTCTTGTTTTGTGAGTTTTATATTTTATATGTTCTGTGATCTCTTGCATGTTTTTGTGTTTCTTTTTGTTCGTGTTTTTCTTGTCTAGATTAGTCTCGTATTAATTTGGAATAAGACTATCTTGTTTTAGATTGTTTTGTTTTGATTTGTGTTACATGATTAATTATGTTTGCTTGCGTCTATGTGCTTGTCATTTTCTTTCATCGTGCTTTTATTTGTTTATGTTTATTTTTGTTTAAGTGTCGTATTATGTTCTTGATGTTCTGCAAGTACATATGTGTTTATGTGTTTTATTTACTTCTGTTTATTTTCGTGGTTGTTACCTTAAGTCTTCTTGTTTTATTTTGTCAATAAAAAGTTTTAAGTAAAACTTGTTTTCACTTTTATAAAAAAAAACGAAAAAAAAAAAAAAAATTGTCACCAGAGTGCCAACCGAATCGGATGGTTACCCAACCGATCGGTTGGAGCTCTCGGTAAAAAATTGGCCTAAAGGAAATCAACCCAACCGATCGGATAGATACTCTGACCGATCGGATGGACCAATCGGTAAAAAAAAAAAATAATAATAATAAAAAATATAAATAAATAAAAAATTATTTTCATTTTTCGTATTTTGTTCTTGTGTATTTGTGTTTAGATCGATTAAGTTTAAATGTCTTTCGGTTTTTGCAAGAGTATCATTTCTTTTATTTTACTTAAATTTAGTTTTTGCATTTTATATTTTGTTAATTTAGTACGTTGTGAATAAATAAGTACTTGTTTTAAAAATAAAAATATTTTGAACTTTGTGGGTATGTTCACTGGAAACCCTCACGAGACTTCACTCGTCCACTCGGGCCACCGAGGGGTTTAAAAGGCTTGTTGCATACGCTAAATGCAACCGTGATGCCTACGAAAGTGAGTTTTAGAAATTTACGTGTTTTTTGTAGTTTAGTTTATTTTTGCAGATTTAATAAGCTCTTGGAGATTGGATTATTGGTGATATTATACTTGGTGTGGAGATGTTTTGTTGAACGAGAAATCGCGATTGAACTCCATATGATAAAATGCTAGCATAAGCTTACGCGATTTCTTGGCCCGGGAAGTTTTGTTTCTCTTTGATTATTTATTTGCTTATTTATTTTCCCTATTTTACATGCTTTGAAGTTTATTTTTCACAATGAGTATAATGCGTAACTTAAGTGTGGGGAAAGTTAGATGGTAGAAAAGACGAAACTACTTTTCAAATTTATAATTTTTGGGGCCAATTTAAAATTTTATATACTTGTTTGCCCTTGTGATCTAATAGTTTTCACGCTTTTAGGATAATATATTAGAATAACTGGATCAATCCCACTGATGAAATCTGTAATTTTGAAAAATTGAGATGTGTCCCGATTAATATTGCAATCCATTATGGGATCGATAACATTTGCTAGCACATATTATAGCCCTTTCCACTAAATTGTGAGGATTTGAGCCTGTTCTATATATACAACATACATCTTTTATGCTTGGATCTTTTGCTATGAGTGTGCCGGTGATTTTATTTATTCTAGAACTTGTACATGTAAATCATTACCAGACCGCAGTAAGATCACATTCGTGTGATATAAGTGTATTCGTGTGATAAAGAGGCACCCTTAGGAATAAAACCAAATGGCCTTCTGTTTACATCTAATGATATATTAGCTAACCACATCGGTTAGTTAACCACCCATATGGACCCATTTGTTAGCGTTCATCTTTAATGCTAGATACCTCTAGTTACACCCTCCAAGCCATCCTTTTCATTTTTTGTTACATCCAGAAAAATACAAAAATATTTTACACTTTAAACCTTAGCCTTACCCCTTGTCAAAGTCTAAACGGTTGGTTGCTAGTTGCTTGGTTGTTGGATTGTTTTTGATGATTGATAGTTAGCCACACTTTGTCATTCGTGTGTGCCATTTCGACGAAGATGGAGAGGGCCCGCTTCATATTTTGTATTTTTGTGGTGTATGCTTATGCGAAGTGTGGGGGAGATGTGATGTATGAAAGAAAGGTTGAAAAAAAAATGTGAAAAAAATGAATAAATAAGTCATCGAAGAAAAATAAAAAGAAAAAAGAAAGAAAGAAAAAATATATGTGATGACAATTATAGCCAATGTGCTATATTACTATTATGAAGATGAAGGAAGATGAAGTATGTTTGAGATATCGATTAGCCAATGTGCTAAGACGTGATATACATATATATTTGGTGATCGATATGTGAAGAGGAGAAGATTGTAACTATAATCATTTACGGGTTTGCGGTTTGTTCGGTAACTAGCAACAATGAGACTTAGACTTGACTTTTATTTTTCTTTTAAAACCAATTTCATAAATACTCCCATGCCTTATCCCTACCCTTACCAAATTACTTTATTCGTTGTTAGCTTTCGAGCATCCGGATATAGTGATGGCTATGTGAAAATATGTAGTGCATGGATATTGTAGTGACCATCCGGTTTTTGAATAGTTGAAAAACGCGCCAGCAATCTAGTGCGTATTTAGGCGACCATCCGTTATGAAAATAACGTTGCCAGCGAACCAAGGTACAATCTAGTGACTATCCGTTGCTTAGCTAGTCAAGAATTCGTTGTTAGCGATCTATTATATTCTTGTATGAAATATTTGCACATTAGCCAGGTACCCTTAACCTTAAACCCGAATAAAAGACCTCTTTAGATGTTTACACTTTGTGCTTACGCCACGTCGGTGGAGTTTTGTTTCTTGTACAAGCCTATGGTAATAAACGAATCATGACTGAGCAATGAGTGTGATTTCTCTTATATATACTCCACTACCTAAATAAATGAGTGATTGAGTGAATTATACTTCGTTTCTTTTTCGTGAGGTGTTTAGAAATGTTACTCAAGCAAGAAAATCCATGGTCATACATCTCGGTTTTTCACCATAACGCTTAAAAACGATGAATCTTATCTCGTACTTGTACTAGGTAGATTTGCATCATAATTTTTATAATCATTTTTCATGCACCATGTGGGATCTATTTTTCTTAATATTTGCTTGAGGGCAAGCAAACCCTTAAGTGTGGGGGAGTGTGCGCTCAATTTTCGCTTATTTATAAAAAAACCAAAAAGATTTTTCGATATTTCCAAAATTTTTCAAAAAAATTAAAAATTTTTTTTCTTTTCTTTTCATTTTTGTCATTTAGCTATGTATTTTAATTTTTCTTTTTCTAGATTTGCTTGAGAGCAAGCAAAATTCAAGTGTGGGGGAATATGATAACGCTCAAATTCTACATGTTTTTAGGAGCGTTATCGTGGACTTTATGCATATATTTTGATCACTTTTATGGACTTTTGGTACTTAATGAAGTATAACTTCTATTTTAGGTTCATAGAAGCTCACGACAAAGAAAACCAAGAAAAAGGCGAAGAATCGATCAATAAACGAAGATTTATGCATATTCGAAGAATTCCCGACAAAAGCGAGTCTCTTGGAGTATATTCGAGAAGATAAAGTCATCAAGTTATTGGTCCAAAGACTCAAGAATAAAGCACAAGAGGGAAAACGAGAAAAGAAATGAAGAAAATAAGCTCAAACGAAGAATTATTGAAAGACTCGTTGTTCCCGACACACCTTCACCATTTTGGCCATAACTTGAGCATACTAACTCGGATTTTGTTGATTCAAGCGGCTGAAAGCTAAGAGAAATATCTACAACTTTGGTCTTTATCATTTTTGGCCAGAAGGCTCCATCCGATCGGTAGGAGCCCGCATCCGATTCGGATGGAGCAAAATTGATTTTTACGAGAGCTCCAACCGATCGGTATTGCCCCGCATCCGATCGGTTGGCTGAATCTGACTTCTCCAAGTTAATTTTAATGCTTATTTAAGTGCCATTAAGTCCCAAGTCCGATCACTTGCTTCTAATAACTCATTAACCTGTCATTTTTAATGACACTTGGAGACCAAGTTGAGAATTAATCACCCAAGTCCTTGAGAGTTGTATATAAGGATCCATTTGGCTAGTGTTTTCATGTACCTTTCATATCTATCATATAACACTCATGCAAACTCTGAAAATAGTTCTCTTATCCGCCCCTCACCTTTTCTAAAGGTGTAGAGGGGTTGGCATGGTCGTTTGGCTATGGAGCAAGGCTAGGACTTTGTATTTCATCTAATGAACTTTGGTATATTCTCTTTTAATAATATTCATGTTTGGTTTCTTTGATTGTGTTGATGATGTGATTATTCTTATGTGCTTTGTCTTGTGAATGATTATGTCTTAATACTTGTTTGGTTCATATGATAACTTGTGATAAAGGGATGTTTGGATATTTGTAGTGTTTGTTTGATAACATCATATTTGGTTAAATTAGATCTTGTTATTGTTTATTGTTTTGATTAATCATTGTTGAGTCTACATGTCGAAAGGATTCTCAATAGTGTTTGATTTCAATTCATTAGTCGACGGATGTTTTGGTCTTGTACTTTGTGACGATTGTATGAGAAACTTAATAAACATAACAAGTGAAAGTTTAATTTAGATTAAAGGTCGAAAGGCATCTTTTGAATATGTGTTCTAATCAAGTAAATGGAACTTCACAAATTGATGACATCAAAGTTATGGGGTCGAAAGAGCTCTTTGTTTGTTGTTGGTTTAGGCATGAGTTTTATGACATGACCAATTGATTAAGACTTATGTATATTTGATTTATAAAACACTAAGCTATTATTATTGGTTCTAAGAGGTCGAAAGGATTACCAATGATAATATGTTCTCCAAACTAACCATCCTAAAACTAGTAAAGGCTTACACCAAGTCCTTACTCACTTATTATCATTTCCAAACATGTATGTTCTTTGTGTGATTGTTCTTATATTGCTTTTCTTGTTGGTTTGATCCGTGACAATCATAACCATCAACTTGTTACTTGCTTAAACAAACAAACGACACTTGAGTGCAACCAAGTCTCTTGGGACGACCTTGACTTACCAACCTCTATACTACATCTGACTAGGGTATACTTGCCCGAATGTGTTCCTAGTTAATCGGTAATTCTTGTTTATAAATTTAAAACCTTTTGCGAACGCATCAGCAGCGATAGTCTTCATTTTGAAGTTCGGATTGCATTTTGGTCCATGGATAAAGTTAAATGACTAAAATACCCTTTGTCTTCTTCATAAAAAGTCAAGGGTAATTTGGCCATTTCACACCAAAAAGGACCAAAAATGCAACACAAACTTCAAAATGGGGACTATCGCTGCACTTTCAAAGTTTTGGGGACCAAACATGCAATTTGGCCAAATCAAAAGGACAAAAAATGCAATTAACTCAGTATTATATAACACAAACAAAGATATTTAAGGTTAAAATTGAAAAAGAAAAAAATTCAAAAAGTTATTTTGAGATGGAAGGAGTATGTGTCACTTGCTCCTTTTAAAAATATAATTAGTCAAGCACTTTTCTAATTAAAAATAATATTATATTTAAAAATGTGATATAATAGGGTGTACGACAATTTCTTTGGCCCATGATTTATCTATCTTTACCTGTAAAAATTGAGCACTCTCATTTACAAGTATAAAATTAAAATTGAATTGATTTGGTCAAACTTTTGATAAATTTGGTTTAAAATTTTGGCGAAGAATAAAAAACTTAATTTACGCATAGCCTTTTATTTATTATTATTATTATTATTATTATTATTATTTTTTTTTTTTTTAAACTTTTTTTTTTTTTTTTTTTTTTTTAATTATAACATCACTTTATTAGAAACAAATAGGATTTACAAGAAGTTAGTAGGGAGCCGAGATACTAATTGGGCTCCCACTCCTCTAGCTACAAGAAGTTATTATTATTATTATTATTATTATTATTATTATTATTATTATTATTATTATTATTATTATTATTATTAAACTTTAGTGTAAAATAATATTATATTCTGGTTGATTAATATAATTTACAATCAAGTCAAAATTTTTTAAAATTTGGCTAATTCAAAAATCAATTTTATTGATTTAAATGTAAAATTCTCAATTTACATATTTTTTTTGTAAATTAACAAATATTCCGTGTACTTTAAATAAAAAAAAAATTGTTGTTGTAATAATAATAATAATAATAATAATAATAATAATAATAATAATAATAATAATAATAATAATAATAATAATAATAATAATAATAAAGTGATGTTTAATAAAGTGATGTTTAATAATAATAATAATAATAATAATAATAATAATAATAATAATAATAATGATAAATTTTCCATGTTTCTAATGATAGAGTTGGTTTTTAATAATAATAATAATAATAATAATAATAATGAAAATTATTGTGTCTAGACTCCCATCCAACTTTATGTAAAATTTATCATGTTTAATGAAAATTATTATTAATAAAAAAATAAAAATAATTGTTGAATTGTTGTTGTAATAATAATAATAATAATAATAATAATAATAATAATAATAATAATAATAATAATAATTATTATTATTATTATTATTAAAAACTCCGTATATATACGAGTCATAAATATCAAACTAAAACATAGGTTATTAAGATATGCAATCAACAATTTACATCAAATAACGCTAGATTAGTGACATATGTTTTAGGTAAATGGTATTCCATGTTTTTTATAATAAACTTAGCCTCATTTTCAACTTCTACCCAGGCCCTGAGCTTATTATGAATTTCAAGGAAGTACAACTCGAAGAGATCCAACATGAGCACCCCCTCAATCTCATAGATTTGCAATTTATGCATCAAGGCTACATAGAAGACGGTGATGATTTTGAAGACAAAGATTTGATCACAGTGCAAAAGTTTAAGTGTATGTGTGACAGGTGTGTTAGCAAGCTTGGTGAAACTGAAGGTCAACTCAAGTGCAGGGACTAAAGCTAGATATTCTGAAGTTGGTATTAGTTCCAGCTTAGTTTAGCTTAAGTATGAAAAATAAAGGACCAAAGTGGAACATGCTGCTATATATACTCCTTATCAGATCTAGGGTTTTTACGTTTTTATTCTCTCATTCACACACAGTTGTAGATTTCTCTCTTAATCTCTAGTTTTGGTCTTGATATCTGTTAGTCTGTTTGATACTTGTATTCATCACCCAATCTCTTTATTTGGGTGATCTGAGTGTTGCGTGATTCTTGTAAGTGAGGATTTGATTGGTGCCTTTCTAAAGGGGATTAATCGTTGTCTTTTGTATTGTTTGGTAAGCACCATTTTGGGACTTATCTGCTATAGCATTTTGATTAATAAAAATACACCAAGCGGTGGTTGGTTGGGTGTAATTGTGAGTTCTTTTACCATTTTAACATGGTATCAGAGCCACAGTTCTGAGTATTTGGTGGTTCTTGAATTCTAGGGTTTCTAGGGTTTGGTCCTAATTTAGGGGTTTTTTGATTTGTTTGGTTTTCTTGGCGATTCAGATCGTTTCCTTAACGGCCTTGGTGGTTTTGATCTAATTGGGTTAGATATGGTGATTCTTGTGGGATTCTTGATTAGGGTTTTGTGAAACCCTAATTTGGGAATTTGGGGATTTTTATCCCCGGTGTTTGACTGAGGTTGATGGGCATGTTCTTGGCTGCAATAACACTAGACTAAGTGAATCTAGTGTTATTGTGGTGTTTCTTCCGCTGTTATCAGTTATTGCACTGTAAGTCTTCTTCTCCCTTAAGATAACAGTTACTTAGTTAAGAAGGTGCAAACGGGATAGTTAACACCTTGACCTGCCAAATTGATTGGTACGAAAACCTGCTCTGGCTATCCCCAGTCTTCTTGGCTGGTTGCTGGTTATTCTTATGTGTGTGTTTTAGTATTTCAGTTTCAGTATTATTAGTTATAGGTTTGTTGAGTCTAGGTCGCTGGAGTTTAGGATTTTGGGCAGTCTTGGAAGTTGGTTGTTGATTGGTTGTGGTTATTTGTTCTTTGATTGGTTTCTGTTTGTTAACTGCATTATATCTTTATTTGGAAGTTGGTTGTTGATTGTTTGTGGTTATTTGTTCTTTGTTGGTTTCTGTTTGTTAACTGCTTTATATCTTTATCTGTTCTTTATTGTCTGTTATAATGGTTGTTGGTGAGAGTAGTGGCGGAGGTGGTGCTCCACCTGTGTTGATTAATAATCTTGATGCTGGAAACCCTTTACAGGTTCAAACTAATGATAATAGTAATACTGCTTTAATTCCTTTCAAACTTTTTGGAACTGAAAATTATAGAATCTGGTCTAGTGCTATGAAACTTGCTTTACAAGCTAGGAATAAAGTTGGTTTTATTGATGGTACTTGCTTGAAAGATTCTTATGCTACTAGTGATGTGTTGTCTGCTCAGTGGGATAGGTGTAATGCCATTGTTCTTACTTGGATTATGAATTCTATGTCTCAAGATGTGCATCTTGGTCTTGTTTATTCTGACAATGCTGCATCTGTGTGGAAAGAATTAGAGGAAACTTATGATAAAGTTGATGGTTCTGTTGTGTTTAATCTGCTTCAAAAAATTAATGGTATTAAACAAGGTGGTAGTTCTGTTGCTGATTATTATCATAGGTTAAACTCTCTTTGGAGGGAATTTTATGCTCTCACTAAATTGCCTAAGTGTATTTGTGAAGTCAAATGTGAGTGTGATGCTAGCAAAGAGTTGTTGATTCATCAACAACTCATGAAGCTTATGTAGTTTTTGATGGGCCTTGATGACTGCTATCAGCCTATCAGAAGTGCTCTTCTCACCAGGGATCCACTCCCTGATGTGAAAGATGCATATACTACTATTTCTAGAGAGGAGTCTCATGGAGGTGTTCCTGAGAACTCTGGTGTTACTGAAGCTAAAATGAATGCCTCTTCTTTTGCTGCTAAGTCTTTTAATAATTCTAATAGTAGAGGTCTTAATAATAACAATAACACCAGAGGAAATAACACTTATATTGTAAATATAGGACCTAATCCTAATTTGAATTGTAAGCATTGTGGTAAAATTGGTCATACTATTGACAGATGTTTTGAAATTGTTGGTTTTCCACCTAATTTCAAAAAATCTCCTAATAATGGTGTTAAACAAAACTACAATGCTAATATTGCTGATGTTAAAAATAATGAAAAACAGTCTTCTGTCAATCTTTCTACTGGTTTTACTTCTGAACAGATGAGGAAACTGTTGTCTTTGATTAATGATACTCCATCTGGGAGCATACATGCTAATATGGCAGGTAAAGCTTCTTTCTTTAATGGTAACTTTTCTAAATTTTTTGTTGCCAATTCTGGTCTTATGGTTGAAACTATTACTTTGGGTTGGATTATTGATTATGGTGCTAATCAGCATCTTACTGTTTCTACTGATTGTATGTTTAATGTTGTTGATGTGTCTGGTTTGAATATTACTGTGGGTCATCCTAATGGTACCCTTGCTACCATTAGTCATGTTGGCAATCTTAGGCTGACCTGCAATGTTGTTTTATATGATGTGTTAGTTGTGCCTGGTTATTGTGTTAGTCTTTTGTCTGTGAATAAGCTCATTAGAGATAGTAAGATGTTTGTTGGTTTTGATGAGGATAAATGTTATATTCAGGACTTGAAAAGGCAGACTGTTCTGGGGACTGGTAGTGAGTCTAGTGGATTGTACATGTTTGATATGCATAATGGCAATTCTGTGAGAATGTCTAATATGATTATGTGCTTTAATGTTTCTAAAGATTTATGGCATAATAGACTTGGTCACCCTGTTGACCAAGTTTTATCTGTTCTTAAGAATGATCTTAAGTTGACTAAATCTGTTCATGTGTCTGCATGTGAAACCTGTCACAGGGCAAAACAAACAAGGGAACCTTTCCCTTTAAGTGACCACAAGTCTAAGAAGATTGGTGAACTTGTTCATCTTGACTTGTGGAGCCCTTATAACGAATCTAATAGAGAAGGGTTTAAGTATTTCTTGACCATTGTTGATGATTTCTTAAGGGCTGTTTGGTTATATCTTCTTAATCCAAAGATGAAGTCTTTGATGTCTTTGTCTCATTTATAAAACTTGTTCACAATCAATTTGATGTTTCTATCAAAACTATTAGATCAGATAATGGGGGACTGAGTTTGTTAATAAGAAAATGTTTGATCTGATAAAAGACTTGGGAATCATTCAACAAACTTCTTGCACTTATACCCCTCAATAAAATGGCATTGCTGAAAGGAAACACAGACACCTGCTAAATGCAGCAAGGAGCCTTATGTTTCAGAGGGGGGGGGATACCTCTATGTTTTTGGTCTAATTGTGTTCTTATTGCTGTTTATCTGATTAACAGGTTGTCCTTTTTTTGTCTTAAGTGGTAAGAGTCCCTATGAGTTGGTTCATAAGAAAAAACCTGAATTGTCCCATTTCAGATGTTTTGGATGTCCATGTTTTCAAATTGTTCTAAATATTCATGATAAACTAACATCTAGGTCAAATAAATGTGTTCTTATTGGTTATTCTTCTGTTAAAAAAGCTTATAAACTTTTTAATCTTGACAATAGAAGTGTTATCTTTTCTAGAGATGTGAGGTTTTATGAGACTATTTTTCCTTTTAAAATGAAATCTAAAACAGTCAATGATCCAGTTGATGATTTGATCACAAATGACACTGATCACTTGATATTTTTTTACTACAAAATATCTCAAGGTCCTAATGATGATATTGGAGTTACACCAGTTGAGGAGGGCAGTCACTCATCCTCTAGAACAGATACTATAATAGATACTATGTATTCTGAGGATGAGCCTGAAACCCAACTTGGTGACTTCTCTGAGGGCAATGTCCCTAAAAGTCCCATCACTTTGTCTTATGAATCATATCAACCTAATGTCATTGATAATGGGCAGCCTAGTGCTAGAAAGTCTAGTAGACCTTCTAAGCTCCCTATTAGATTTAATGATTATGTGGTTGAAGGTAAGGTTAAATATGGCATAGAAAAACATGTGAATTATTCTAGACTTAGTTCTGTGAATTACTGCTTTGCCACTACATTAAATAAGTCTATTGAGCCTACTACTTATCAAGAAGCTGTTAAGGATATTAATTGGATTCAGGCTATGGATAATGAAATTGAAGCTTTGAATAGAAACATAACTTGGACAATTACTGAGTTACCTTTTGGTAGAACTCCCATTGGTTGTAAATGGATTTTTAAAATAAAATACAAAGCTAATGGTGAGATTGATAAGTATAAGGCTAGGTTGGTTGCTAAGGGATTTAGTCTAAGAGAGGGTATAGACTTTGATGAAACATTTAGTCCAGTTGTCAAAATAGTTAATGTTAGATGTCTTATGTGCATTGCTGTGTCTAATGGTTGGCCTTTGTACCATCTTGATGTGAATAATGCTTTTTTGTATGGTGATTTGGAAGAGAAAGTCTACATGACTTTGCCTCTTGGGTTTGAAAGTGATAGTCCAACTAAGGTGTGCAAGTTGAATAAGTCATTATATGGCCTTAAGCAAGCCCCAAGGCAGTGGAATGCTAAACTCACTGCTGCATTGGTTAAGCATGGCTTTGAAGTTTGAATAGAGCAAACATGACTATTCATTGTACATCAAGCAGACTGGTGATGTCTTTATTGCTCTATTGGTGTATGTGGATGACATTGTTGTCACTGGTAACAATAAAAAGGTTATTGATGAGTTTAAGTCTTATCTTACTAGTAAGTTCATGATGAAAGATCTTGGTGTCCTTAAATATTTTTTGGGCATTGAGGTTTTGGAAAATTAAAGTGGTATTTGTATGTCTTAGAGGAAGTATTGTCTGGAATTGCTGCATGAGTTTGGTTTACTTGCAGCAAAACCAGTTACTACTCCTTTACCTGAGAATTGTGTTTTGGCTATTGATGAAACAGAGTCTGATAAGTTTCTTAATGATATTGGTGAATATCAAAAACTTTTGGGAAAACTTATATATCTGACTCATACTAGGCCATATATATCATATGTTGTGCATTGTCTTAGCCAGCATATGCATTCACCGATACAATCTCATTTGAAAATTGCTTTAAGGGTTTTAAGATATCTTAAAAATTCACCTGGAACTGGTATACAAGTGTATAGATAAAATGATTTTAAGTTGAGGTGTTTTACTGACTCAGATTGGGCTAAATGTCTTAAAACAAGAAGATATGTTTCAAGTTTTTGTGTATTTTTTGGGAAAACTTTGATTTCTTGGAAAAGTAAAAAACAGGCTACTGTGTCTAGATCTTCATCTTAGGCTGAATATAGATATATGACTAGTGCTACTTGTGAGGTTATTTGGATTTTTAATGTGTTGCATAGTTTACAAGTTGAGAGCTTGTATCCTATCAGTCTTTTTAGTGACAGTATTTCAGCAATCCAAATTGCTGCAAATCCTATATTTCATGAAAGGACTAAACATTTTGAAATTAATGTTCATGTGGTGAGAGAAAAAGTTTCAGCTGGTATTATTAAGACTGAAAAGGTTTCATCTGCTGATCAAACTGCTGATATTTTAACTAAAGCTCTTGGTACTGCTCAACATAACAAGCTTTGTGGTCAGTTGAGTTTGTTTGACATGTTTTCTATGTAGTATGTAGGTTTGGTTAGTATTGTTGCCCAAGTTTAGTTTGAGAGAGGGTGTTAGCAAGCTTGGTCAAATTGAAGGTCAAATCAAGTGCAAGGACTAAAGCTGGATATTCTGAAGTTGGTATTAGTTCCAGCTGAGTTTAGCTTAAGTATGAAAGATGAAGGACCAAAGTGGAACATGCTGCTATATATACTCCTTATCAGATCTAGGGTTTTTACGTTTTTATTCTCTCATTCACACACAGTTGTAGATTTCTCTCTTATTGTCTAGTTTTGGTCTTGATATCAATCTTGATATCTGTTAGTCTATTTGATACTTGTATTCATCACCCAATCTCTTTATTTGGGTGATCTGAGTGTTGAGTGATTCTTGTAAGTGAGGATTTGATTGGTACCCTTCTAAAGGGGATTAATTGTTGTCTTTTGTATTGTTTGGTAAGCACCATTTTGGGACTTATTTGTTGTAGCATTTTGATTAATAAAAATACACCAAGGGGTGGTTGGCTGGGTGTAATTATGAGTTGTTGTGAGTTCTTTTACCATTTTAACAAGGTGTGGCCAAGAAATCGATTGGTTCTACCGATACTACTACAAGTGCAGCAACATGTCTTGCAACTATTTACTCCACAAGTTCTGTATTCACAACCTTACAATTCCCAGGCCACCCTGCTCATATTCTCATCTTAAATAAAGGACAACTCACTGGCACTGTAGTGATTGTATCACAGATCATCAAGATAGTTTATGTTACCATTGTTCTACGTGCAACTATGAACTCGATCTACGTTGTGCTACATTTCTGGAGCATAAAACGATCCATCATCCCGGGCATCCACACCCTTTAATCTCTTTTTCAGTTGACCCTATTTTAAGCAAATGCACTTGTGGGGAAGAACATCAAGGGGGTTTCTATCATTGTACCACTTGTCTTAACTTTTCGATAAGCTCTCTGTGTCTTTCCTCTCCGATAGTGTTATTAGTTAAATAACATCGTTCTCACTTGCTCACTCTTTCTTATTCCTTTCTGGATCAAGTATATGATTGTGAATGTAGGATTTGTAGAAAGGAAATATACCAAGAATTTTGGCTTTACAAATGCAGTAAATGCATGTTTTATGTCTACGTGACTTGTGCAATACTACATCGACAACGCTTACATGGTACGTAAATCTTAAGATATATTATTATTTCGTATGGTCATATTCTGTCTCTTATATATATAAAGCATGACTATATGGGTTTAATTGTGTAATATTCAGACATACAGGAGTACGAAAACAAAAACAGTACTGTCTTCTCAGAAAGCAAGATCTTCTATGAATATTATGGTAGCCAAGTTATGTACTGCCCACTCTCTAAGGAATCATACAACATTTTACCACTCCACATTCCAAAAAAGCTTTCTTCTTCATTTTTTGATGAAAGTACAAATGAAAATTGCTACATCAAACATTTCAGTCATAAACTTCCTCTGGTGTTGATTCATAACGAAAGCGATTATGATACATTGGGAGTTAAATCAGTTCCTCTTCATGACCCAGTGAAGAGGGTTAAACTGCTATGCAATGGATGTGTGAGGCCGATTACAAGCATCCCATTTTACAAGTGCTTAAAGGATTATGCTGAGTGTTACAAATTTATTCTCTATGAGTGGTGTGCGCGGCTACGCCGCGAAATCTCATACAGTGAAAGCTACTACATTATTAAGTATAAAAATGTTCTTCGGCAGAGTTGTTCTCTGTTTTCTTGCAAATTTTGTGGTTTACCTTGCAATGGGTTTGCATACATCTCTGATAAATATGGCCAAATTGATATTCATTGTTCATATATGCCACATTTGATCGAACATGAAGCATATCCAAAAGGTTAGTTCGAATGGGCAAATTCTTCGAGTCTATCAATGGTAAATGGAGCATGTGGTGCATATCGTTACATCATTAAAAAAGGTGACATTTTTTCGATCGTATTTGTGAGTACTTTCTGCATATATCGTGTGCTCTGTTTTTGCCCAAGACAATCAGGCATAAGTATGAAAAGCACCCGTTGAAGCTAAGTTACACCCCAGTTGAGACCTATAAGGGTCAATACTTTATGATGTTTGTGAGGAGGATCTTAATCCTACAAAGTGGTTCTATCATTGTTAAGAGTGTCCCTAGTCAATACATCCTGATTGTGCTTCGTTAATACTCAAGTCGGAACAAGGTGTTAATTCTTCCCATGACGATCTTGTTTATAAGTTTATTAATATAAAGTGTTGGGTTTTATATTTGAGTTGATAAGACAAAACACATGAAAGATGAAGGTCTTATGAAGACAAAAGATGAAACTTTACAAAAAGAAAAGGTTACAGAAAATCTTTTATTATTCTAGAAAATATCATTTGTAAACCTAATTCTCTATTATATAAAGAGAATACAGGTCGTATGTTTTAAGTGTGTAATGATGTAACACCAGTAAAAGTGTGTGTGCATAACCAGGCGTAGGGTATACAAAAATGCCTAGGTTAGGGTTTTTGTCTAGCCTCAAGGTAATCAAGGTTTTCCTTGATCCCTGTTACTGTTGAGTAACCGTACTACTATTGATCAAGTAGTATTGGGGATTATTGTGTTAGTTTGTAATTGTTATAGAAGAGATGATGACGAGAAAAACCTAATACAATAACATTGTTCTTACTTTTTCTGTTTTGCATGTTTATCTTTGTTATTGTTATCCCTAGATAAGATCTAATCAATCTGAGCTTACAAACGATTTATCATAAAGTTTGGTGATGTACGTGATACTGAAGATAACGAGCATCCTGTGTCATTTGTTGCGGGAACTAAAATCGAAGGTGATTGCACCAAATATGGGCTTGAGTTGTAATCCAAGTTCATCCTGAAGTGCTTATGGTGCAAGTTTGCTATCCATAGCTATTGTGAGTCTTCAATTACTATATCAGCAAGAACTTGTAGAGATGTTCAGTAATCTTGAGAAGAAACGCGAACCTAAGAGAAAGTCCCGACCTCCAAGAGTTGTGACTTTCTATCCAAAGATAATTACGAGACCTGAGACCATATAATGTAGCACTCTCAACGAAAACACATAAGTATAATTGAAACTACTATGCGAATTCGGTTTACTTTTGGTCCAAAATTTAAATTGTTAAAGACCTCGATTAGGTTTCTGTTTTACGTAAATTTAGGAATTAAATTTATCATGTTTGTTGTACTTTTACTTACATTACTTATGTAAGCACTAAAATTCGATCTTCTGTTTGTTTTTTGTGAGTACATTTTAAGTGCCATTGTCACTCTTCGATCACGATTGCTCAAAGTTAAATTTGGATGTCTTATCAATATCTCCAACATCATTGGTATAGATCATAATCCAAGGTGATTATCAAGAAAACTGAGGGGGTGTCTGCATTCCATTATGAAAACATATAAATTGGATTTGAATACACAATAATCAGTTTTAAAGTGCTCTTAAACTCATCATTTCGACTTAAAGTAATCAAATAATTAGAAATAAGATTTTAGAGATTGTTCAACATTTTCATCAATTTTACGTCTAAGAATAATAAATACTAACTGTTTCATATAGTTACTCAATTGGCAACACATAATTCCAATTTTAGTCAAATTTCCACCAGGTGGGTTGCAACTCAAACCAGAGTTAACTAGTTGATATTATCTAAAACCATATATACTTATTGATGGCGTGCTTTCGGAAGATATGATGCAGCTGCTACCATGTTAATAGATTCTAACATATGCTTTTATTATTATGGGGAGTACTTGTAATTACCTTATGTTGTATTGAAGATGTATTTAGTTTCTTGGACTAGATTGCATATATGCTCCATCGTCATATGTTGTCAAAGATGAATGTTGGTTCTAGTCTTCTATTATTCCAGGTATCATCTTACAACTAGATAGCAAATGTATGTGATGCCTATCATGTTATGTTGCTTCAAGTTCTGCTTAAAATGACTTATATTAATTAATCAGTTTTAAACTTTTTTGGAAGTTTAAACTACAAAAAAGAAGGGACATCTGATGCCTCGATCTCCAGTACAGCCGTTAGAAGTCCACCACCTGAAAGCAGCTCACCTAGTACAAATATATTAAATGATTTACATTCATAAAACAAATTTTGAGAGGTGTAACTGAAGTATCCACTTTGCAGCCGTAGCAAAGCGGGAAGAACCTTCTGATGGTTTGGAATGTAATTGAGGGTTCAAAAGTTACAACTGAAACATCTAGACAGATTCAAAAGACAAATGGAAACGAATTGAATTTGAAAGTGTAGACAGTCAAAGCTCTTTCAGTTATGAACAACTTACAACTAAATTTGAGAAACCTCTAACTAGAATCGTCTTTAACTAACCATATATTATATTAGGTCTATTTCTCTGCTGAAGATTTGAGGCAGTACTCGGAATGACAAAATAAGCATTCTACAAAATAACAAAGTGGAAGCAAGACATGATAAAGAAGAAAGTTGATATGTTCTAGGAATTGAAATGCGGGAAAATAAGATTTATTCTTTTGATTCTTAGTTTCTCATAGTGCTTGTGTTTCTGATTACTGTAGAAGGTAGTATGGTTGGTGTTACGCATCTCGGTTTGAGTTTGTTTATGTTATTTATTTATTATTTGAAACAAACCGAAATTTTCCATACTAATTTTTAATAATAAATTATATTTATTATTTCTTAAGTTTCACTTTCGGACTTTTTTGAACTTATGTGAATCGAATATGAGAAGTTATCTCGCGAAACATGAAAACCGTGCACAACGCGTACTGGCACAACCAACGATTTGATTTGATTATTTTATTATTTGTGAGAAACGAGGCGTATGAATAGTCTTTTTTATTGGAAAAAAATTATTTTGAGCATGATGGCGTAATTCTCGTGTCTTAATCAACCGTTTACTAGTCTAAATGAGCCCCGAACATCATTTTGTGAAAGATATGATAAATTACAGTTATGGTCCCTGGATTATATTTTCACCACCGCCCCTTGAAGTTACTAGGGTTTACAAGATTGGTCCTTGTGTTCCCTAGGTTTTCCCTATATAAACCTACTTATAACACATACCCCCCCCCCATTTTTTGTGATAAAACCCTAGCCCACTCCTATGGTTTCAGCCGCCACCCTAATCCGGCTAATCTCCGGCCAACCACCATGCTGCTGCTACGAACCGTCATCTCCAAGACGCAAAGAAGACAAAGGTTGTTTGGTTAAAGGGTTAGTCACGATTTGGTTTGTTTTAGGATTTTTTTTGGTGCGTTAATCACCACAGCCGGCACCACCACGACGTACCATGCCGTCACCACCATCTTCATCTTATCTCTTTTCCACCTTCATTTCTTTGTTGGTAAGCCGAAAACCCTAGATCCGTTTTTGTTATCATGTGATTTAAAAACCGATTATATATAAACGAGTTAATAGTTTTCGTGGATATTAATTTTGGTTAAAACGCGATTAAAATATGGATTTAAAACGTTTTTGTACCTATTTCGTGTTGTGAGAATCCTGTTAATGGTGTTTGGATTGTAATTTGGTTACGGGTCGGGTCGACCCAGTTTATGTCATGGATTTGAATGTGGATATTTTTATGGAGGTGTGATTGTTGGTCTTGAATCAGTCGACATCACCCATGAGGGGTGTGTCATTTGCTCTCTTGTATCTCAGCCGAACATCAACCACCAAGGGGTGTGTTTGTTCCAGCTTATTTATGTTTATTTTTCCAGCTTATTAAGTAAGTGATGCGTTATTTCAGTTGGGTCAAGGAAACACAAATGATATGTTGGTGTGGTTTTCACTCATAAGGGGTGCGTGTGTTTGTTTGTCCACGGTTAACTAGTACACCCAAGATGGTGCGTTATTATTGTTGTCTCGGTCTAACAGTGAATCCACAAGGGGCGTTAGTTTGTTGGTTTGGTCTTGACTCACGAGTCGATCACACCCACGTAGGGTGTGTTAAGTGTTCTCTAAACAATAACAATAACACAAGAAAAGGGTTTGGTTGATTACGTCTTGTTGGTTGTGATAAACGAGAACAAAAATACAAGAGCGTGTTTGTTCCTGTTTGTCTTAAGTTTGGACTGGATTTGATTTTGGTTTGTTATTGGGCCTTAACAGCCCATTATATGGTGCGTTTTGGTTCCGGTTATAGTAAACAGCCAAAGAGGGTGCGTTGGTTGTCTGTGTCGGTTCACACCTAACCTACAAAGGGTGTGACTGTTTGGTCTCGGTTCGACAAGACTACCCACGAACGGTTTGTCTTGATTCGATTTAACAAACAAAAACGCAAGGGGCGTTTGTATTATGTGTGTTGTGTTTGTGATTGTCAATAAAACCGAGTGTGTTTGCATAATGTGTTAACAGGCCTAGGGTGTGAGTGGTTTATGTTGGGCCTCTAGCCCATTTTACAAAAGAGTGTGTATGAGTTAAATTTGTGTGATAATTCAAGTCTAAATTTAGTTGTAGGATATACTAATATATTTTGAACATTTTGCGGTTATTGAACTAACGTGATTATTGTTTTAACTCTTGTATACATTGGTACGTTTCGGTTACTCTTGGGAATAATACTTGGTTACAGACTAAACATATACTTAATGGACAAAATAAAACAGATTGCATCGAATCATTTGGACAAATCATTGGATTTGCATCGAATCACTTGGACAAATTATTGGAATTAAAACGGACTATTTAGCATATCGACAACATAAGTCATATATAGAAAATGTAGTTTAATTAAATACTACACAACTTGGAAGTTTTATAAACGAACAAGTCCTAGAAGATTTTCTCATAAGTTTACACTTTCTTAAAAACCGACTAGAAGGGAAAGGAGAATTCCGTAATTTAATTACTTGAAGTTATATATATGACTAGACGTTTAACTTGAACCTAACTATTAAATAAAACTATATGCCTCTATAAGGTTATACAAAGACTGTATTTTCAAAAATGCTTTTATCATAAACTCGTCAAATGACGAATTGTACAAATTAATTGTAAAACCCTTATTGTTGAATTGTGAATTTAACGTGTCTTTGTTAATGAAACACGTATGTTTTATACAAGCTATTTGGGATTATTGGGTAAATACCGAAACATACCAATTGAATTACCTTCTTGACATATTTTTCCTTATCATTCATTTCTTGATTTCTTCTTGTCATTCTTCCTCGACTCAAGTCCTCATTGGTACTTTTCTCGACTATGTCGTTATCTATTCCTCTTTGACGTGTGTATACTTGAGTCCTCGTCAGTATTTCTTGACTGTTCTTGTATTACTTCCTTTATAATATATTGGGATATATATTATACTTTTCCAAACTACTTAGGATTATTGAGTCTATGTTTTCTTACCACCACACGAAATGTTGATACTAAACTTTTTGCAAACTTTGATACGAGTAATCTACGAAAACTAAGATGCTTGTCTTTTGAAAACTCTTTTATTTTACGAGACGTATTCTAAGATAACCATATACTTATTAGGTTGTGCCGATCCCTTACCGTTGTGCCTATATCTCTTGATACCTTTGTGTTCTGCTCTAGATGCCAGTTGTGATATTTTGTGTTGCTTCATATTGAGGTGAGTTCATGGCCCCTACTCTTTCTTGTTTTGAAATACTTTTGGGGGAGAATACATGTTTGTTTTTATTAAATACAATACTTTATTTACTTGAATATGCTACTTGTTTACTCAAACCATTACTTGCTTTACTTAAATATTTGGTATTTACTCGAATGCGTTATGTGTTCACATGTTACATACTTGATTATTCTTACTCATGGACACAAGCACTTTAAACGATTATGCATACTTAACCGAATGAATCGGCCAAACTATAACCGAATGAACTAGCCCAACTGCTATGTACATACATGACCGAATGAACTGGTAATATGACCAAATGAACTGGTAACATTACCGAATGAACTGGTCACATAACTGAATGAACCGGTCAAACCAACTTTAACTCTTGTGGTCCACATTACTAGCTTACTTAAAGGTAAACTTTGTTTTCATGACATTGTGAGCGAGACAATGGCCACAAAACTTCCTATTGAACTCACATTTCTTTTACACTGAATTGCTATTTATGCAAACCTATGAACTCACCAACCTCGTGTTGACACTTTTAGCATGTATTTTTAGGTTTAAGGCGATAGCATAGTTATGGAGGCTTTTGGCATGGCATGGCATGGCATGGTCATAGATGACTATGATGTATTTGGGACCGCTTTATTTCTTTTATGGGCTTATATTTCCGCACTGTTTTTGGAATGCTGTAAACAAAATTCTTTTGAATATGAAATTTCTTTTAAACGGTGGAGGTAAAACCGTTCTTTGTACTTTGTGTTGTGATAAAAATTGAGTAGCACCCCTGTGACATGTATGCTTCCGCTGGACCAGATTTTGGGGGTGTTACAGATTGGTATCAGAGCCTTGGTTATAGAGAACTGAGTATTTTTAAAACCTAGACTATAACTACTTTTACAAAAGCTTAACCCTATGACGGCCACATGCCTGCCTGCCAAGCCTGTTGCCTTATTTACTATTCAACTTTGAGTTGGGAACTTGTCTTAACCTTTCAAAATGACTTTTAAAAGTTAGGGACATATTAATAGTGTAATTGAGGTGTGTATTTCAGAATTCATTGAACCTCGGTGGAATATAAACTGATCACCTATATTCAACCAGGGACAGTAGGACATAGCCTGATCACCTATGTCCGACTCAGAGGTGAATTTTATAGTATATTCACAATCAAAGAAACACAAGATTGGGACTATTTGATGGATCGAATAGAAGAAGAAAGTAGAGAGAGAAATGGGAACCTTGTAGTGAGAGAAACAAGAGAGATATTAGATTAGTTTGTAAATGAGGTCCAACCCTCTCCTTTAGTGGAGAGGGCTTTATATACTACTACATAGGGTGCCCCTAGTGGGCTGTGGAGCAAGCTGACAGTGGGTAAAGACCCGACCCACTCCACAATATTAATAATAACTAAACTACTACTAATATTACTAATTATCCTACGAGCTATGATGTGCTAATAAGTACTCGGGGTGACCGAGTCTTCAACTGAATATTTATATTCCTAACAATCTCCCCCTAAGGGAGGTCACCCCGGAAGTAATGTTCTTAATTCTATCACTTCATCCTTGAATCTTGACTTCATGGCTCGTAGACCTTGATTCTTCAACGCCAAGAATCTTTGTGCCTTCAGCAGTGAACTTGCGATGACTGTTCTTTGTTTTGGATGATCTTTGAGTATTCTTTGAAGTTATCATCCAACATATGTCTTCAAGTCATCTTGTGGCTTCGTCATCATGAGAATTTGTGATCTTGGAGCCTTCTTTGAGATCATCGGCCACCATAAATCTCTGAGCTCATCTATTGTAGTAATGCCTCCATGTGATATGTTGTGACCATTGAACTCGCATGCTCACACTTTTCTGGATCATGATAATTATCATCTGAGTTGCGGAAGCTGTGTCGTAGGTCTTTCATCTACCATGATGTCTTTGATAATGAATTGGAAGTGTGAGCATGGAGTGTGGATTGACACGTCTCTGCTGGAATCAGGAACCACCATCGCCATCTTTATATGAATCTGAAATAAAACAGTTAGCAATAAAGTTGGAGAACGAATATGGCTTTGTCATTCGTTCGATGTGGTGGTTGGATTTAACCTTCGGTTCTGTGAAGACCGACCTGTGGTCAGGTAGAATCCCCTTTAAAGAAGATTCTCCTTGACAGGAATTTCCAGCTTGTAGTAATGAGTCTTCCAATAAATTAATGTCAGAATCATCATACTAAGCATGTTCTCATACCGGAACGTCTCAAAGCAGACAGCACGGTAGAGTGAATCAGTGAATTAAATACCCACTGATTGACGAGAAATTGATTTAGAAAAATCACTTGCGTGTCACTGGATAAACATTTTGTGCAACATGACAAGGGTTTTATAAATTGAATCACATTTCTGTCAAAAACACTTTTGTTTGAAGAATTTCACAATCAATGTGCTTGAAATTCAGTTGGTGAGCACATTGAAAGGTTTTCCAAAAGCGTCCGTCAATCCATTTCCTGGAACAAGTTTGATTCAAATAAGAATCGCCCCATCGTTTCTTTCCAGTTGTCACAAGTTTGATCCATGAAAGATCTCACATGTCACCCACCAAGAGCTTGTATGATGTTGGCTCTAGAAGGATTTCCATCTTCATTGTGAATACTTTACATATCACTCGGATGTTCTGGCAATACCACAAGGATAATGCGTAGGACTCTTCATATATATTTTCTTGCTTTTCACGGTGTATGAAACAACAAGCATATTGGAAATGTGTCCTATTGAGATTTATTGATGATCTCTGGGCTCTAGACTCAATAGTGCATTTTGATTTAGTGATCGGAGGCTGGAGAGGACTGCCACCTTTTCAATATCATCTAACTCAGAGTGAGAAAGGTGATAGCAATGTATTGATCTCCGTGACAAGTGAAACAAGAGTCCTTTGAGGGACATTGAGTGGCTAGGGAGGGTTGTGCAGCGTATCACTGGGTCCATGATACTTTGTCTTCAATGTCAGTAATCAACTACGTGATTCTGACAGCATATGTATTGACCCGGTTTCTGCCTAAGATGTAAGGAGGGCTTCTTTCTTTTCACCCTTTATCTTTACATTTCTTTTTCATTCTTCAACCCCTTCAGCGCTTACCTAGACTTCATTACTAGCACCTTGTTGGGTTTGTTCCAGCACTAGCCCCATCTCAGTCGGCACTCTTCCCTTATTCACTTTTTCTCCTTTTTTGTAATCATACCTAAGGACTTCTACACTAACTAGTGGATTGTCCCTGGGTAGATCCCTCCGGTTCTGGCTGGATCATGGGAACTAATACCTAACCTTACCATCCTTATAACTCCAATACATAAAGTAAAATGGTCGGTCTTTGGTATTCTTTCACAATTTCCATCACAAATCATTTGCTCCCCCTCAATATGTGCATCGATATACGAAAAGGTTTGGCACATATGGGAGAGCCTACACTTGAGTTTCAAAAGATCACATTTTTATCAGAATTCCATATTTAAATCACATTCTCTCCCCCGATCAAAAATTTCAAACCACTTGAGACTTGTGATCCCAATTGATTTAAATAAGTAAGAAATTTTGGGAGAAAATGTGGTCAGGTTATACTGTGTTCTGATTATGGAGCATACTATGCTCCCCCTTAAACCACGAGAGAGTGTCACTGCTGATGTTGCACAAATTTGGCAAGGTGTCAGAAATTTGAACAAATATTCTCCCCCTCAATTAATGACCCGTTTTCTATTTAAAGAGCTGTAGTCATTCAATTGAGCGACGAGTATTTGTGAAAATTTAATTCAATTTACCACCTTGTGTAACATCAAAACTCTCTTGAAGAATCAAAGAAGATAAAGAGTCTGATGTAAAGAAGACTTCTCTTCTTATACACGAAATGACGCACTGAAACGTCGCCAAAAAGACGGTTGTTTCTTAGAAGACATCAGATCGGAAAAACATGAAACGTACATCAGATCGGAAAAACATGGGGAAAGCATGTCGCCAAAAAGACGGTTGTTTCTCAGAAGTTACACTAATTGGTTAAAACATGTCTTAATGGCTTGCAGTTACTTCATACTGCAACCCGCGCTATACAATGGGGAATCTTGTTGTATGAAAAGCCATAGTCTGAAAGCTGTGATCTCATCCATAGAATTTGTGCACAGCAACCAGACATAGCGATGTATTCGGCCTCTGTAGAAGATATCGACGTACTCATTTGCTTCTTAGAAGACCAACTCACCAACTTTTCCCCTAAAATCTGAGCTCCCCCCGAAGTACTTCGATGAGTGTCTTGACATCCCGCGTGATCAGCATCAGCGTACGCAGTTAACTCCATTGCTGTGTCCTTCGGATACCAGAGACCCATATGAACTGTGCCTTGAAGATATCTGAATACCCTTTTTACTGCTTCGAGATGTTTCTTAGTAGGCTTGGATTGATACCGAGCACACATGCATACGGCGAACAGAAGATCTGGTCTACTAGCAGTGATATACATCAAGGATCCAATCATGCTTCTATACTTTGTTTGGTCGACTGGAATCCCCGAAGGATCTTCATCTAGTCTTGATCTATCAACCATGGGAGTGTCAACAGGCTCACTCGAATCAAATCCAAACTTTTTCAAGATCTCATGGGCATATTTGGATTGATTTATGAAAATGCCTCCGGGACTTTGTGAGATTTGTAATCCTAGGAAGAATGACATTTGTCCCATCATTGACATTTGAAACTTGGAACTCATCTCCTTTGAAAATATATCACATTCACTAGGATCAGATGAAGCAAAAATAATATCATCTACGTATATCTGAACATGAAGCAGATGTTTGCCCGACTTCCTAGTGAATAATGTGGGATCAACAACACCCTTCGAGAACCCATTTGCTAGAAGGAACTTGGACAATGTATCATACCATGCCCTTGGTGCCTGCTTTAAACCGTAGAGAGCCTTCTTCAAGCGGTAGACATGAGTAGGATGTTCAGCATCCACAAATCCTTCTGGTTGGCTCACATAGACTTCTTCCTTTAAATCACCATTCAGGAATGCTGTTTTGACATCCATCTGGTAGACTATCATATTCCGACTAGCAGCATTGGCAAGGAAGATTCTAATGGCTTCAATTCTAGCAACCGGAGCAAACGATTCTTCAAAATCTATGCCCTCTTCTTGTCTGTATCCTTTTGCAACTAACCGTGCCTTGTTCTTTAGAACATCACCATGCTCATCTAGTTTCACCTTGAAAATCCACTTGAGAGAAATAATCATAGCATACTCTGGAGGAGGCACCAATTCCCATACTTCAAGTCGATCAAATTCATGGATTTCGTCTTGCATAGCCTCGAACCAGCAATCTTTAGTCATTGCTTCTTTGGCATCTTTTGGTTCGACTTTGGATAGTACGGAATTGAAGAAGCACCACAGTGCATCAGTGGCCAGTTGTTTACGTGTGGATACAGGACGAGCGGGATTGCCAATGATGTTGTCAATTGGATGATCGTTTATCCATTTTCTGAGATGATCATGTGGTTGAGGGTTTTGAACTGATGTTTCTGTGCTGTGTTCTTCGAAAGAGGATGTGTGAGTTGAAGATTCAGGAGCAAATATATTCTCAAAAGGAACATCATCTATAGGAGCAAACGGATTAACTTCCAAAGAATGGTCATCTGCAGATTCTTGTTGCACCGGAGAGGATTGAGTATTTAATGATGAGGGTGATTGACTGGCAGCTGATGCATTGAAACTGATTGAGACAGATGCTGATGGGTCTTCAGAGCCTTGCGGAACTTGAGCATCAGCATTAGGAAGAACAGCTGCAGCATTTGAGGTCGTTTCATTTGTTGGCTCAAAATATTCGTCAAACATAGGATCAAATAACTTCTTCAACTCCTCACTAGTTGGTGGTACATAAGACTCTGCAGGCGTGGGATTCTGTACAAGCCCTGAACTAATTGGTCCAGGTGTCAAAAGTTTAAGATCGGGTCCAGAACTGGTTTGTCCTGAAGCAGGTTGCTCACTCAGCTCGTCGAACGTGACATGGATGGATTCCATGATTTGTCGGGTTCTCTTGTTGTAGATTCTGTACCCCTTGCGATCTGGTGCGTAACCAAAAAAAATACCTACGTCTGCTTTAGCTCTTAACTTTCCCAAGTCTTGACTATCATTAGTCGGATAGCAAAGTGCGCCAAACACACGAAGAAAGGAAAGATCTGGTTTCTTGTTATGGATTAACTCATAGGAAGTCTTGTCATGAATAGGATGAATCAGAGATCGGTTTTGGGTGTAACATGCTGTTGCAATAGCCTTTGCCCAGAGAAACATCGGTGCCTTTGAAAATATAAGCATGGTTCTCGCAGCTTCCACCAGAGTACGGTTCATTCGTTCAACAACTCCGTTCTGCTGAGGAGTGCGAGGGATACTTTTCTGATGCGTGATGCCAATATTTTCATAGAAATTTCTGAGTTGATGATTAACAAACTCAGTTCCATTGTCAGTGCGGATGATTCTGACAGTTTTGTCGAGCCTTACTTGCAGTTGTTTTATCAGTTTGATGATAACCTCTTGAGTTTCATCCTTTTTTCTCAAAAACTTTACCCATGTAAACCGAGAGTAATCATCTACTATCACAAGAACATATTTCTTTCCATTTATGGTTTGTACTCTCATTGGGCCGCACAGATCCATGTGAAGGGTGTGAAGAACTTCCAAGTTGGTGTTGACGGTTTTGGGTTTGTGGGTTTGTTTCTTGCTTTTTCCCAGTTGACATGCGGAGCAGAGATGATCTTTCTCAAATTTTAGTCTGGGCATGCCTCATACAAGATCTTTGCGGGAAAGATTATTTATGGTACCGAAGTTTAGATGGTTCAGACGATGATGCCATAGCCATGATTTTGTCTTGGAGGCTTTAGAAAGTAAGCAAATGGGAGAGGACCTCAACATTTCTTCAATCGATATGGTGTATAGATTTGTGCCCCGGCTGCCTTTAAGAAGGTCTGCACCATCCAATTCCCTAACGAAACATGTGTGTTTTCTGAAAGCCACTTCTAGATTTGAATCACAAAATTGACCCACAGAAAACAGATTGTGCCCTAATCCTTCCACATAGTATACCCGTGAGATTACACTGTCACCGAACACATAATCTCCATAACCCATAATCGCACCAAAATGGTCGTTCCCGAATCTAACTGTCCCGATAAACTTTTTCACGAAGTTCTTGAGCCGTGAGCGATCCCTAGTCATATGTTTTGAGCAGCCTGAATCCAAATACCAAAGGACGATTTGTACGACCTGCATTTGAAGACAGACAAAGGTGGATAACTGAAATATGTGGATCCCCACGTGTAGCTGGGGTCCGTTTGGTTAGCATTCACAAATTTAAGAGCAACAGAGTTTGATAATACTGAAGTCTCTACAGTGGGAACAATCCTAGAGTCAGCGGATGGCCTATTTGGAAGGCATTTTGTTCCTAGAGAAAAAATTTGACCTGTTGGTCTCCATTCTTTAACTTTCACAAACCTATGATCATTCAACTTAGGCAATGGACTTTTATTTCCTAAAATGAATTTTCTTCCAGTGGGTCTTCATTGATACCCAATAGTAGCAAAAGTTTTTCCTGTTGCCTTCCAAACTTTCTTACTTCTTTCAGTTTTCCTAACATACTTAACTTGGGGTGGTGCATGAGATATCAGAAATGACACAACACAATCATTATGATTAGCTGAAATTAAGCATTTATCACATGTTTTACAGACCGCATTAGAATTCGAATTAATTACAGTACTTTTGATACTAGAATCAATACGATTCAATCTAGTCATTACAAACTTATTGTTCCTAGGTTGGGCTTCTACACTCTTCTTGTGATCACTATTAGCTGGCGCAGTCCTATCTTTCCTTGCATTGCCTCTAGGCTTTGACTCGCTAGCTTGGGTGTCACATTTCACTCCTGTAGAAGTAATGATAGGATCATTAGTTTGTTTCACTGTCACATGCTTTCCTGATTTTGATGTGCTGGGTTCTGATGTTCTTGATGGCAAATCAAAGGTTACATGCTTGTTTTTAATAGTGGATGATGATGCACCTAATCTATCTCTTTGGTTGCTAGACTTGGGACCCGTGCCAATGGCATATTCTAACTGTTCCTGGATCCTTTTTGTGAGGACGCAGGCATAACCTACTGCCTTATCAAGTGGTTTTTCTATTCTGTCCTCTTCCACAACCTCACGAAGAGTGTCAAGTCCATCCCTAAGGTGACAGAGATACATTTGATGGACATGTCTGTTGTTTCTCATGGGAAATGGAATAGGCCCCACATCAACATCGTACATTTTACAAGCAGATACCTTTGATGCAACACAATTACAAGAGGTGCATGGCATTTTTCCTTTCACCCGAGTCTTAAGATTCTCAATTTCATTTAACAAAGAAGTTATCTTTTCATTATGACTATTTCTTGTAACTTTAATTGAGTCATATAACTCTTTGTAATGCTGTTTAATCTTAGAATTTTCTTCTCGAAAACACTCATTTTCATAATGTAACTTATTAATGGTGTCTTGATATTGAAAATTCTGAGAATCTAAAGACGAAGGTTTATTGGTGCCATACACATCACACTTGTTGGATTTCAATTGGGCAATTTGGGCCCTCAACAGTCGAATCGTGTTTGTGTGAGCTTGAATCTTTTCATCTCGTTTGCTTAATTCAAAATATGTATCAAACTCAGGAGCATCCAAGGATGTCTTGTCATTTGATATTTTGCATTTTTCTTCTAAATGTTGATATTTTAGTTGCATATTTAGATAATCAACCTCTAGTTTTGAAAAACGTTTAACCATGTTATCATGGTCATCATTTTGAATTTTGTCAAGCAATTTCACATTCTCCCCCTCAAGCTCAACAACACGATTCTGGGTAACATTTAAAGCAATAGCATACTCATGAAATTGACAAGCAGATAAAGCAGAATCAGTAGCAGTATAAAATACATCTTGCGCAATACATCTAGCAATCAAGTTGTCATTGGCGATGAGTATGTTTTTCCTTTCAATTTCACGACTCTTAAGTTCTATTGCACATTGAGTTACCTCATTTTCCATATCTTTAAACACTACTTTCATTTCATTTATTTCGGTATTAAGGGCAGTTTGCATCCCTTCAAAATGTTCTTTAAGTAGTTTAAAGAATGGCATGACCTCAGTCAAGTAACACCTTTTTGCATGCTCAAAACACCTTTCCCCCTCAGTAATTCCGGTTGGTGTGATTCTCTTCTTACATGTTTTATCAAAATCAGCAAATAGTTGCCAAAGCACGTATAAGCTAATTAAGGTTTTGCATTCAGTGGGAAGAGACAAAGGAACCAAATTCCTAGGTGTATTGGGAGGATACACCGTTATGGACGCAACTTTTCTAAGGGATGGGGTGTTGGCTTTAAGTTCATCAGCTTTTAATTTCTCAGTATCATACTTCCAAAATATTTGTTCAGGCGTTAACTTCTTTTGAGGTGCAAACACAGTCAAGCGATTCTCCTCATAATAATCATGGGGTTTGACTATTACTCGCTTGTCTATGCATATGGGATCTTTCATTTTCTCATTCATTCTTTCTCTATTTCTCACTTTTATTTCATCACTCTCTTTCAAAGATAAAACCTCAGGTGGGGCATGACTAGGCATAATCATCACATTGGCATCATATAAGGCAGGTTGGGCTACTTTAGCAATCCTAAGGAGAGCTAATTTAGGTTCACCTACATTACTTTCACTATGCTTATCACTCAGCTTTCTGTGCTTCTGAATCATTTGAGCAGTCTGTCTGGTTTGATCTTGTGTGTACAACTTATCTTCAAGTTTATTCTTTAATGTTTTGAGTCTAGAGAAATCATCTAAGATTTTAGATTCCTTTTCTTTGAATTCTAGCTTAAGCCTATTCACATAATTCTGTACTTCCTGTTTTTGTTTAACAGACATATCTAGCTGGCTTTTCAAAGAATTTAACTCTTGTTTTAATGTTTCTTCTCTCACTCTAGAGTCTTTTATAAGTGTACGCAACTGACCTTCCATTTTCTGCTCACGTTCAGTTAGTTCAAACTTAGCACGCTGTTCATACATAGCTACGTGTTCCTTATAGATGTTTAGTCTAGTGATCAAATTATCATTAGGAGCAAGTACAGTGTTTTCATGCCACTCACATGCATTATCAACGTCACATATATTTTCTAAGGCACACACGTTATTAACAACACAAGCATTATTATCAACAGAAGATTCTCCATCTTGTACATCAGGCACGTTGTTGTGAGTCAAATATTGTTCATATGGAATCATATCGCTATTTTCCATGTCAACATTATTTGAGTCAGAAACATCTCCCTATTGTACTTCGTTGGGAATCTTTTGTTCATCAACTACTTCCTATGTGTCATAAAGTTTTAGTACCTCAGAAATCATAGATGCATTTGAAGAACCAGCATGTCAAGGTGATGAAGCCAAGGATGACAAGTTAGCCATGAAGACTGTTTGAGCCGTTGGTTCATCATCCACATCAGAGTCAAATGCATCACAATCATCAGCTTTGAAGATGTTGGGATCGTTGAGTGCTAGATCCTGAACGGGGTGCTCATCCACATCTTCATCAAAAGTATTTCCCCCATCACCAGCCAAAAACAACAATTCTTCCTCATCCAATACAGCTCCATTCTCTTGAGCCTGCATCAACAGCATCTTGTCCTTGAAGTAATCTGAGTTCTGAGGACGTTTTGGTTGATTGCAATTCCTGGCAATGTGTCCCAGTCCTCCACAATTATAACACTTGAGCTGTTTCCCCTGCCCCTGATTGGCATTCCCCGCTCTGTTCTGCACATTACCTCGACCCATGTTTCTTCCTGCTCTCCCTTGCACATTCTGAACCACAATTTTCCCATCCTCCACCATTGCTAGATTGCGTGGGTTGGATGAGTTTCTTAACTGATTGTTGGTCTGAGGGAGAGATGCTTTAAATTGTTGAACCAGTAATGATACTTGGTTGGTGAGGTTATCAATCATTTTGTCGGTCTGAGAATAGCCTGAGTCGAGTTGTGAGCTCATAGCAGAATATGGTGAGTGAAGTTGATGATAACCTTGGTTAGGTGATGGTTGGGTGTTTGGTAGAGCACTTGCCATAAATGCCAGTGGGTCATTAGGAGTTGAAGGATTGAGCTTTTCTCTCAGCACCCGATCGTAGGCAGCATGCTTCTCATGTTGTTGTAGGTAGGCATACAACTGTTCATAGTTAGTGTCTCTCAGACCTTTGTTGAGTTTGACAGCAGTAACAAATCTGTCCCATTCTGGAGTCATGTTGTTCACAAACTTTGAGTTAAGTTGGATGTTGGGCATAGTCATTCTTATCATCCTCATGTCATTCACCAACTTATGGAATCTCACATAGTAGTCTGTGACATTCTCTCCTGGGTTCATTTTGAAGTGTTCAAACTCATCATACAATTGTGATTCACGGTCTTCTTTTGTGAGTTCTGACCCAGCTAGCAACATCTTTACATTGTCCCACACTGCTTTAGCTTCAGTGTTGAAATTGATGAGTTTGTAGACATCCTTTGGCAAACCTTGAATAAAAATGTTTGAGGCCCTAATGTCAGCATCATACCTCTTTTTTTCCTCCTCATTAAGGTCATTGTAAGTGCGTGGTCTGTCAATTCCAAAGGTGACTGTGCCATCTTCACCAGTAGTAACAGCATCTCTGGTGGTACCCATCTGAAATGGTCCTTCATCAATGGATTTAAGGATGTTTGCTCCATTCTCTTTTCCCAAGCAGTAAAGCCGTATTCGTTGTGCCCACGACTCATAGTCCATCCTATCTAGCATAGGCGGATGGGTATCGGACCCTGCTGCTTGAATGTCATCGGATGCGGTGCTTGTAATGCTGGCCATAATGTATATGGGATTTTACAGTTCTTGTGATTTAACCGAGAAATTGACTCTTTCGCGGGACTTTGTAAAATCACCAAGACACAAACCGTAAACTAATGAGTATCTTGCAAAATAGAATTTTAAGTCCTAACTCAAGGAAACACAAATCTCAATTGATCAAATCGCAAAGATTCAAGACACAGCTTGACAAATCGCAACAAGACAAATCGCAAGCTTATCAAATCACAATAAGTCAAGTCACAAGTGTTAGCTTGCAACGTCAAATCGCAATAGATCATCTCGCAACTATCAAATCGCAATGAGTCAAGTAGAAACTTGTCAAATCGCAATTTGTTAACTATGAGTCAAAACGCAAAGTTCAACTCGCAAGTGCTCAAGTCGCACTCACCAAAATCAAGTCGCAACAGACAAATCGCAACCCTGAATCTACAAACCGCAACAAGCAAATCGCAACTCTAACAAGTCGCAACCCCGACAGATACAAGTCGCAACCCACAAATCGCAAGTCACTAGAAAACAGAACTGTCGCTATCTTTGTCAAAACGCAACACACAAAACGCCAAACACGTCCCTTTCTTAGCGATTTGTCGTCTTTTACCAAAAACGTAATAAGTCAAATCGCAACTTCGAGAAACCTCAAAACGCAACTTTCACTTACCCAACAATACACAAGTCGCTACTATGAAACTTTCACAGAGGGACAAAACGCTACTATGAACACCTTTTTACAAACCCACGAATCGACCAAAAACCACCACACAAAGCCGAAAATGATGATTCCAAACACCAAACACAACTTCTACACTAACCCTAAGCAAGAAAGTACAAGATCTAACAACTTCAAGCTACAAAACGAAGCGCAAAAGAGATTTTTAAGAGACTTTCAATTCGAACCAAAAGTGCCCCAAATCTACACAAATCCGTGAATATAACCATACATGAACCTAACCATGGCTCTTGATACCAATTGTAGTATATTCACAATCAAAGAAACACAAGATTGGGACTATTTGATGGATCGAATAGAAGAAGAAAGTAGAGAGAGAAATGGGAACCTTGTAGTGAGAGAAACAAGAGAGATATTAGATTAGTTTGTAAATGAGGTCCAACCCTCTCCTTTGGTGGAGAGGGCTTTATATACTACTACATAGGGTGCCCCTAGTGGGCTGTGGAGCAAGCTGACAGTGGGTAAAGACCCGACCCACTCCACAATATTAATAATAACTAAACTACTACTAATATTACTAATTATCCTACGAGCTATGATGTGCTAATAAGTACTCGGCGTGACCGAGTCTTCATCTGAATATTTATATTCCTAACAAATTTTTTGATACTAAGAGTAGTTACAATAGAGTTATGTCCAGATTGATTTCTATTTGAATTCTGTGTATCTACAAATTTTCTGTGTGTGTACATAAGCATTGCACGACATGAACATTCACATCTGCACACAACATGATAGCAATCACAACGCACTGGCATCACAATACTTTTACTCTTGAATGGAATACTTTTCATCACAGTCTGGTTATGTTACAATCACCTCTACCTCAAACCCTTCTACCGAATCGATATTGTAGTTTCCGTGTTAAGTATAAAGTACAGTACAGAGCCAACCAAATGGTTGCTAGTAGTAATCAACATCCTCATTCAGAGTCATACTCTGAACTTGCTAAACTCCCCATTTGGCAGAGATTCTATGCTCAACAGAATCCTTAAGACCTTAAGGAGTAACATGAACCGCGTTCTTTGGAACAGACACCAAATCCTTCACTCGTCGATTGGGAATACCAATTATCTTCGCTACTTTCTTATAAGATAATAAACTGTGTCACTAATACCATACAAACTGTTTTCTATAACTCTACAGACCATTTTGCGGTAATCCTACAGTATGTTTTACTGCTATTTCATGAAATCAAATTTTGACCTTACTACTATTTTATAAATAATAAATTGTTTTCCTGATATCTTATGGACTGTTTTACAAATCATTTCACAAGTTATTTTATAAACCGATTTCCTGTCTTGCAACTATATCACAAACTAAACTGCATTTTGCTATTATTTTGCTAATAATAAATTGTTTTCCTATTAATCTATAAACTGTTTTACAAATCGTTTTATAAACTATAATGAACCCACCCTGAAAACTATTTACTCCATTGAAAATTTGTTTATACAGCCTTTTGGTACTGCCAAAGTAAGCTGAATACTTAGGGTTATGAACTTCACCTGATATTAAACATGGAATCTTACTCAGCCTTAACAAATAGACTTCGCCCTTAGGAACCTAAAATTTGTGTAGACATACATACCTGATAGCACTCTTTTCCGTGATGTCTTCACTTTTAAGGACTTCTTTTGAAACTGCGGTTATAACAATCGTAAAACTCGTAGTGATATCCTTCTGAAATACTCATTTTGATGCGTTAAATTCTTCTGCTCAAACTTTATCAAACTTTTGATAAGGAATGTCAGACGTCAATTTTTGTGAAAATTATCTTATCCACACCATAATTAAGATACCATTTTACCAAAATTTTAAACCTTCTGAAACCGTGTCACCCTACCTATCTATTAATCTCTAACAAAGAAATGCGTAATACTTGGAAAGTTATTTTGGTCAAATTCGTATAAAGACCTACTCAAATAAAGTTTTCGAACAAGATTTTTATCCAATCCTATGAGAAGGAAAAACATACAAATCCGGATCAAACGTTGAAAACCTGTCATCATGCCATTTTATCACTCTAAATCAGAACATGTTAAAACTTCGTACCACTAGGGAATAGACCATAGCTGGGAGTAGGACCGAGAAAATTTGAGGTGCCCACACTAACAAGGTTGTGAAACATCATGAAGCTGTGACTAGAACTGTCATCCTATTAAACTTACTTCAGGAATGATTGTGACTCACCAAATTACAAAAAGGGGAAAACCAATGGAAGACAACCTAGTTACCCTCCCACAAACAAAGAGAAACCCTTAAACAGCCTAGTGAGACCTGAATCTATTACGAGTACAATCACCCCTTCTCAAACACTACACTATCAGATAACTTAAACTGAATCGCGGGACTCGATTCCTGTTAAGCTGGGTAGACTGTAACAAACCAAAATTTTCCATACTGATTTTTAATAATAAATTATATTTATTATTTTCTAAGTTTCACTTTCGGACTTTTTCGAACTTATTTGAATCGAATACGAGAAGTTATCTCGCGAAACGTGAAAATCGTGCACACCGCGTACTGGCACAACCAACGATTTGATTTGATTATTTGTGAGAAACGAGGCGTATGAATAGTCGTTTTTATTGGAAAAAAAATTATCTGAGCACGATGGCGTAATTCTCATGTCTTGAATCAACCGTTTAGTAGTCTAAACGAGCCCCGAACTGCATTTTGTGAAAGATATGATAAATTACAGTTATGGTCCCTGGATAAAATTTTCACCGCCGCCCCTTGAAGTTACTAGGGTTTACAAGATTGGTCCTTATAGTCCCTAGGTTTTCCCTATATAAACCTACTTATAACACACACCTTCCTATTTTTATGATAAAACCCTAGCCCACTCCTAGGGTTCCAGCCGCCACCCTAATCCGGCCAATCTCCGGCCAACCACCATGCTGCTGCTACGAACCGCCATCTCCGAGACGCAAAGAAGACAAAGGTTGTTCGGTTAAAGGGTTAGTCACGATTTGGTTTGTTTTAGGGTTGTTTCTGGTGCGTTAGTCACCACAGCCGCCACCACCACGAACATGCCGTCACCACCATCTTCATCTAATCTATTTTCCTCCTTCATTTCTTTGTTGGTAAGCCGAAAACCCTAGATCCGTTTTTGTTATCATTTGATTTAAAAGCCGATTATATATAAACGAGTTAATAGTTTTCGTGGATATTAATTTTGGTTAAAACGCGATTAAAATATGGATTTAAAACATTTTTCGACCTATTTTGTGTGGTGAGAATCCTGTTAATGGTGTTTGGATTGTAATTTGATTACGGGTCGGGTCGACCCAGTTTATGTCATGGATTTGAATGTGGATATTTTTATGGAGGTGTGATTGTTGGTCTTGAATCAGTTGACATCACCTACGAGGGGTGTGTCGTTTGCTCTATTGTATCTCAGCCGAACATCAACCACCAAGGGGTATGTTTGTTCCAGCTTATTTATGTTTATTTTTTCAGCTTATTAAGTAAGTGTTGCGTTATTTCAGTTGGGTCAAGGAAACACAAATGATATGTTGGTGTGGTTTTCACTCATAAGGGTGCGTGTGTTTGTTTGTCCACGGTTAACTAGTACACCCAAGATGGTGCGTTATTATTGTTTTCTCGGTCTAACAGTGAATCCACAAGGGGCGTTAGTTTGTTGGTTTGGTCTCGACTCACGAGTCGATCACACCCACGTAGGGTGTGTTAAGTGTGCTCTAAACAATAACAATAACACAAGAAAAGGGTTTGGTTGATTATGTCTTGTTGGTTGTGATAAACGAGAACAAAAATACAAGAGCGTGTTTGTGCCTGTGTTTGTCTTAAGTTTGGACTGGATTTGATTGTGTTTTGTTATTGGGCCTTAACAGCCCATGATAAGGTGCGTTTTGGTTGTAGGATATACTAATATATGTCTAAATTTAGTTGTAGGATATACTAATATATTTTGAACATTTTGCGGTTATTGAACTAACGTGATTATTGTTTTAACTCTTGTATAAATTGGTACGTTTCGGTTACTCTTGGGAATAATACTTGGTTACGGACTAAACATATACTTAATGGACAAAATAAAACAGATTGCATCGAATCATTTGGACAAATCATTAGATTTGCATCGAATCACTTGGACAAATTATTGGAATTAAAACGGACTATTTAGCATATCGACAACATAAGTCATATATAGAAAATGTAGTTTAATTAAATACTACACAACTTGGAAGTTTTATAAACGAACAAGTCCTAGAAGATTTTCTCATAAGTTTACACTTTCTTAAAAACCGACTAGAAGGCAAAGGAGAATTCCGTAATTTAATTACTTGACGTTATATATATGACTAGACGTTTAACTTGAACCTAACTATTAAATAAAACTATATGCCTCTATAAGGTTATACAAAGACTGTATTTTCAAAAATGCTTTTATCATAAACTCGTCAAATGACGAATTGTACAAATTAATTGTAAAACCCTTATTGTTGAATTGTGAATTTAACATGTCTTTGTTAATGAAACACGTATGTTTTATACAAGCTATTTGGGATTATTGGGTAAATACCGAAACATACCAATTGAATTACCTTCTTGACATATTTTTCCTTATCATTCATTTCTTGATTTCCTCTTGTCATTCTTCCTCGACTCAAGTCCTCGTCGATACTTTTCTCGACTATGTCGTTATCTATTCCTCTTTGACGTGTGTATATTTGAGTCCTCGTCAGTATTTCTTGACTGTTCTTTTATTACTTCCTTTATAATATATTGGGATATATATTATACTTTTCCAAACTACTTAGGATTATTGAGTCTATGTTTTCTTATCACCACACGAAACGTTGATACTAAACTTTTTGCAAACTTTGATACGAGTAATCTATGAAAACTAAGACGCTTGTCTTTTGAAAACTCTTTTACTATACGAGACGTATTCTAAGATAACCATATACTTATTAGGTTTTGCCAATCCCGTACCGTTGTGCCTATATCTCTTGATACTGTTGTATTCTGCTCTAGATGCCAGTTGTGTCAGTTGTGATATTTTGCGTTGCTTCATATTGAGGTGAGTTCATGGCCCCTACTCTTTCTTGTTTTTAAATACTTTTGGGGGAGAATACATGCTTTTTTTTCCTTTTTTTTTTTTTTTTTTTTTTTTTTTTTTTTTTTTTTTTTTTTTTATCTAAATACAATACTTGATTTACTTGAATATGCTACTTGTTTACTCAAACCATTACTTTCTTTACTTAAATATTTGGTGTTTACTCGAATGCGTTATGTTTTCACATGTTACATACTTGATTATTCTTACTCATTGACACAAGCTCCTTTAAACGATTATGCATACTTAACCGAATGAACCAGCCAAACTATAACCGAATGAACCAGCAGAACTGCTATGTACATACATGACCGAATGAACTGGTTACATGACTAAATGAACTGGTAACATGACTGAATGAACTAGTAACATGACCGAATGAACTTGTCACATAACCGAATGAACCGGTCAAACCAACTTTAACTCGTGTGGTCCACATTACTAACTTACTTAAAGGTAAACTTTATTTTCATGACATTGTGAGCGACACAATGGTCACAAAAATTCCTATTGAACTCACATTTCTTTTACACTAAATTGCTATTTATGTAAACCTACGAACTCACCAACCTCGTGTTGACACTTTTAGCATGTATTTTCAGGTTTAAGGCGATAGCCTAGTTGTGGAGGCTTTTGGCATGGCATTGCATGGTCATAGATGACTCTAATGTATTTGGAACCGCTTTATTTCTTTTATGGGCTTATATTTCCGCACTGTTTTTGGAATGCCGTAAACAAAATACTTTTGAATATGAAATTTCTTTTAAACGGTGGAGGTAAAACCGTTCTTTGTACTTTGTGTTGTGATACCAATTGAGTAGCACCCCAGTGACATGTATGCTTCCGCTGGACCAGATTTTGGGGGTGTTACATTATTGAAAAGGACTGGATATGGTGACTTATTTGTATTTGAAAACTCAAATATTAAGGGTTTAAAGAGTTTGTTGTTTGGTAAGTATTTATCGTTATGTGTTGGCAGACTTATGCTCTACTCGGATATTAAGGATTATTGGTTTTACCGATACACTTATGTTGTATTAGATGATTTTCTGTGTGTTGTATTAATTGATCTTCCTAGATTGCGTGTGCTCAACGATTAAAAAAACTAATCTAAGAAGCAGAAGAAAAGGATCATTCTTTCTTCATCTATGAAGCATATCTATACTAAATATATAAAGTATGCATGTGTTTCCTGAAACTTAAAAAACTTAAAAGTGTGTAATGTTTAATCCCTATAATACCCTTTCAAACTTAAATTCCTAAATAAAAGTTCAAACAATATTTTGTTGCATTAAAATTCCGACCCAAAATTTCAAAGAAAAACAATACATGACAACTTTTTGAATGTAGTTTCTAAAAAGAGCATTTACATATATCCTCTAGAAAACTTCAATATTTACATATTTCCCCAAAACATGCTTTAATAGCATTGTACATCATGCATTGAAAACTTGTGTTTAAAGTAATATGTAATTTTTGAAGTTTTATTAGGTATATATGTGATTCCCCCTACATATATCCCCAAGCTTTTATAATAGAGTAAAAACCAACTTAAATAGGTATAACTGGTTCGAGAAGCAAAGGAAAAAAAAAACATTCGAACACTATTATAACTAGACGAATACGCGTGCGTAGCCACGAGATTTTATATTGACAACCTTTTATAGTTGTGTGGTTATTCATTTTCATCAACTATGAACTAACAAAATTGTAGAAAACTAGAAAGGGGGTTGAATAATTTTACCGATTAAAACTTCTTTTTAAAACTTATAGATCGATTTATGTCAATCTAGTTTTGGCGTGTTGGATATTGATAGAAATAAAATCATATTAACTAAACTACGAGATAGAGTTAGAGAGACACAACCATGGCACAAATATTTATAGTGGTTCGGCTACAAGGTCACCTTCCTTACCCTACTCCACTCCCTGAGTAACCTACTCGAGAGTTCGTAATCACTTCATAACACAAACTCCTTTCACTTGACGGAGAAGCCTTCACAATGTCGCTTACACTTTATCCGGTACAAAGTTAGATACCGGGCTTTTCCACGATAAAGCCAAACCTTCGTCGCCTACACTTTATCCGGTACAAGGCTAGATATCGGGTCCTTAGCACAGTAGACCAAACCAACACACCTAGCACAACAAGACTAAAGGATCCAACGTCCTTTTACACCTAAAGACTCAACACATCTACAACACCCTTTTGAGAAAAAGAAAGAATAAGATGCGCTTCTGTGATCTTGGAGGAGAAGAATCCTAGCAACTCATATCACTAGCTTGCAAGTCTTCGAGAGTTCGTGATCTCGCCTTTTGGAAGGAAACTAGAGAATCACAAAAAGAGACTACATAGAAATATCCTTGGATCTGAGGTTAGAGAGTTTAGAACATAGAGAGAAGGAATGTCTAAAAGGTGTAAGATGTAAGAGAGAAATGGCTCACTATTTATAGGCAAAACTGTCCACTGTTCACCCGGATCCGGTGGATCCCTTCCCAAAGGGATCCGACCGGTGTAATCCAAGGGATCCGGCTATCTGGTAGTACCAATTCGGATTTTGGGTTACAATTCCGGGTTATGGGTCAAGGTCCATGTGCCAAGTGATGTCATGGATGATGTCAAAGACATCTTGGTTCATGGATCATGGACTTTGGGTTATGGTTTAAGGACTTTGGGTCATGGGTCATGGGTTTTACCCATTATGAAGTCATGCATGATGTCATGCAAATGGGTTATGGATCAAGCTCCATGGGTTATGGGTTATGGACTTGGTTTTTGGGTCATGGATAGTCCAAGTCTTTCCTAGTTAATTTCCAAGTAACATGTATTTTACAAAATGTAAGTAAATAGTTTACTTAAGTGTTTTTATAAAATGGTTTTGATTTTATGTAAACTTGTTTAACTAAATATGTTTAAGGTTTGTTTAATGAAATGAGTTAGTAAGCTTTTGGCTCAAAGCGTTTACGTATTTTATCTATCTTGTTAAAATAATTTTACGTTTGTTATCGACAAAACATTAGAATATCGTAAAATATAAATAAACGTTTTTAAGGTTTATTTGTATTAATAGGAGATGGATAACTAGTGTACTAAGGTTAGAATGGTTGAGTGTGATGAGTGGTTATATAAAAAATCTTCTGTTTTGCCGGATCTGCCGGTTCCCTTTCAAAAGGGATTCGGCCAGTTAAAATGAAATGATCCGGCGTCTGAGTCCATTTCTTTCACAAGGGACTCATAAAAATTTGCACACTAGTCAAATAAAAATTCTAACACTTTACACTACAATTACACATAGATATACTACTGATGTGACAAGTATAGCACTTAACGAGCACATTAAGATAATCAAATAAGATAATGACCGACTTTTGATATATGATCAAAATTGGTAAAATTTCCTAGAAAGAAATTAGAGAAACTACAAATGTTAGAGTATTATCCATTATGCTATCATCTAGCATTACCATACATAGAACACAAAGTATTACAAAGGTTACATGTTTTAAGAGACATAAAGATGAAATTGTTTTAGAAGAACATTCACCAAATTGTTTTAAACATTAACAAACAACATTCGTTTTCTCTTCACCTCTTCTTCTTTCACATGCTAGATATGAAGTGAGTGAGACACTTAAACATACCTTTTGTTTGTTTGAACTCCTGGGTTTCATTGCGAATTCTCGAAAGTTGATCAATGTAGGTTATGGGATTGAGTTGATAGTTTTGAATTGGGTTGTTTGGATCAACTTCAACTTCATCAGAAGAGTCGGTGGGAGGATGTGGCCTCTTTCCATCAACCATGAACCTCTTTGTCCGTCCCTCGGTTAGAGGTACCTTGACATGATCACAAAGAAAATGATCATCATTCATAGAGGAAGGTTGCATTCCATTCACGAATCTTGAGAGACGAGTGAGATGCATTGCATAGGGGAGCACCATATTTTCGATTCGGAAGACACTAGCCATTCTATTGACTATGTAATAGGCTAGATTGAAAGGAGTTCCTTTGATGAGACAATAGATCATGTAAACAAGACAAGCATTGGCATGATCTTTGTTTCCGACTAGACAAATGACATTTTCTCTCAGGATTTGTTCCCACTTTTTGTACATGGTGAACATTTCAGAAAGTTCCATTTGGAATGGATCTCGACGGATGAGTTCGGAGTTTCGAGTGAGACGAGTTGGTGAGGTCCTTCCAATGAAGACTGCGTCTTTTACGGAGATGGAGTCATGAAGAGGAGTGTGATAGACTTGGTGAGAATCAAGCATATCATTGAGCTTGGCAAGAGACCAATCGTTTGATTACATAAAAATGCCTTGACAAGGGATACCAACGATATCGGCCAACACACGAAGAGGTAGGACAATGGATGTTTCGTTGATAATGAAGGAAATAGAGATAGTTCCATTATCGTTGCAAATGATTCGAATACTTTTATAGAACTCAAGAACAAAGACGGAACAAATTTGTTCATTGATATGGAGTAGGCAATCAAAATTGATTCTAGAAAAGACTTGAGCTATGTTGGTTTCATCGAGAAAGGTTTGCTCAACAAAACGTCCATCATGGAAGAAACGCTTTTGAAGCATTTTGAAAAAATTTCGGTCGTCGGGTGAAAGCCCTTCCTTGCGATGATGCATAGGAATGTAGTAGGCGGTGTCACGGTAATCTTGTTGGGTTGATTTTGGCATGTTGAGTATCTAAAATAAACATAGTGTGACGGTACAAGGAATGTGAACTTGGGTCGTGTGTTCGTGAAAATAACGTATATATATATATATATATATATATATATATATATATATATATATATATATATATATATATATATATATATATATATATATACACGAGAAATTACTTCCAAGTGTTTTTGTATCACTATTTTGATTAAATGGATTTAGAAACTTGTATAATTATGCAAAAACCTCAACAATTTTGTCACTTGTATTAACAATGCCAATTTTTAGTTCTTTTAAAGTTTCAAAATTTCTTGAAGATTATAATTTTTAACTTCACAATGCTTGTTTAGATATTTACAATGTGATGATAATTAAGTGTTAATTTTTGATAAACCCATTTAGATCTAAAGTTAAGAACAAAACACTTTGAATTACATAAATTACAATGTAGTAGTATTAATACTTATGGAGATGGTTAATTTGAAGTGGGAAATGATGATGGATCTCCAGGAGGGTTTGAGAGTGTGTTTAGGTCGAGTTTGTGAGGAGAAAGGTAAAGTAGGAGTGTACAATGATCATCAACATGTAATTAATCTGTTTTGCTGATATGCCGGTTCCGCCGGATCCTTTGAAAAAGGGATCCGGCACCTTATAGCCAAGGGATCTGGCTGTTCAGTTATTTCTCAGATTGGTATGATTGATTTTGGACGTAGAGTTTTGATCCTAATTACTTATGATATCAATGTTTGTTGTTACAAGTTTATAATGAGATGCTTGGTGATTCTAAGATATACGTAAGTATAACGAGACATGAGTTAAGTAATTATTTGAATGACGAAAGGAACAAAATAAAGGAAGAAGATATTTATATTCCATTAACTTCAATGCTTGTGGAAATACAAAGGATTGGATAAATAAACAACAAGTAAAAGTACAAAATAAAGAAAACGTCGCCATGAGAGAGCTTGAGAATGGGATAAAGAAGCATCACGAGTGAGATTATGATAAGGATCAACGTGTAATACATCATTTTTGTGACGTCTTTGATTTCTTTGTTTAGGAGTGTTTCTTTTGGAGAAGAAGGTTAATTTGAATTTTGAATTGTGACGAGGATTAGAATGAGAAGGATTAGATTAAATAAAAGATTTTAAAGTGATGTTTTACTGTAGAAGAGCGTCGAGTGATGTGGGAAAGTGTGAAGAGGGATTTTTGAATGTTGTGTTTAATAATGTATACTATACATCTTGGTTTGAATTTTTAGAAATTTTTTGACACATTGAATTATTTAAAGAAATTAATCCTAGTGAGAGAGAAGAAATTACTTATGAACTTATGAACATGTTGGCACGTATAGGAAATGAAAATATTAGGAAAGACACATGTGTTAAGAAAAAGGTATATTTAAAGAATGAGACATACCTTTAATTTTTAAGAGACTTCTTGAGATTGGAAAATCTTTGAAGGCTATATGACATCTTCAAAATTGTAACACATCTTTGTAACGTGTCAACTTTGATCTTTCCTTGGATTAAGAGATGTTTAGAGTTTTCCTATCATGAAGATACTTAAAAAAATGTTTGAGTTAAGTATCTTATAAAATTGATTATTGAAAGTAATGCTATTAAAAGTATCAATATCTAAACATGTTTTACTTAGTAAAACATATTTTCTCGTTTATACAAAAGTTTTTCCTTCTTAGTAGTTTTCAAAATATACACGGATCGTATCAAGTTTTTAAAGTACAATATACTCTAAGAAACTTGGTAACGAAGCTCTGATGCCAATTGTAGAAAACTAGAAAGGGGGGGGGGGGTTGAATAGTTTTACCGATTAAAACTTCTTTTTAAAACTTATAGATCGACTTATGTCAATCTAGTTTTGGCCTATTGGATATTGATAGAAATAAAAGCATATAAAATAAACTATGAGATAGAGTTAGAGAGACGCAACCACAACACAAGTATTTATAGTGGTTCGGCGACAAGGTCACCTTCCTTGCCGTACTCCACTCCCCGAGTCACCTACTCGAGAGTTCGTAATCACTTCACAACACAAAATCCTTTCACTTGGCGGAGAAGCCTTCACAACTTTGCTTACACTTTATCCGGTACAAAGCTAGATACCAGGATTTTCCATGAGGTAAAGCCAAACCTTCGCCGCCTACACTTTATCCGGTACAAGGCTAGATACCGAGTCCTTAAAATGCGGACCAAACCAACACACCTAGCACAACAAGACTAATGGATCCAACGTCCTTTACACCTAATGACTCAACACATCAACAACACCCTTTTGAGAAGAAGAAAGAACAAGATGCACTTTTGTGATCTTGGAGGAGAAGAATCCTAGCAACTTATATCACGAGCTTGCAAGTCTTTGAGAGGTCGTGATCTCGCCTTTTGGAAGGAAACTAGAGAATCACAAAGAGAGACTACATAGAAAGATCCTTGGATCTGAGGTTAGAGAATTTAAAACATAGATAGAAGGAATGTCTAAAAGGTGTGAGATATTAGAGAGAAATGGCTCACTATTTATAGGAAAAAATGTCCACTGTTCACCCGGATCCGGCGGATCCCTTCCCAAAGGGATTCAGCCAGTGTAATCCAAGGGATCCGGCTATCTGGTAGTACTAGTTCAGATTTTAGGTTACAATTCCGGGTTTTGGGTTATGGGTCAAGGTCCACGGGTTAAGTGATGTCATGAATGATGTCAAAGACATCTTGGGTCATGGATCATGGACGTTGGGTTATGGGTTATGGACTTTGGGTCATGGGTCATGGGTTTTACCCATTATGAAGTCATGCATGATGTCATGCAAATGGGTTATGGGTTATGGATCAAGCTCCATGGGTTATGGGTTATGGACTTGGTTTTTGGGTCATGGATAGTCCAAGTCTTTCCTAGTTAATTTCCAAGTAACATGTATTTTATAAAATGTAAGTAACTAGTTTACTTAAGTGTTTTTATAAAATGGTTTTGGTTTTATGTAAACTTGTTTAACTAAATATGTTTAAGGTTTGTTTAATGAAGTGAATTAGTAAGCTTTTGGCTCAAAGCGTTTACGTATTTTATCTATCTCGTTAAAATGATTTTACGTTTGTTATCGAAAAAACATTAGAAGATTGTAAAATATAAATAAGCGTTTTTAAGGTTTATTTGTATTAAAAAAAATAACAATTGAGTTGTAATATGGTGTCTTATATAATAGAGTTTGTAAATTCTTAAGAATAATTATTGTTGGGATTACAGAAAAAAGTCTAGTGTTTTTAGAAAGGGGTAAATTGAAATCTTTACCTGACTTAGAGCAGTCGTTTAATGAGTTCCAGTTCGTATAATACTTAACCTTCTAACTCCGGGTAATTGATATGGATGTATTAAATATGAAGTGATTTAGATATTCTTAGAGTGACATCATCAGCCATTTATCGCCAATACTTTTTCCATAGTCTAAGAGGTTCCGACACCTCATAATAAATGATAATCTTAGCAAAAAAGGGACCTTAATTCTAACGAGGTTGCGGAAAAGGAAGCTTCTTCTATAGCAATATCCCATTCTTTTTCATCTCTGAGAAAACCCAATGCCTCACATGTAACACGATAAGCGGGTAAAATTCTTCGGTTGACAGTCTGTATGTCCTGGAATGATTTGCACCCTTTCTTATGGCAAAGGGCATTCTAAGGTAGAATAGCTCCCCTAAACTCGGATGTATGTACGATAATCGTCAAATGGATGATTTGTTCTTATTTTTCCTCAGCTTCCAGCTTTTTGCATCGGCATACCATATGTTGGGAATTAAATGTTTCTGACTCAGTACTGCTGGTAGAATACACTAACAGTACAAACTGCTAGTGTATAAGTAAAGACTGTTGAAGAATAACTAATAGTACAAACTATGAAGTTAGTACTGCTAGTATATAACAGAAGGTACTGCTGCAATGATAAGGATGTATCAAGAATAAGTATGGTATAGATTGTATGCATATCACAATTAGTTAGAAATATACGTGTAGATACTTATCTTGTAAAGGACTCCTTGTGTCTATAAAAGGAGATCATAGGTTAGATGTTTTATGTACTAGTCATAAAAGTTTTGTTAAGATTCAAGGTCTTTGTAACCCTAGTGATATAGAGATCACTCGTATTATTCTTGAATAATATTGAATCGTTTGAAGTTAATCACTGTGTTCATTGTTCATACTACATTACTATTACATCAAACAAAACCTTCTAAGTATTGTTAAGTAGATTCCGCATACTTAACAGTATAACCTCAAAGTATCTTAAACACATCATAAAGAAGTAACATCCTAAGTGTTTGATCCTCTCAAGTGGTATCAGAGACAGGTTGATACTTTGATTTTAGAAGAACTCTTTTTCAAGATAATGGACATGGAAACTACACAGACTAACATGGCTGCTAAACTACTTATACTGAAGCAAAACGACTTTGAGATGTGGAGGTTGCGAATAGAACAGTACATCCAAGTGCAGGACTATGCACTCTGGGAGATCATTGAAGAAGGAAACTCCTTTAAACCTTTTACATCTGTATCAACTATTAATGGTAAAGAAGAGACTGTTGTGCAAACCTCTCCAGTGACTGCAGAAGAGAAGCTGCAAAAGAAAAACGATGTCAAGGCTAGGAGCTTGCTGATGATGACCATTCCTAATGATCAACTCTTAAACTTCAGCAAATACAAGGATGCAAAATCTTTTTTTGAGGCAATCACTACTAAGTATGGTGGTAATGAAGCCACCAAGAAGACCTAAAAGACTCTACTGAAGTAGAAATTTGAAAACTTTAGTGCACCAAGTAATGAGTCTTTAGATCACATGTTTAACAGGTTGCAAAAGATTGTCAACCAACTGGCTGTGCTTGGTATTGACATACCTCAGGAAGATCTGAACTCCAAGTTCTTGAGGAGTTTACCTGCTGAATGGGCTATGCATGTGGTGGTCTGGAAGAATAAGCCAGACATTGATACTATGAGCCTCAATGACTTATACAATAATTTCAAGATTGTTGAACATGATGTAAAGAAGGCTGGAGGTACTAGTTCAAGCACTGGGAACATGGCTTTTGTGTCATCTCCCAGTAATTCAAGTCCAGATTAAGTAAAAGTTGTTGTAGGAGTTAGTACTACTAACCCTAGTGTTAGTACTGCTAGCTTATCAAGCAGTATTATTGGTATCCTAAATGATACTACCTACTGTGCTTTGTTGACCAGCTAGAATGATGGGTCAATGCTGACACATGAAGATCTCCAGGAGATTAATGATGATGACTTGGAAGAAATGGATCTCAAGTGGCAAATTTCACTTCTTAGCATGAGGGCTAAGAATTCTATCAAAGAACTGGCAAGAAGATCAACATCAGTAGTAATGATACTGCTGGTTTTGACAAATCTAAGGTAGAATGCTACAACTGTCACAAGTTAGGGCATTTTTCAAGGGAATGTAGAAGACCCAGGCAACAGGATAGCAGGAGCAAGGGCCATGGAAGCAATCCTAAAATAGTGGAAGAGCCTGACACATCTTCAAAGGCTATAGTGGCTATTGATGGTCTAGGCTATGACTGGAGTTTCATGGCAGATGATGAGGAAGCACCTGCTGAGATGGCACTTATGGCCTTCTCTGACTCTGAGGTACTATCTGCTAAAAGTTGTTCTAAAACATGTACTGCTCTTAAAGAATATGAAGCTTTAAAGAAACACTATGATGAGCAGAGGATTGAATTAAACCAAACAAATTATAATTTGTCTAATCACAAAAGACGTTTAGCAGTCCTAGAAGAACAAATTGTGCATTATAAGAACAATGAGTCTGTTTTTGCTTTGGATATAGCTGTTCTTAAGAGAGATTTGTCACTTAAGAATGCTGAGATTAATTTGCTAAAAGCTGAATTAGATAGAATCATTAAGGCTAAGGAAAACATTCAATTAACTGTAGAAACTTTGGAGTATGCATCAAAAGGAGTTAATAAAATTATAGAGTGTTAAATGGTTAATAAGGCTAAATCTAAGTAGGGATATAAAACATGTCCACCTCCTCATAGAAGAGTGCCTGCACCCCCAGGAATTGACCTAGAGCATACAGGTTTGACTGAGTTTCAACAACCTAAGTTAGAATATGGTTGTAAGCCTAAAGAAAATTCAACTGCTAATAAACCTGTAGAAACTAGTGAGCCTTTTGAGAGTGCAAGTGAAACCTCACTCACTGAGGATAAGGTGTCAACTGATAGGGATTCAGATGCTCCCATCATTGAAGATTGGGAATCTGATGAGGAAGATTAGGTTGTAGCTAAACCTGATGTGGTAAAGTTAGCAGGAACTAATGTTCCTATGGTGGTTAGTAATAAAACTGTTAAGCCTACAACAAATGTAAAATCAGTTAGGAAATTAGTTAAGTACTGTGAGGTGTATAGGTCCACAGGTAAGCCAAGAGGTAACCAGAGGAACTGGAATGACCTCAAGTCACATCAACTAGGAAGTGACTTTGTCATGTACAAAAAGGCTTGTTTTACTTGTGGTAGCTTTGACCACCTAGAGGCTTTTTGTCATAACCATCAGGGGAGAAAGATGGTTACTGGGAACAACAGGGTAACTAGGAACTCAAGTCATATGGTGAATTCAAACAGGTCTCAAACTCACCCTAATTCTAACAGAATGACACCCAGGGCACTTTTATTAAAGTCTGGCCTAAAACCAATTAGTACTGCTCGACCAGCAGTTAGTACTGCCAGACAATATAAAACTTTTACCCTAGACCAGCAGTCTCAAGTGCAAAACCAACTTTCAAATATGCACAACAAATTGTTAAAAGGCCTTTTCACAAGAAATCAGTGGTTCAAAAACAATTTTGGAAACCAAAGGTTCAAACTACCAGGCCAGCAGTTCATATTGCTAGACCAACAGTTAGTACTGGTGAGCCTAAAAACACTGCTAAGGATAAAAGGGAAAATGCTGTTAAGGCCTCAACATGTTGGGTATGGAGACCAATCAAACCCAATGGTGCATCAATTGTATTGAAAAGATTTGACTATATTGATGCACGAGGCAAACCCAAGTCAGTGATGGCTTGGGTACCCCAAGGAAACTAATTTCTTTATTTTATGTGCAGGGACATTTACAGGAAGATGAGGAAGATCAAGGTTATGCAGACAGTGGATGTTCCAGGCACATGACAGGCAACATGTCTTATCTTTCAGACTTTCAACCAATGGATGGAGGATATGTTACCTTTGGGGGAGGAATAGGAGGAAGAATTACTAGTAAAGGCACCTTGAAAACCGATAAATTAGACTTTGAAGATGTGTACTTTGTGCAAGAGCTTAAGTATAACCTGTTTAGTGTCTCACAAATGTGTGACAAAAAGAACAATGTTCTTTTTACTGACACTGAATGTCTTGTGCTTTCCCCAGACTTTAAGCTTCCTGATGAAAGTCAGGTTCTACTTAAAGTTCCAAGAAAGGGCAACATGTACAATGTTGATATAAAGAAGATTGTTCCTAAAGAGGCCCTTACTTGTCTTGTTGCAAAGGCCACATTGGATGAGTCTATGTTATGGCATAGAAGACTTGGTCATATAAATTTTAAAACCATTAATAAAATTGTAAAAGATTGTTTGGTAAGAGGCTTGCCTAAAAAACGATTTGAAAATGACAAGACTTGTGTTGTCTGTCTCAAAGGCAAACAACACAAGGCTTCTTGTAAGCCCAAGACCCACAACTCTATTAATCAACCTTTGTTTATGCTACATATGGATTTGTTTGGCCCTACATCTGTGAGTAGTATTATGCATAAAAGGTACTGTCTTGTAGTTACTGATGACTATAGTAGATTCACATGGGTTTTCTTTTTAGGTTCTAAGGATGAGACACCTAGCATTCTTATGACATTTATAACTGAGATAGAAAACTTAGTGGATAAGAAAGTAACAGTCATTAGGTGTGACAATGGGACAGAGTTCAAAAATAGAGTTATGGATGAGTTCTATAAAGAAAAAGGTATTAGAAGAGAGTTTAGTGCTACTAGAACTCCTCAGCAGAATGAGGTTGCTGAAAGGAGAAATAGAACACTAATAGAAGCTGCTAAAACCATGTTAGCTGATTCTAAACTGCCCATCACTTTTTGAGCTGAAGCAGTTAATACTGCTTGCTATGTGCAGAACAGGGTTTTGGTAATTAAACCTCACAACAAGACACCATATGAGCTGTTTAGGGGTAGAACTCCTGCATTAGGATTTCTAAGACCTTTTGGGTGTCATGTAACTATTCTAAATACCTTAGACCATCTAGGAAAATTTGATGGCAAATCAGATGAAGGATTCTTGGTTGGGTACTCACTAAATAGCAAAGCCTTTAGAGTATACAACACAAGAACAAGGAAAGTAGAGGAGAACCTGCATGTTCAGTTTCAAGAAAATAAATCTAATGTTGCAGGTGAAGGTCCAAAATGGCTATTTGACCTTGATACTCTAACCCAATCAATGAACTATGTGCCAGTTGTTGCAGGAACCTTTTCTAATGATTTTGCAGGTTCAGAAGCTGATGTTGCAAAAAATGAAGCAGGCTTGGGAAAGGAGAAAGATCAAGATCATTTACTGATGCCAATATGGAACAGTGTGGATTCATCTTCAAATGATCAGATCACGAGCTCCCTTGGCTCTAAACCTTCTAATGTTACTAACAAGGAAGGTTTTGAAAATGGAAAGAATGAAGATGAAGTTGAAGAACCAGAGAATCAAGAAAACAGTACTAATGGAGATTGTACTGTTGAGCCCTAAGTTAGTACTGCTGGGCAAAATATTCATACTGCTGGCCCATCAGATACTAATGCTGCCGATTTCTCAAAAGATGAGGTGGATATCAACAATCTACCACCTACCTATCTAGTTCTCTCTACTCCACACACAAGGATACACAGAGATCACTCCCTAGACAATGTGATTGGAGACATACAGTCTGGTGTGAAGACAAGAAGACAGACTATGACTTCAGACCAACAAGGGTTTCTTAGTGCTGTTTATGAAGAAAAGAAGCATGAAGATGCCAACACATGTTTGTTTGTGTGTTTCCTCTCACAATCTGAACCCAAAAATGTTCTCAAAGCCTTAGAAGACTCAAGCTGGGTAGAAGCAATGCAAGAGAAGCTTCTCCAATTCAAGATTCAGAAGGTTTGGGTACTAGTGGATTTACCCATGGGTATGAGGGTAATTGGAACCAAATGGGTCTTTAGAAACAAGAGGGATGAAAGGAGAATTGTGACCAGAAACAAGGCTAGGCTTGTAGCCCAGGGGTATACACAAGAAGAGGGAATAGACTGTGAAGAAGTTTTTACACTAGTAGCTAGGATTAAAGCAATCAGACTGTTCTTAGCTTATGCTTCTTTCATGGGCTTTACTATTTACTAGATGAATGTTAAGAGTGCCTTTCTGTATGGTACTATTGAAGAGAAGGTGTATGTCTCTCAACCTCCAGGTTTTGTTGATCCAGAACATCCTGACAAGGTGTTCAAGGTTGTGAAAGCTCTTTATGGACTACATCAAGCTCCAAGGGCATGGTATGAGACTTTGGCATCTTATCTGTTAGAGAATGGATTCCAAAGGGGCAAGATTGATCAGACTCTCTTCATCAAGAAGAACAAGAAGGATATCTTGTTGGTACAGGTTTATGTGGATGATATTATATTTGGATCCACAAGGAAGGAAATGTGTTTGGAATTTGAGAAACTTATGCATGATAAGTTTCAGATGAGTTCCATGGGGGAACTTACCTTCTTTTTGGGGTTGCAAGTAAAGCAATCAACTGAAGGCATATTTATCAGTCAGGATAAATATGTGGTAGAGATACTAAGGAAGTTTCAATTTACTGATGCTAAAGTGGCAAGCAGACCAGTTGATCCTGAGAAATCTTTGGTTAAAGATGCTAATGGAGAAAATGCTGATGTACACACCTACAGATTAATGATTGGGTCCTTGATATATCTTACTTCATCAAGACCAGATATCATGTTTGCTATGTGTGCCTATGCAAGGATTCAAGTCACTCCCAAGGCTTCTCATTTAACTGCTGTCAAGAGAATCTTTAGATACCTTAAGGGTCAACCTAGGTTGGGGCTGTGGTATCCTAGGGAATCACCTTTTGATTTGGTAGCATATTCAGATAGTGATTATGCTGGTGCAAAACTGGATAGGAAATCCACAACTGGTGGTTTTCAGTTCCTTGGTTGCAGACTTATATCATGGCAATGTAAGAAGCAGACAATTGTGGCAGCTTCTACAACTAAAGCTAAGTATGTAGCTACTGCAAGTTGCTGTGTTCAAGTGCTATGGATTCAAAATCAATTGCGTGACTATGGGTATAACTTTATGAACACCATGATATATATTGACAATAGCAGTACAATATGCATTATTAAAAATCCAGTGCAACATTCTAAAACAAAACACATAGAAATTAGGCATCATTTTATTAGAGACTGCAATGAGAAAAAGTTAGTTCAAGTTGTCAAAATTGATAATGATCAAAACTTTGCAGATCTTCTTACAAAAGCCATTGATGTTGGAAGGTTTCAATACTTGGTAGCAAGTATTGGAATGCTTAACCCTTAAAGTTCTTAGTCTGTGTGTTTTTGTACATTAAAATGGATTTGTACTGCTAGGCTTGTCAATTCGTACTGTTATGTATAGTTTGTACTGCCAGTACAAATTTGGACTGTTTGTTAGAACTATTAGTCATTTGTTTATACTGCTATGAAGCAAATGCTTTGCAATTTGTCTTCTTGGTTTTGGACTAACAATTGCAGGTATGGATTGATCAGGCACAAATGAATTACTAGTACATTGTGTGAGCAACATTTGGTGGACTAGTTGCTGACATAATAGATTAATGATGGTCAGAGTTTGGGGATCCATTAACAAAGGTTGTATGCCCAAGTTAACTGATTCTTTAAAACTTCCTTCTTAAAATCTTATTATGATGTTTTGCATTGGAATTGATGGTGTAGGATCGATACATGTGTTGATTATTGTGATTCGGGAGGTCAATTTTGATGGAAGAACAAGATAGCCATGGTAAGAGTTAGAGAGAGAGAGTAGGGAACTTAGTGAGAGAAACTAGAAATATGTTAGATTGAAATGAAAGAAGTTCCAACCCTCTCCCTAGGTGGAGAGAGGTATTTATTCTTACTAATATAAGTGCCCCGAGTGGGCTGTAGAGTGAGCTGACAGTGGGTAATGACCCGACCCAACTCCATAAATATTAATATAACTAAACGAATAATAATAGTACTAATAAACCTACGAGCTACATAGATGCTAAATAGATACTCAGGGTGACCGAGTCTTCACATGAATATTTATATTCCTAACAATCTCCCCTAAGGGAGGTCACCCCGGAAATAATATTTTGAATTCTAGCATTCTATCATGTGTGTTTGACTTCATAGCTCGTAGTATTTGATTCTTCAATGTCATTAGTCTTTGTGCCTTTCAGCAGTGAACCTTTGATGACTGATCTTTTGTTTTGGATGATCTTTGAGTATTCTTCGAAGTTATCATCCTACACGTGTATTCAAGTCATCTTGCAGCTTCATCTTCATGCGAAGTTGTGATCTTTGAGCCTTCTTTGAGATCATCAGTCATCGTAAATCTCCGAGCTTATCCACTGCAGTGATATTGCCTCCATGTGATTTGTTGTGACTTTTAGACTGCATGCTCACACTTTTCTGGATCATGATAGATTTCATCAGAGTTGCTGAAGCTATGTTGTAGGTCTTTCAACTATCATGATGTCTTTGATAATGAGTTAGAAGTGTGAGCATGGAGTGTGAATTGACACGTCTCTGCTGGAATCAGGAACCACCATCACCATCTTCATATGTATCTGAAATAAAACAGTTAGCAATAAAGTTGGGGAACGAATATGGCTTTGTCATTCGTCCGGTGTGGTTGGAATAACCTTCGGATCCGTGAGGACCGACCTGTGATCAGGTAGAATTTTCTTTAAAGAAAATTCTCCTTGACAGGAATTTCCAGCTTGTTTTATAGACTCATCCATCGAATTATCATTGGAGTCGTCATAACAAGCATGTTCTCTTACCGGAATGTCTCAAAGCAGACAACACGGTAGAGTGAATCAGTGAATTATATTTACTGATTAATGAGACCGTCAATTCATCTCCTGGAACCGGATTGATTCAAAGGTGAATCGCCCCATTGTTTCTTTCCAGTTGTCACAAGTTTGATCCATGAAGGATCTCACATGTTACCCACCAAGAGCTTGTTTGATGTTGGCTCTAGAAGGATTTCCATCTTCATTGTGATTACTTTAAGTATCACTCGGATGTTCTGGCAATACCACAAGGATAGTGCGTAGGACTCATAACATATATTTTCTTACTTTTCACGGTGTGTGAAACAGCAAGCATATTGGAAGTGTGTCCTATTGAGATTTATTAATGATCTCTTGGCTCTAGACTCAATTGTACGTTTTGATTTAGTGATCGGAGGCTGGAGAGGACTGCCACCTTTTCAATATCATCTAACTCGGAGTGAGAGAGACGATAGACATGTATAGATCTCCGTGACAAATGAAACAAGAGTCCTTTTAGGGACCTTGAGTGGTTAGGGAGGGTTGTGCAACGTATCACTGGGTCCATGATACTTTTTCTTCAATGTCAGAAATCAACTTAGTGATTCTGACAGCATATGTATTGACCCGGTTTCTGCCTAAAGTGTAAGGAGGGCTTCTTTCTTTTCACCCTTTATCTTTACATTTCTTTTTCATTCTTCAACCCCTTCAGCGATTACCGAGACTTCATCACTAGCACCTTGTTGGGTTTATTCCAGTGCTAGCTCCATCTCAATCGGCACTCTTCCCTTATTCTCACTTGTCTCCTTTTTTAATCATACCTAAGGACTTCTACACTAACTAGTGGATTGTCCCTGGGTAGATCCCTCCGGTTCTGGCGGGATCGTGGGAACATATACCTAACCTTACCATCCTTATAACTCTAGTACGTTAAATAAAGTGGTCGGTCTTTGGTGTTCTTCCATAATTGCCATCATAAATCATCCGCTCCCCCTCAATATGTGCATCGATATACAAAAAGGTTTAGCACATATGGGAGAGCCTACACTTGAGTTCCAAAAGATCACATGTTTATCAGAATTTCATATTTATATCACATTCTCTCCCCCGATCAAAAATTTCAAACCACTTGAGATTTATGATCCCAATTGATTTAAATAAGTTAGAAATTATGGGAGAAAATGTGGTCAGGTTTAATATATTCTGATTACGGAGCATACTATGCTCCCCCTTAAACTACGAGAGAGTGTCACTGCTGATGTTGCACAATGCTTAAAAAGGTGTCAGAAATTTGAACAAATACTCTCCCCCTCAATTAATGACCCGTTTTCTATTTAAAGAGCTGAAGTCATTCAATTGAGCATCAAGTATTTGTGAAAATTTAAGTCCAGTTACCACCTTGTGAAACACCAAAACTCTCCCGAAGAATCATAGAAGATAAAGAGTTTGTGGTGCAAAGAAGACTTCTCTTCTTATACAAGAAATGATGCACTGAATCGTACATCAGATCGAAGAAACATGGATATAAAGTAATCCATGCCCAGGTGAACATCACCCAGTTAGAGGAACAACTGTCTTTTTGGCGACATGCTTTCCCCATAGTATAGCACGGGGTGCAGTCTGAAGTAACTACAAGCCGTTAAGACATGTTTTAACCATTTAGTATAACTTCTGCTCGAGCTTCATTTAAAGACCCGTGTCATTATTGAATGACATTTCTAGGACCGTAAATGTTATCGATAAACAGAAGACATGCCTAGAAGAACTATTTTTGGTATTTTCTATTTTTAAGATTTTTATGGTTTTTCTTGGTTTTACTATTTTTCTATATACAATTTTCTGGTTTTATAATTTTCTTTATACAGTTTTATGAAATTGGAAAAAATATTTATGAGTTTTTATGATTTTATGATTTTATGTATTTACAAAGGATACATGAATAATTACCACTTTAATTCTTCTTTGATAGATTTGTTCTTCACCACCTTGATGAACTTGATGCAGCAGCTCTGAGAGTGGTCTTCAAACTACATTACTTCTTTTAGCTTCCTAAATCTTCTCAGCTGCCATCTCTTTACTTGCAGAAGAACAATGTGAGCAGATCTAATTAGGGTTTAAATCTGGCTTTTCACTCTCCCCTAATTAGTGCTCTCCCCCAAACGGAAAACCTTTATGATGAATGCCCAGAATATGAAGAAGTCTTTTGATAGCCAAATGAATGTCGTCTTTAGTCTTCTAACACACAACGGAAAATGTAGAACAGACTGTAGACTCAACCTTCTTCAAGATTGTCCATTTGGGGAACAGAATATCAACATCTTCATCTCACGAAATGCATTCCAGTAATCTTACATATAACCCATCAGCCCGTAACGTACACATGAAATGATAACACCAAAGTAACAAGTTGAAACACTGATCATCTTTAATTTGTATCATGAGACATTAAGCCCGATCACGTGAACATGTTGTGCGTCCTTGGTGTATACATTTCTCTCCCCTGATGGTTACGATTAATCAGCCCGTGACGTACACATGAAATGAAGATACCAAAGTAACAAGTTGAAACACGGATCATCTTGAATTTGTTCCATAAGATATTAAGCCCGATCACGTGACCTATCTGACCACATTTGAAGCACTTCAACTTCCTTTTGTCAAACCTTGCACCTTCCCTTCCATTGAGATTGAGCTTCCTCCCTGACTGTTGCTCAAACCTGTTAATCTTTAATGACAGCATAGCCAGCTGCCACTTGATGTCCATCTCCTCCAATCAAATTGATCAAATTGATCAAAGTCATCATACATAAATTGCTGTTGTGGAGTACTTTCAGCAACAAATGAATGAAGAATTTCCTCAACAACATTGTCAGTCCTTGATTGAGATCTTGGTGTTGCAGGAGAATAGGAAACAGATGAAGATGAGGGGTTTGGGCTATCACCATGAGAGACCTTGTTAGTGCTGGTAGCACTAACAAATGCAGTATGAGTAGGTGTATGAGATGAATAAGTAGAAACCCCTTTGATATCAATCTCTAGGGTCTTGAGCTTGTTGTACAGATCATCAAAACTTAGGTAATCCAATCCACCTTTGGCTTTCAGGGTTATGGAAACTTGAGACCAGGATGGAGGTAAAGCCCTCAGAAACTTTGTGTTGCAGTCTTCATTGTCTGGTCGAGCCTGCAACTGATTAAGTTGGCTGAGGATCTTGTGAAATCGATCATACCCTTTGTGAATTCCTTCATCCTCAGAGATCTTAAACTCCTGGAATTCCTGCTTAAGCATGGATTTCCTCATCTTTTTGGACTCCTCATTCCCACCAAATCTAGCTTTTACAGCAAGCCAGATTTCTCTAGCATCATCCAGGTGATGAAAATCACCCATGTGATCCTATGGGAGAGCCTGAAGCAAGAGAGTTCTTTCTTTAGTTTCCCTTTGCACAGCCAGCTGCTCCTCAGCTGATGCAGGAGGGAGAATCATGATGCTCCCATTCCGATCTCTTCCAATTCTCTTCTTGGTATTCCCAGTGAGGATAACATTCCAAAGATGGTGATCACTGTTGGAGATCCAGTACTCCATCTTCATAGCCCAGACTTCATACTCTTCCTTCTTGAGATATGGGAACTTAGCATTACTGTTGGACACAGTGGTTGTAACAATTTGTTGTTGAACTTTTGTGGGTTCTGGTTCTTCATTGTTAATGGTAGCGAATTCAGGGTTTTCGTCGCCCATTATGAAAGGGTTTAGAGAGATTGTTTTGAGAACTTTTGCTTCTTAATCAGAGATCCTCACGAGGCTCTGATACCACTTGTAGAATCTAACACACCTGCTAGATCTTTGAGCCTTAGTGGATCGGTAGGATGCCTATGTAATCACAAGCACACTACAAGAGAATCTCTGAGTATGAACTAGAAAAGAAAAGAACTAAGACTATGATCCTCTATGGATCGTATAATGAACTAAAAGACAATATTATTGAAGATTGTTAAGTCGTAAAAAGTTACCTAAAACTCATAGACGGGTGTTCCTTTTATACTAACAAGAAACCCTAACCCTAACCCGTTCTACAAGAAAACGTGTGAAGAGATAAACATGATCTCTTCTAAAAATAAATCTAACAAACATTCTAAACATACGGGATAACAACTAACAAAACCCGCAGCAACAACTACTATCAGCAGAAACAAGATATAACTATCAGCAGCAATGAGCTTCAGCAAGAACCACAGCTATCGGCAGGAACCAGCTTTACACTATCGACAGCAACAAGAAATATCTTATTTCCTGAATTCCTAACATAAATCCACTTGATGACTGACATTTAATTTATTCACACTTCTCCCCCTCAAAAATTGCATATGAGGTTGCCATTCTTGATAAAACAAGTGAATAAGAATATACTCCAATGTACGTTGATCCACTTGATGACTTAATGAGCATGGGAAGAGCATGAAGGTTGTTGATGAAAATGGTCATAATCAAGAAGATTTCTCTTCTTCCGAAGATAAAGTGCACTGAAACGTACACCTTTCTTTTCTTTGAGGAACGGGGCCTGAAGTGTTTTCAGCAGACGCCATATGTCGATGAATAGCGAGGCCTGAACTGATGTGAACAGACGTCATCGTCGATGAAGAACGAGGCTTGAACTGATGTGTTCAAACGTCATAGTCGATGAAGAATGAGGCCTGAACTGATGTGTTCAAACGTCATTTCTCTCTTTTCTACTTCTCTCAGCTAACTCGTTACCAACCCTATTATCATTCAGTCGGCTCTTTGTCGTGACTACTGATGGAGAAAACCCAATATGATGAACTTGAAACTGAAGTAACATAACCCGAACTTGTGACTTAAACTTGCACTAATGTGTGACTAAGAGCGGTGTAGAGAGTTTGTGCAACTTTGAATCCCTAAGTACTCTATACTCTTCAACCAACCAACCATCAAGTATAAGACGTACATCACCTCTTGAATATCCACAACTTCGTGTGACACTGAGCACTACAACGTAACTCCTTAAAGTGATAGTTATTTTGTGGTAATAGAGAGGAAGAATAACAAAAATAACTAGATATCCAAGTCTTCGTCATTGTAAAGATTAAAAGCTCGAACAAGGATCTCGAAGAATCTTCATCCAACCAACCCCGATATCTTCAGATACTAAGTACACACACCCGTGAAATTTCACTTCAACCTCAAATAAATAATAATGGATTAACGCCGTAGTCACATCTTGTGGTTTAATTGCCCAGATCTAGCCCCTTTTGTTCCGACTGAGAAAAGCTCCTTTTGATGTTTTAAATGAACTTTGATAATGGTTTTATCCCGATCGTTGTCAAAATCGCATAACCCCGTAAAGCTTTGTTATAACCGAAATGCCATGAAGTATATCAAAAACCATCCAATACATGAAGTACACACTTCATCCCTTCTTCGAAGTTGAAACCGTAGCACCAGAATCATTTAAGATCCAGGAATGCACTTTTCTTTCTCCAGGATAGTTCCATCATCACGGAATTTTAAAAATCTATGGTTTAAACCGAGAAATAGATTCTTTCGCGGGATTTTACAAACCAAGAAGAAACCGTGAGACAATAACAAATTGAATGTGTTCTGAAAAATTTGGTTTTGGTGAATATCTGTTTGGGGTAAAATGCAAAAGATCAGCCACAATTCTTCTCACATATGTAGAATACTTCACAAACCATGCTAAGTAAAGTAGTATGAACTACTTCCCCCTGGAGGTTGACCTTATATCATCAAAGTACACGTTTCTCCCCCATGATGATTTTGAACTTTCGGAAGCATCATTGACATGTACGACCATAAACCCGAGAAGTTCTTGTCTTAAGCAAACATCTTGAAAAGTCATGAAGGACATTCAAGGAGCTTGAACGATTTTGCTTAGACTGTGAAGCATCTTTGACGTGCTGTAGCGTCGAATATCCCATGAGAATTGCTGAACACATCTCAACCTTTAAACACTTTGGCCAACTAACCAACCTCGTATTCTATCGGCTATTGCTCTGACCACTTGGTGAAGTAAACCCGATATACCAAACTTGAAAATGAAGTAGAATTCCCCAAATTTGTTACTTAATCTTGCACTGTTGTAGATTTGAAGAACAATGCAGAAGAAAACCTCTAAGTACCCTTATACACTCAACTAAGAGCCAAAGCTAGTACAACACCTCTTGAGACTATCCACATCTGCATCTGCGTGTGACACTGAGCACTACAATGTGACTCCTTGAAGTGATAGCTATAACCCGTGAGTACTACAATGTAACTCCTTACATCGGGTATAACTAGATAGTCCAAGTCCCAATCATAAGTTGTATACGTCCAAGCAAGTTATCATTGAAATCTTGCATCCAACCATCCCCGATTTCGAGATAAAATAAGTAGACGCCTTCGTGAAATTCAACTTTAATCTTAAATAAGTGATACCAGATAAACTCCGTGATCATCTCGTGCGGTTAAATACCCAAACATTAGCCTTTTGATGGTTTAAACGAATCTTGACAATGATTTTTCCCGATCTTGTCAATAAAAAATAACCTCGTGAGAAATATTAACTTTGACATTCCGAGCCCAAAAAAAAAAAAAAAATCGTAAACCAATAATATGCCAAAATTTAAGTCCAAACAACCATTTATAACAAATTTCGGCTAAGTATGTTTCAGCCAAAAATTGATCACACCAAAAATAATCCACTCACACTAGCGTGAATAATTTTTTTTCGTTTAAGCCCAAGGCAGTCCAAATCAATAATCCTACCATCCCGATTAACACTTATAAAAAATTTGGCCCAACCAGCCCGTTTGTGAACCCGGTCCAAACAACTAATACCCTTATAAGATCACTAACCCTAATATTTCACTCATTAGTTATCACCCTAATCACTTTCACGCCCCCACACCTGAATTTTCCTCTCACAATCAAACGCAGCCATCTAACTCATCCTTCTTCACTCAGCCACCAAACACACTACATCTCATCTTTGCAAACCAATTTATTTCACATCTCTATCTCATCAATCGATTTAACCAACATTGAAAAACAAATTAATCACAGCACAAACCAACGACCGTACCTTATGTCTGCGTTATCTGCTTAATCCAAATCAAGAGCACGATTAAAGGCTTCAAGATCCTAGGATAGGTCTCAGGTAAGGTTCTACACGATGGTTATCGTGTTGTGTTGTTGTGTTTCTTGTTCAAGCCGAAAGAAAGAGAGATGATAACATAATTGTTATTGTCTTTGTCTTTTAGATTTTCGGATATATAAGAAGGTTATGCCTTGATAAGATCAATGAAGAGTTTAGTTCAAACACACAAGGTCTTTAAAGATTTATGATATTCGAATGTGTTATTGAACGAATCTGAGATCCATTTTTTTTTCTTCTTGTTTATGTTCGAGTCGTGTAGGTTGAGGAGATTGCTTTAGGACGGTAGATGATGGAGTTGTGGTTTGATATGGGGTTATTATCGATTCTGGTTTACTGCTCTTCATCTCCTTCTTCTTTTCTGTACTTTGACTTTTCTTGACAAGTCAACTGTGGCAAACCGCAATCTGGTCTTAGGCAAACCGCTAAGATCAAACCGCTAAACCTGAAGACCAAACCGCTATATCTAAACAGCAGACACACACGACAAACCGCAACGATCAAACCGCTGTACCAGAATACCAAACCGCAAGAATTCAAACCGCTAAGACCTGAACCGCAGTGAGTCAAACCACTACACACAAAAGTCAAACCGCAGGACAAAACGACAAACCGCAAGCGCAAATAGACAAGATGTCCTTTTCAGTACTTTTTGTCCTTTTCCTGTTTAGGTTAAAACGCCAAACTGCAGTCAGAAGCTTTGATCAAACCGCCACTAACACTGTCCCAAATAACTCAAACCGCCGGTAAGAATCTTTTGTCAATACCCAAACCGCTGCCAAGAATAATGTAAACAAGCCACAACTTTTTGGACAACAAGTGACACAACACAGATGTATGAAAATTGAATGAAGTTTGGACTGTTACCTTTTGATGTTTTGGATTGTTAAACTGAAACTGTTACCAAAGATATGAGGTTTGGACTGTTAGCTTTTGATGTTTTGGACTGTTAAATTGGAACTGTTACTAAAGATGTTACAAAAGATAATAGAAAAACAATTTTCCAGATCCGAAATATGTGATAAAACAGCAAAAAAAATGTACGAATCCACTTTAAAAAACTTCAAAACAGCACAACCAATAACACATGTTCAAACCCAGATTTGAACAAACAGCTTACCACAATAAAAACAACTTCAACAAGTGTGCTAATCCATACAAATCAATCAAATAAAGCAACATTGGCTCTGGTACCAATTGTAGGATCGATTATATGTATTGATTGTGTGGGAATCGGGAGGTCTTGGATTATGGAAGAACAAATCCATGATGGAGTTAGAGAGAGAGTAGAGAGGGAACTTAGTGAGGGAAACTGGAAATATGTTAGATTGAAATGAAGGAAGTTCCAACCCTCTCCCTAGGTGGAGAGGGGTATTTATACTTACTAATATAAGTGCCCCGAGTGGGCTGTGGAGTGAGCTGACAGTGGGTAAAGACCCGACCCAACTACACAAATATTAATATAACTAAACTAATAATAATAGTACTAATAAGCCTACGAGCTACATAGATGCTAAATAGATACTCGGGGTGACCGAGTCTTCACATGAATATTTATATTCCTAACAGATGGCTTAGTTAGTCAGATAGTAACTGACATAACTCACTCTCTACCATTTTATACTTTTGTATAATGTGTTAGTCCAAGGACATCTAGTAGAGAGAACAGCGAGCAAACGTGAATCTAACACAATTGTGTTAGAGGCAACAACTGCCACAAGCTGGAAACCCTATCAAGAAAGCTCTTTGAATGAGTTTATCTGATCACAGGCAGTTATTTATAACTGAAATCATTGGTTCTCACACAACCAGAGGTTGCATTAAATTTAAATTATGATTAAGTGTCTGTCTTTACACTTAATCCCTTCAAAATAGTTGTTAGCAGTATGGTTTTTGATCAAACTTGAGTTCATACTCCTGAGTCAAATTTTTTCAAAAAGTTTGTACTGCCAGATAAAAAGTTAGTACTGGTAAGCTTAAGTTTGTACTGCTGTATAGACGTTAGTACTGGTGCGAAATAACAGCTTTTTGAAAATAGCCGTTGAGAGTTAGTTGAGATTTTTACTGCTCAATTCCTTATTTTAAGGGTTTCCTTTTTGGATATTTTTACTTTTAAATTATTATATTAACCTTATATTCAATCAAAAGTTATCTTTTAATTGAAGTCGTTCCAATAGAAACCCTAATAACACTTTCATAATATCTCAATTCACTTTATTCATCTACTTTTTACCCTAATATTACACTATTCACAGCAGTCAAATCACTCTTTTACTGAAAAATAATAGCTTCTTTATCCTTTGTTGACAAGCATAATATGGTCGCGTATTTGAAAAAAGCAGAGGATGATACATACTTCCATCAGATAGTGGACTTTTTAAATGGTTCCCACATAAGGTATTCTTTAACATTAAATCCCACTATCTATGTCTCCCAAATCAAAGAGTTTTGGCAGACTGCTACTGTCAAAACATTTGACAATGGTGACAAAGAGTTAAATGCAACAGTGGATGGTAAATCTATCACTATTACTGAATCATCACTCAGGAGGCATCTCCATCTGAATGATGACAATGGTATTAGTGTTATGCCAAACACTGCGATTTTTGAAACTTTAACCAGGATGGGGTACAACATCCGATCACAATCTTTGACTTTTCAAAAAGGTTGTTTTGCCCCACAATGGAGGTTTCTAATACACACCATCCTTCACTGTCTCAGTCCTAATAAAACCTCATGGGAACAGTTCAGTAGCAATATTGCAACTGCTCTCATCTGCTTAGCTACTGACAAAACTTTTAATTTTTCTAAACTCATCTTTGAAGGAATGGTTAAAAATGTTGATAGCAAATCAAAGTTTTTGATGTATCCCAGGTTCATCCAAACTATTTTGAACATGAGGAAACATCAACTTCTTCTTCATAAAAAATGTTTATCCAACGCCCAAACTTACCCAAAAACTCTTCAGTAATACGAGGATGGCCTCAAAAGGGTATAGTCGGGAAGAGGTACCATTATTTGATTCTATGCTACAGGTACAGGGTAAAGGATCAACAAGCCAGTTGACTCCCAACACACACCCACAACATCAAAAAAATCACCTTCCCAACCAGCTTCATCACCGGATAGGTATTCATCCAGAGAGGGCTCTGTTGTTCCTCAGCACAGAGACCCTACCCCTCCCCATGTAGCAGATGAGGCTGACTTTGTCAGTATAGAATGGGCTGCTTCTACTGTCTCAGGCTTAGAAGCTGGGCAGGACAGAAGTAACATTGCTAAGACCCAATCTATGACAACACCAACAGTACCAAGTTCCTTTGAACCCAGTACTATTGGTGGAATCCCAAGCCAACCGGAAATATCGGGTGGCTCAGAAGCTCACCATGTGGTGGACTATGAGTCTTTGCCCCATGATGTACCTCTCCCTGAAGGTAACACATCAGGAAGTGCTGAGGGTAGCAAGACACTAAAAGAATTGACGGATTTCTGTACAAAGTTGTTTGAGAAGGTCACCACTTTGGAAGCTGAGCTCACATCCCTCAAGAAGGTGTTTGGGAAGGTATATACTAAACTTGTTTTGAAGGTCAAAAAGCTTGAACAGAAGGTAAAGACACTTCAGAAAAAGAGGTCAGCCTAAATGGTGAAATCAACTGAATCATCTTCTTCAAGCTCCTCAGATGTTCAGGGAGGAGATAAAGGTGAGGAATCTTCCAAATAGGGGAGGAAGATTGCCCAATTAGATGATGATCCTCAGGTTTCTTTGGTTCAAGAGGAGTTTGATACTCAGGGGAGGCAATATGATCAAATGGATCAAGGTACTGGTGGTTTTACAGAAGGTGCTGGTAGTGCATTTCATGGTACTGCTATTATTCCAGATCAAGGTACTGGTGGCTCTCAAGGTACTGCTGGTGCAGTATACATAAGGAGGCCAAAGAAAGCAAGGTTAGACAAGGGTAAGGGGATCATGATAGAAGAAGAACCTTCACAGAAAACAACCAAGAAGAGCCAAGCTTAGATTGCTCTTGATGAAGAGCTAGCTCAAAAATTTCATGAAGAGGAGTTAGCAAGGGCAGCAGAAGAAGAAAGATTGGCAAGATTCATGGTTGAACACAAATTTCAAATTGAAGAAGAAGAAAGAGCTGCTCAGGTTCTAGCTGATAGTGAATTAGCTGCAAAGTTACAAGAAGAAGAAAGGTCACAGTTTACAAGAGAAGAACAAGAACAAGCTATTGATGACCTATTGTAGGATATCAGAAAAAGCCAAAGTAAAAAGAATGCTGCTCAGAAGAAGCCCCCTACTAGAAAAGAGCAGTTAAGTTATATGAAGACATATCTGAAGCATCAAGACACCTGGAAAGAACATCATTTCAAGGGAAGATCTTATGAAGATATTGAAAGGATCTACATTGATACTCATAGGAGGATGCAGATGTTTCTGAGAGGTGATCTAGAAAGGAGTGAAGGAAGAAGAGAGAAAAGAACAGCAGACCAATTGGAATCAGGAGAATCCAATAAGCAAAGAACTAAAGAAGAATCAGTTCAAGAAGAACCAGCAGAGGAAGAAAAGGTAGAAGAAAAATTAACTGATGAACAGATCCATGGCATGATGGTGGTAGTTCCAGAAGCTCGTAATATTGATCCCATTCAAGCCAAGCATCCCATTATTGATTGGGAGGTGTACTCAGATGGAAGAATCAAGGGATGGAAAATCATCAGAGTAGGAGGAAAGTCTGAAGTCTACAAGTTCTTTGAAGATATGATTAAAGCTTTTGACAGAGATGATTTGGATAAGCTGTGGAGCTTAGTGCAAGAGAGATTCAAGACCACAGATCCAACAGATGATAAAGATAAAGAGCTTTGGGTAGAATTGAAGAGACTGTATGAACCTGACACAGGTGAGGCTATATGGAGATTTCAAGCTCATGGCTCAGACATCACATGGAGACTATTTGATAATTGTAGAGTTCACAGTGTTTCTACTAAAGCAGGGGTGGAAATCTATATGTTAGTAGAAAAGGATTACCCACTAAGAGCAGGAATATTAATGCCTATGCTTGCATCAAGACTTAAAGTTGAAGAAGATTCAGAGATGGCAAGAGAATTGATCAGAAAAATATTTCAGCTTGCAGAAGAAAGGAAAGCCAAAAGACTAAGGTTGACTATATAGTGTTAGGAAGAGTCCTCGCAGTCCTCATTTAATTCAGAGAAACTTGATGATTTAGGGTAAATCACATGTTTAGGGGAGGATTGTTGGGAATTAAATGTTTCTGACTTAGTACTGCTGGAAGAATACACTAACAGTACAAACTGCTAGTGTATAAGTAAAGACTGTTGAAGAATAACTAACAGTACAAACTATGAAGTTAGTACTGCTAGTATATAACAGAAGGTACTGCTGCAATGATAAGGACGTATCAAGGATAAGTATGGTATAGATTGTATGTATATCACAATTAGTTAGAAATATACGGGTATATACTTATCTTGTAAAGGACTCCTTATGTCTATAAAAGGAGATCCTAGGTTAGATGTTTTATGTACGAGTCATACAAGTTTTGTTAAGATTCAAGGTCGTTGTAACCCTAGTGATATAGAGATCACTCATATTATTCTTGAATAATATTGAATCATTTGAAGTTAATCATTGTGTTCATTGTTCATACTACATTACTGTTACATCAAACAAAACCTTCTAAGTATTGTTAAGTAGATTCCGCATACTTAACAGTATAACCTCAAAGTATCTTAAACACATCATAAAGGAGTAACATCCTAAGTGTTTGATCCTCTCACCATACGAACTCCGATGGAAACCCTATATATGTCAGATGGTGACCTTCATCTGAAGAAGCATTAAAAGCCAGCCACTTAGTGAGTGTTGTTATCTTCCGTTCAACGCTATTTACAATTCCTTTCAACCATTCGTTGCCTCTAAAGTTGATCCGCTGCATGTCTGGAAGATGTAAATCCAGAATTTGGACAACAGGTTCTGTACTATGTATGTCAAAATTAAGGATTCTCCAACATGCTTCATGCGCAACAACTCAATATGTCCCTTTTGTGATGTACTTGAATAGATCTTTGATTAACATACTTCAGCCACAATACTCTACATTTATGCGAGCATGTAATGCAATACATAGTGCTCGGTTGTACGAAACTATATAATTGTTGTCCAATCTTAGTTGACGTTTATTTGCATAGGTGCCTGTATTCCTTCTTCGGTAGTGCACGTACCCATCTTTATCGAAAAAGGTGTCTTCGCTGTATTCTGTTTGGAAATTTTTTTTTGTAGGTTCTTTCTTGCATGCAAACTGCATCTGAATTAATATAACAACCTGATATTTTCCAGGTCAATATTTGTTATTAAACTCAAATTTATTATTTTGAAATTCATATGAGAACATTTTACGTATAACTTTTTAGTTAAATCGCGTAAACAAGAAACAATTTTATGTGCACGACGACTACGGACTAAAATTAGTCTACATATTTTTGAGTTCATGGCCAATTGGCCACGACTACAATGGTCATTTCATTGCTAGTAAAAATTTTCATTTCATTCTAATTACATTTGCATATTTATTTATTTAAGTTAGTTAAATGAATAAAAGCCTTTCATAATTTTTATGCATGCACAATATACCCAATACTCCAATAATTATTTTCATACATTCTTACACCTAATAGAGTATTAAAAAAATAAAATTCAAGTGACATTTTCCTTCACTCTTTGGTATTTCTTTTATTATAAAAATCTAAATTATACACATTTACTTAAAATAATTTAATTATTAAACTAAACATTTTAAATACCCAATGCCTACTCAAAATACATTTGTAAAATTTGTTTACAAGTGCCTACACTATATTTTATACTTTACATATTTTTATCCATTTCAAACATGAAACTAGCAAGCAAAACTAATGAAACTATAACTTTAAAAGGGAACTAACTTAGTTACTAGACAAGAAATGACAAGAGGTATGGTTTCCCCTCCTCTTCCTCTTATTCGGCCGAATATCAAACCAAACACAACATTGACTTTTTTTTTTTAGTACCTAATGAGTACAAATTGATTATTTAATGGAAAATATCTAGTATTTGCTATAAAAAGGAAGTAAACTTAGAAATCTGTTTAACTTAAGATAGAAAACTCAAAAACTCACTCTTTTCTCTTCACAAGGTTCGAATAGGGCAAAACAAGGAAGGAAGGAAGGAAGTAGGTTTGCTTATTTTAAGGCTTATTAAGACTTATTTTGTGTTTAATACTAATTATCTTGGGGTTTTGGAGTGTTACCTTGGGTTATATTGTTCTTGCTTATACCATATTTTCATCATACTCAAGTAAGATTCAAACTATTTTTATACTTCTACTTGTGTATTTTATACCTTATGCTTATTTATGTGTTATGATGTTTTTAGTGCTTATTTTAACATTTACATACAATATATCACCCTTATCATGTTTGTAAATTTTTATATTGTCAACTAGTAAATAAATATTTGCCAAGGTCATTTTTTTGATAAAAACTTGTACATAAGAGTTCTATATCATATTTGTTGATTTATAGAAACTAGTTTACAAAATAGCTTAATAAATGATTTATAATTATTTCTACACATTAATAAATTATTTCATGATGTTATGAATGTTTCTATTATGTTGTTATTATTATTGTGGCTCTATAGAAGTTGTTGAAGAATTGGTGAAAGAGTTATGATAGTTTTGGAGTTGATATTGAAGGGTTTGTGTATTTAGAAGTGAAGAAATTAGATTTGGAAAAATAAATGTAGAGGCTGTCATAAATGATTGAAAACAGAAAAATGAGTTTTATTTTTATAAGATTTGACTAAAATAATAGAAAATGGACTTTTTAACGAAAACGTGGTTGCTTGAACGGATACAAATAGATTTAAAACGAATAAGTTATGTTAGTTTTAAGTTAGACAACAAAAACTAACTTTCTGAAAATAAAGTTGATGTTAGAAGTTTTCATGAGGTAAAACCGGACTTTAAAAGGTGAACCGACTAGCCGAGACACTAAAAATAGGTTGGTATACTTAAACACGTTCAAGGGGATACATAAAACTTAGAAAACGGATTTAAAATGAGAGAGTTACGACTCGTTGAAGTTTTTGACGAAACCCATTATTTTTTACAGCTTTTATAAATAGTGTAGGCTGAATTTAATAAGTATATGCTAAAATATATTTTCAAAGTCTTTTCCCGAGCCCTAAACGTCCAAACGAGCCAAAACGACCTAAACGAAAGTTGTAAAATTTTATACATACTTGTTAGACGAATCGGAGATTTTTCCAAAATACTTATTAACGAGACGACTAAAGTTTAAATACGAGATAAACTAGTTACGTCACATAAAGTATATACTTTGACTATTAAAAGGAAACATTGATATAACTACACTTTCATTCACTAAACCTTATTGCACACATGTACGGGTGACATAATATTTTATGAAATTTCATACACGACATTTTTTGCCGAACCTAAGACGTATTATTAATTTAGGTTGCGGTTAGAGCTTCCGTATCTCAATTTCCGTGCACACTATTTCGTGTTGTATTACGTTGCTTGTGAGTTTCATAGCCCCGTGTTTTACACTTAACTTTTTTACTCGGGGTGAGAATACATGCTTACTTTTACGATTGAACACAAGTACAAATTGCACGTTACGTACTGGCCTAAGTCCCGATAACCCAAATTTTATTTATTTGCCCACTATCATGAACCGTTAATTACGTATTGGTAAGCGCGAGTGTTGTGAATAGATCTATTAGGGTTGACACCCACGTCCATGGAAGGTTAGCTCTACCGACCATAGTACCGGTCAGACGAACGCATTTCATTTGATTAACAAACAAGTGTGCGGGTTAGACACTTGCCTTGGGCACCCACCTTATATTATTGTTAACGCTTCGATGTCATGAGCTTAGGCAGTAGTATACGCACTTTGTGTGACATTTTATTTGTTAATAATGGTCATGCACGTTATAAAATCTTGTGGTTCAATAACTTCATTTACTTTAAACCTATGATCTCACCAACAATTATGTTGACCTTTTTAGCGTGTATTTCTTAGGTCCCTAGAAAATAATGCTCAGATTACATATGGAGCACACACTAGAGTCACATTTTGGCAGTACCATCCCGATGAAGATTTCTTTGCATTACTAATAGCATTTGGTTATGTATTAAAATCTTTACATTTCCTTGGGAACTCTAAACTTTGTCTTTTTGTATACTCTTATGTTAAATCAAACACTTGTTTTTAAAATGACTCATATAGAGGTAATTATTTATTACCTTGTACTTTGTATCCATGGACGCCATGCCCCTGGTTACCATTCCGCTGCGGCATATTTTAGGGCTGTCACACCCCCAAAATCGGGTCCAGCGGAAGCTTACACATCGCTGGGGTGCAACTCAATTGGTATCATAACACAAGTGTAAAGAACGGTTTTCACATCAATCATTTAGAATATATTTGATAAGTCAAAAGTGTTAAATTTACATTATGAAAAGTGGTGCGGAAGTTGGCCCATAAAATAAGTTAAGCGGTCCCAAATGTTTTATCAGAGTCTTCTATGACCATGCCATGCCCTGCCAAAAGCCTCCAGTAGCGTGCTATTGCTTGGTTCCTGAAAATACATGCTAAAGTGTCAACACGAGGTTGGTGAGTTCATAGAGTTTGCTATAAATAAGTTGAAAAGCCTTTAGAGAAAGTTTCCACAACATAGGCATTGTAAATCCACTCAGTTCCAAGCCCCACCCATTCAAGACTTGCAACCTGTGTGTTTACAACCCAATGCTAACATAGTATGTCTAGAGTAGATGTCTTGCATATCAATGCATCATGAGATTACTGGGTGCCATTTCCCAAAGAATACTGGGTGTCATTTCCCAAAGATTACTAATAGATCTTATGCTGCTCACTAAGAGACTTATGTTCGGCTACCCCAAGTGTTTGATGCTTAGGTCCGTGATCTGTTCTGTTCGGCTACCCCAAGTGTTTGATACTTAGGTCCGTGATCTGTTCTGTTCGGCTACCCCAAGTGTTTGATACTTAGGTCCGTGAATTGCTTTCAAGAATAACGCAAATAAGTTTAACACAATCATGTATGTAAGCAAGCAGTTTAAGCATGTATCTCCCCCAAAAGTTCAAAACGTGTAAAGAAGGGGCTATGAAACTCACCTGATATGATAGCACAATGATCACAAAGGATAGGATGCAAATGAGGCTCGGTCTCTAACTGCGACCTATTGTGAATGATATGATCTAATATAAGTAAATGAAATGCTTCCACTCATGCAATTACGTATGTTAACGATACCACTCGTTAGTTTTGAAAATAACGTTTATCGTCGAAAACTACATTTTTGACGTCTCGGCAAGTTATGAACTACTTTTCGTGTAAATATGTTGAAACGGTACTCCACGATCCTTGTTTGGTGTTTTATCGGTTAATATAATGTTTTCGTCGCAAAATAACACTTTTTACAACTTGTGAAAATATAACCAAACGGCCTCGTAAAACTAGTCGTAAAATATTGTACGTTAAGAGTTAGGAATAGAACTTGACGTTTTTGAAAACCTTGCAACATGATCTTGATGCCGTCTCATTTGAGTTTTGGTCATACGTGACTCGATCAATGGGAAAATAGCTCGCAACATGGTGACTTGAAAGAAAAACTGTTTTACACTTGTAATATATTTTGCTATAAGAAGCTGTCAAAATTAAATAAGTTTCGTCAGGTTTTCAAACATGTATATCTTGGTCGTTACAAGTCTGTTTTCAACGTTCTTTATATCCACGGAATCGTCATAACATGAACTAACATGTTTTCAGTAGCTCGGCTCTCCTAGATCACGTCTAACGCCTCGTTTTGTCCCTTGAAGTTCGGCAAACAGCAAGCTTATTTTCAGAAAATAGTTTTTCGTCGCCTAACTTGTAAAAATCATATCTCCTTCGTTATAAGTCGGTTTTTAGTGATTCAAGCGACCACGGTTTCGTCTTTGAGTGTATTTTCTAAATCTTTGGTCCAAAGTTACACCCTAGCCCCTGAGTTTCCCACGTTTTGCAAAATGGGACATCAACTATCTAATAGTGTCTAAAAATGAATTTTCTAGTTTATAACTTGTACAAAACTTAACCAAACTACTTCAAATCAACTCCACAAGTACTCAATCCTACCATACACCTTCTCAGGGTGTCATGGGTCCTAATCATCACCAAAAATGGTGGGTTCATGAGGATGTTAATAAAACTAGCAGATCTAGTGTTTAGAGATAGTTTAAAAGAAAAGTGGTATCATAAACATAAGTAACTTGCATTTTAAACCAACATAACTTGAAAACTCATAACCACATGGATCAAATGAAAGGAAAACATGAAAAATAAATGTTCTTGAACTTACTTGAAGATTAGATGAGTTTTGGATGAAAAGGGATTAAAACCTTGGAGTTTTTATTTCAAAACTCTAACAAGGAAGGTATAAGGAACTTGTAAATCACTTGAACTATGAAAAACTATGGATTCTTCTTGGTCTTGTGGTTGTGCCGTGGGATTGAGAGAGAAAAGAGGGAGAGTGTTTGTGATTTTTGTGAAAAAGAAGCTAGTTAAGGCTTTATATAGTCCAAGGGTAGTTTGGTAATTTCAACGAAAGGGTATAATGGTAATTTCAATAGGTTTTTGAAATATCTAGATATTTTTCAGAAAATATCTAGATATTATAGGTTGGATATTTATCTTGACTTACGGAGTGAGTTTTTGATGAAGCGAAAAGTGTACCGCTTTTAAGGGGTCATTTAAGCCCTAAATCGTATTTATTTGATCAAATATTGCCCTAAATAGTTCCTTTTGTCATTTTAGGTACTTTTGAGAAGAAATCTGGAAAAGGAAGCATTTTGGACGTTTTTGGAGCATAAAAGTGAAGAAAACGACAAAGTCTCAAAATCATACTAAAAGTTACCTTTGACGGCGTCAGGATCCTCTCCAGACGGCGTCACGGCTTGGCAATAAAATGGTGGATGTGAAAATTACTCATGATAAGCCAGTGAAATTTGCATGAAATTCTGACGGCGTCACGCTTTAATATGATCAAGGTCGTCACGGCTTAATTTAGAGAGGGACGGCGTCACGCATAATCCTGACGGCGTTACGCCTTGATAAGCCAGAACGGATTTTGGAGAGCTAAAGAGGGACGGCGTCAAGAAGGTCATCCGAGAACCCTAAAAGCGGCGAGGTGACGGCGTCACACTCCATAACGTGACGCCGTCAGATCTGAAAGTCTATATATAGTTTTGCAATTTTTTGTCATTAGTGTGGAACTTATTGTGGAACTTATTGAGGAACTTTGTGTGTGAAAACCCTAAGACGAATTTGGCAGCTTTTTCAAGGCTTTTTGCCTTGAGATCTTCCATGTTACGTTGAAGATAAGTTATCAATTAATCATTCAATATGTCTATGTGTTGTTTGATTCTATCTTGTTCTTGTCTTTTGTTTAACATGCTAGGCTAGATTTATCTTGTGTTTGCTTAGATCTAATGAAACCTAGCTATTGATTGTTGGTTATTAGTGTGTTATTAATTGTATTGGATGATTGTTCATCTATGTTAGGCTTAAGAAAACTGGCTAACTTCCTATTCGGTAACTTGCTTGAACGTCTTAAGAAACATGAACCAATGCGTACTAAAGGTTTTTATGGTTGTATTTAATGCATGAGCGAATTCTAGTGATCCCATGTTAGGAGCTTCCTAGCCGGCTCGACATAGGAGTGAAGTAGGAGCTTGTAGAGTTGGGGAAGTACGTACGCCACCCCACGAATAGTATTAAGGAATACACCCGTCATCCACGCAACTAATACACACTAATCAACCGGTAAAAGATAGTTAGGGAGTAAGGAAATCTAAGTAAACACATTTCCCTCCACATAAGTTTTCACCAACCTTTTCATTTTCTGTTATTTTATTTTATTTGCATTCGTAGTAACTTGGGTTAGTTGACTAGCAACTAATTCCGCCCACTCTTTCAAACCCGAGATTTTACTTGCTTTCATAAAAATATAAAAACATAAAAAGAATCTTCTCTCACCCTTAGACCTATTAAAGTAGTTTTTCATACCTAACGAACACTATTCCCTGTGGAGAACGATCAATCCCCCGTACTTACCACTACACTATACTACATCGGTCAGGTACACTGCCTGGTGGGGTTGTAAGCCTCTTGAGATCCCTCGAGAGGTAAAACCTGTTGTAAGGTTGCAAAACCACGCATCAAGTTTTTGGCGCCGTTGCCGGAGAATAGTTATTGTTTAGGTTGAATTTTTTATTTTATTAGGTCTACTCGCTAGATTCCTTTCTAGTGAGATTTTTATTTTATTTTTCTAGGTTTTCTTTAGTCTATCTTTTTCTTTGTGCCCTTTGTTTGTAAAACCATTTTCATTTGTCACCATGGCGGATGAAATTCCATTTAGATCATTAACAATAGAGGAACAATTACTTTACACGGATAGATTTGCTTCCTGTTGTTCCAATGAATTTTTAAGTGATCTTAGATATATACAAGAGGAGATGGGTATAAAGTTTGATAGGTTTGAGGAATTATGTGCATGTGTGGCTTCTATTAAACAATCATTGTTAGGATCAACTCCTTTTAATAAGACCCTTTGGAAAATTTTTGAGGAAAGCCTCCTAACCGTGAACCATAAGTTTAATGAATTAATGGGTTCGTATACATCACAACTTGAGGAAACAATTGAGGAGGATTTAGCCGAACATGAGCATATTGAGCAAAAAGACCAAGGTTTTATGATCAATGACTTTGAATCTCAAGGAACACATGATGAATCCTTTAGGCAAATTGAACATAGCAATCAAGTTATCGGGGAAGATTCTTATGAATCGGACTTAGAACTTGAAATGGCTAGAGAAGGATTTGAGATACTTAGGAACATGTTTGGGTTAGATTCTACTAAAACACATGATGTGGATATAATTGATATAGAGACAAGGAAGGATGAGGTAAATAACACAAGCCCACCAAGTACCCCACAAGTCCTACCATCATTTGAGGCACACACACTACCCATGACTTACCCGGAAGAAGTAGAAGAGACTTTAGGAATCCCGATGGAGGTAGAACCCTTGGACCAAGCACAACTAGAGGATATAGGTTTGCACACTTTTAGTGATGACCTTACTCATAGTTCTAGGGAATTTCCTAGTGTTGATGAATTGGAACCTCAACCTTTACACAACTTTTCATTCTTAGATTTACATCTAGGAGAAAAAAGAGGAACCGACCCACCCATCAACCAATATTATCCGGGTAGTTTTAGGATGAAGGAAGCCATTCACTCACCCCCTTCACCTCACGTGGCATATTCACACCCTAAGGGTGTGTATCGCTACTTTCACCCGCACTTAATCCTAAGTGTAGGGAAAACCTCCCCTATTTTTGTTAAATAATGGTAGAGTCAGGCTCGTGACTCGAACAAAAACAAGCGCTTCTTGGGAGGCAACCCAAGCTTTATTTGCTTTGTGTGTTTATTTATTTGTTTGTTTGATTTTATTTGCTTCCGTATGTATGTTTAATTTTTATTATTATTGATTCATGTTCAAAACTAAAATTGTGAAAATGCTTTATTTTGTTTTTAACTTCGTCTTAACTACATATAAAGGTATTTTGCAAAAGATAAGTGTAAGGGAAAGTCAAATCGGTTTATTAGAACAAATGAACATGAATCATAATAATATTAAATGAACATACATATTAGTATTTGTTTGAGTCAAATGCTTGTATCGAGTCAAAATGATGTTTTGCAGGATTTCCAGGAAGTAAGGTATAGGTTTTTTCCAAAAAAATTTCCGGAAACGTAACATGAGAATTCTGTCAGATCATATCTGACGGCGTCAGGCTTTACAACCTGACGGCGTCAGGTTTTAATTTTCTGAAATTTTTGAAAGTTTTGTTTTCATAAAAAGTTTTTGTTAAATCTCTAACTTATAATCTCCAGGAATCTGCAAAATTATCATTCCACAAGCATTATATCCTTATATATAGAGTTTATCCCACCGATGTTATGCAGGTTTTCGTGTTTGTTTTCTCAGGTTTAACAGGTTATTTTGGACAAGGAAATGTTTTGGATCAAGCTTTTGGCGATGCATTAGTCATGAAGCTTTTACATTCTCTTTGGAAGAAGATCTAACCGTGTTACTTCATTATCCACCGAGCGAATCAGGGGAGTATTTGATTTCATTCTTTTACTTTATGCTTTTACATTTGTTATTTGAACATTGGGGACAATGTTCATCTTAAGTGTAAGGGGGGGGGGGTAAAAGTACGATTAGAGAATGCTATTACGCTTGATTTTTGTTTGTTTAATGGTAGATGTGTAATAAAACTGAGATAAATACCTGTTAGGGTAATTTTAGTGCCAAATTTAAAATTTTTTACAACATTTAGGAGTGAAACTTTGATCTTAATGAGCGTCTCACGGATAGGAGTTATATGACTAGCACAAAAACCGTACCACTAAAAAAATTTTCCACCCCAAATATGTGAGGTTCGCCCCTAGAATTGGTAGGAAAAGCATTTATGCTATGATGTGTGTACCGGTAGCACTTAGATTCTAGAACTTGCGTTAGGACCATTCCGAGGCCACAAGTGAGACTACATTCGTGTAGTTAGATTTACTACATGATAAGAGGCATTAGGATTAACCCATTGTTTTACACCTGTGTTTTTGTTATAATTACATTGGCTACATTGGTCAAGTAATTCTCCCACACCCTTTGCGTTGTACTCATTTTTAGTACACGATACCCCTAGTACACCCCTCAGAGCCTATCTTTTCGTTTCTAACTTTAAGCATTTTACTTAAAGGAAGAATTTGTTTACACCCTACTTAAATGTACACCCAAATCGCCTTAGCTTACCTTGTGTGCACTCATCTTTAGTGCATTATTGTGACAACATTTGTTTAAACCCCAAGTTAATTATCTAATTGATTACATGGTTGCTAAGTCGAGTCATATCCTTGTACATATTGTTTTGGGACGATTGGGACTCATGGGTAAAGTACTAGTGTAATGGAGTAATGGGGGAAGAACATCATTTATTACCCCCATATGTGCTAAATATTTTAAAAGTACTCCAAGTTTTTCAATTATCTTAATTCGAGTCATTAGAATAGTAATTTGTAAAGTTATGTAAAAGTTCAAGTGTAAGGGGAATGCAATGCCCCTATAATTTATTATTTTGGATGGTAGGGCAAGAGTGTATGAAAAAAAAAAAAAAAAAAAAAAAAATTCGAAAAAATCATGAAAAAAAAAATGAGAAAAAGAAAAGTAGAAAAAAAACATACGGACTACCATCCTGTTTCATTTTATGTTTTATTTATGTTTTTGTTATTTTGTTATTAGCTTAAATCGAGTCGAGTCTTGGCTTAGCAACATTGTATAGTACATGTAATTGATCAAGATCTTTAACTCGCCACCAGTAAAATATCCTTTATCCAACAAAACCGTGTTTTCCTTTTCCCTAAACCTAACGTTATAACCCGTTTAAAAGCCCTCTTTGATAGTTTATCTTAGGTGCTTACGCCTAGTGGAGGAGGTTTTCGATCCTTTCCCAAGCCTATGGTAATCTATTTGCTATGACAGGTAGTGAGAGATATTATCCGTTTTCATTTATGAGATTTATTTTGATGACACTTGAGAGATGTGAGTATCTAAACACTACTTGTGAGGTGCTAGTTTGTAATCTCCGTGCTTATTATGATTAAAGTGGAACGAATATTTGTTGTAATTACTTTTATGTTAGCATTAAATGACCCCTAACTTGTATTTTGATTAGAATAAAAGCGCATTTGCTTGAGGACAAGCAAATCTCAAGTGTAAGGGTATTTGATGAAGCGAAAAGTGTACCGCTTTTAAGGGGTCATTTAAGCCCTAAATCGTATTTATTTGATCAAATATTACCCTAAATCGTTCCTTTTGTCATTTTAGGTACTTTTGAGAAGAAATCTGGAAAAGGAAGCATTTTGAACGTTTTTGGAGCATAAAAGTGAAGAAAACGACAAAGTCTCAAAATCATACTAAAAGTTACCTTTGACGGCGTCAGGATCCTCTCCAGACGGCGTCACGGCTTGGCAATAAAATGGTGGATGTGAAAATTACTCATGATAAGCCAGTGAAATTTGCATGAAATTCTGACGGCGTCACGCTTTAATATGATCAAGGTCGTCACGGCTTAATTTAGAGAGGGACGGCGTCACGCATAATCCTGACGGCGTCACGCCTTGATAAGCCAGAACGGATTTTGGAGAGCTAAAGAGGGACGGCGTCAAGAAGGTCATCCGGGAACCCTAAAAGCGGCGAGGTGACGGCGTCACACTCCATAACGTGACGCCGTCAGATCTGAAAGTCTATATATAGTTTTGCAATTTTTTGTCATTAGTGTGGAACTTATTGTGGAACTTATTGAGGAACTTTGTGTGTGAAAACCCTAAGACGAATTTGGCAGCTTTTTCAAGGCTTTTTGCCTTGAGATCTTCCATGTTACATTGAAGATAAGTTATCAATTAATCATTCAATATGTCTATGTGTTGTTTGATTCTATCTTGTTATTGTCTTTTGTTTAACATGCTAGGCTAGATTTATCTTGTGTTTGCTTAGATCTAATGAAACCTAGCTATTGATTGTTGGTTATTAGTGTGTTATTAATTGTATTGGATGATTGTTCATCTATGTTAGGCTTAAGAAAACTGGCTAACTTCCTATTCGGTAACTTGCTTGAACGTCTTAAGAAACATGAACCAATGCGTACTAAAGGTTTTTATGGTTGTATTTAATGCATGAGCGAATTCTAGTGATCCCATGTTAGGAGCTTCCTAGCCGGCTCGACATAGGAGTGAAGTAGGAGCTTGTAGAGTTGGGGAAGTACGTACGCCACCCCACGAATGGTATTAAGGAATACACCCGTCATCCACGCAACTAATACACACTAATCAACCGGTAAAAGATAGTTAGGGAGTAAGGAAATTTAAGTAAACACATTTCCCTCCACATAAGTTTTCACCAACCTTTTCATTTTCTGTTATTTTATTTTATTTGCATTCGTAGTAACTTGGGTTAGTTGACTAGCAACTAATTCCGCCCACTCTTTCAAACCCGAGATTTTACTTGCTTTCATAAAAATATAAAAACATAAAAAGAATCTTCTCTCACCCTTAGACCTATTAGAGTAGTTTTTCATACCTAACGAACACTATTCCCTGTGGAGAACGATCAATCCCCCGTACTTACCACTACACTATACTACATCGGTCAGGTACACTGCCTGGTGGGGTTGTAAGCCTCTTGAGATCCCTCGAGAGGTAAAACCTGTTGTAAGGTTGCAAAACCACGCATCAGTTTTGGTCCCGTTAATTGCTAACTGTAAGTCGTAAAGTCACAAAACTTAAAACCGGGTATCCTAAAATTCCTAAATTCATGAAAATGTCACGGAAGGTGGAAAACATATATTTCTCTTGTTGGTAATGTTGTTTGGACATATCGGGATGCCTAAATGATGTTTAAACCTTAAAGTAAGTCTCGGACACGGTTTCGTGATTCTTGCAGAAATTATCCGACGAGTGCCAAAATCTCGGGTTATCATTAAAATAGTTTAACTTACGAGAATATGAAATAAAAATTTTGGAATGAATAGTGCCAGTGAATAGTAACTCGTGAATAGTAAATTGTCGAGGTTCGAAAAAATGGCCTGGAATTACGAGTTGTGACACATATTTTAGGGGTGTGACAATTAACCAACCCGCAAGGTCCGTACACCATCATTTCTGAGACAACTTTATACCCTTCTGGGTTAATTGTCGGATCCATCTTTTAGGGTGTGACTCGGCAAAAATATAACGATCAACGTCTTCCCCATCTTTTATCTTGTACTTGTATCAACCCACAACAATGTATGACAATGTAGCAAGCCTTAATTGTATACAAGAATATTGGAATTTTATATCATAACCATTATATATAAACATAAACATAAACATCAAAGCATGCAGCGGAATATAGGATCTAATACTTGTAATTAATTAACCAAAATAAAAGAATATGCGTACCTTCGATTTCTAGCTAAACAAGAAATCGAGTAAACAAGAACCAATAAACCCTAGCTTAGGGTTTAGTATATTCGACTTCACCTAAGTCGAATAGGAAAGAAAACACAAGCAAAAGTATGCTTGATCTTCGTTCTTGTACACACGTATTACTAACATTTCAATGAGAAAAGCTAGGTTCTTGATCACGAGCAAACCAAACACTTGTATTGTGTATGTTGGATCGAATTTCCCAAAGGGTATGGGAGAGGTTTGATCGGCCAAACACAAGGAGAGGGGAGAAGAAAGAAGTTAGGGTTTGCTAGAGAACAAGATTAGAGAATAATGAATACAAGGGGTTTGTATTTATACTAATCCAATCTTGTTGTCCAAGCTATGGTAGGAAACCCTCCCATCTTTTGGATCGGCCGAACTTCACAAGCCCAAGGGGATTCTAGATCCTTCTTGGCTTGTAATTTCATCTCTAGTCCCTTAACTTGTAATTTAATGACCGTTAACTAAACCTCGTTAAATACTAACGCCCGTTAAGTGTTTATTCGTGAATTTAATAATTAAACATAACTTATTATATTAATTATTAAAACATTGAAACTCATACGTAAAGTGTGCAATCCCGAAGTCTCGTGTTCGAATCTGGTCATACGTATATTAATTTATATCCATAAACTTAACAGCTCCCACTTGGATATGCATTAATATAGTAATGACATTGGTTAGTCTAGCATAACACCCCAATGCCCCCAGAACGACCCTGAGTATGGTTTCCTGGAAAAAACCGTTTGATGAATCATCATCATACTTATCCTTTTGTTTCTAATACCACGTTAATATGGATATGGATCTAAGTCATTCCATAATTAACTATTCTGTTTCTCGTTATTTATAATTGATCAAGATTACCAAATCATCTGAACGTATTCTAGATAGACCTTGGGCATGGCCATGCAAACATCTTGTCAACCCTACGAGGGGCCCAGCAGTATTATACTTCAAAACAAATTTGAAGGAACAAATTCTTTCTTAACTACAAGCATAACCCTTGAACTTTGCATCACCTCTGAAAATAGCCCTTATAACTACCAGTTACGGATAGCGTTAGACTATCTTACAGAAAATGAGCTACATCCGCGGCTGTTATCTGGTATCTCAAGTATGAGGATAAATATTCATGATTTACTTTAACGACAAAGATCCATAAAGTACAATCATGTGGTTGGGATCTGTCCTATATTTAATTTATCCATTATTGAATATCATGTGAATTTGGCATGTACAACGCATCAATATACTTAAGTATATTCTACCAAAACTCAGATTTGCCTTAATTAAATAATACTCCCATATTATTTATTGACAACGGACTATTTAGAATAACATAAGTTATTCATGGATTAAACATGCAAATATAGGATACATTATTATAAATGAAGATAAACATAACAAAATATTTTATTTCATTAAGATAACATTGTTTACATTATCCTTTATCCAAATACTAACCACAGATTTACATGAAACTACTAGCTAAACGAAGTCTAATGCCATTGACATGTTGAGTAAGCTTTTCCTTAGGTAAAGCCTTCGTAAAGGGATCAACTAGATTGTCATATGTGTGAACTTTGAGTAAATTGATTTCACCTATTTCGACTTGTTCTCGAACATAGTGATATCTCCTAGGAAAGTGTCTGGCGCCCTTCATGACTCTAGGTTCATTGGTGAATGTAATTGCGGCAGAATTGTCACAATACACATTAATAGGTAATTCAATCGACGGCATAACTCCTAGCCCCGAAATGAATTTCCTTATCCAAACAGCTTCCATCGCAGCTTCTGATGCAGCAATATACTCAGCTTCTGTAACAGACATTGCTATTGTACTCTGCTTCTTGCTCTTCTAGTCTACTGCTCCTCCATTAATGACAAAGACGTAACCCATCTAAGACTTCGTATCATCTTTATCAGTTTAAAAGGACGCATCGCAGTAACCTGTAACACCAAGTTCTGCATCTGGATTTCCCCCATACACTAGAAACATCTCTTTTGTATTTCTCAAATACTTAAGAATGTTCTTAACAGCATGCCAGTGGAGCTCACCTGGGTTTTGTTGGTAACGACCGGTCATATTTTGTGCAAACGCCACATCTGGCCTTGTGCATCTTACTGCATACATGATAGATTCTACTGCTGAAGCATATGGAACTTTCTTCATGTGTGCTACCTCTTCAGGTGTTGAAGCACATAGTTTGCTACTTAAGCCATGTTCTACTTGCATTGGCAAATATCCCTTCTTGGAATTTTGCATATTGAATCTCTTCAATATTTTATCAATGTAAGCACTTTGGCTTAATCCAATCAACCGCTTTGATCTATCTCTGTAGATCTTGATTCCAAGGATGTATGATGCTTCTCCTAAATCCTTCATAGAAAAACATTTACCCAGATAGGACTTAACCTCATTAAGGCTTGGTATATGATTTCCCATGATCAATATGTCATCGACATATAGGATAAGGAAAGTAACATTACTCCCACTAGCTTTGTGATATACACATGGCTCATCGAAATTCTGAGTAAATCCAAACCTTTTGATTTCTTCGTCAAATTTCTTATTCCATTGTCGCGATGCTTGCTTCAATCCATAAATGGATCTTTGAAGTTTGCATACACGGTTTGGCAATTCTGGATTCACAAACCCTTCAGGCTGTGCCATATAGATGTCTTCATCTAGGCGACCATTTAAGAAGGCAGTTTTGACATCCATTTGCCAAATCTCATAGTCATAGTATGCAGCTATAGCTATGAGAATCCTAATAGCTCTAATGTCAGCTACAGGAGAAAAGGTCTCCTCATAGTAAACACCATAAGTTTGGGTAAAGCCTTTAGCTACCAAACGAGCTTTATAGGTGTGTACATTGCCATCCATGTCAGTTTTCTTCTTGAAGAGCCACTTACTCTCAACTATCTTAGCATTGGGAGGAAGGTCTACTTCAATCCAGACTTCGTTGTCTCTCATGGATTGCATTTCCCCATTCATAGCAACCTGTCATTTATCCTTTTCAGGACTATTAATGGCAGCCCTATAACTAGTAGGTTCATCAAGATCCCCTAGTATAGCTTCCTCGCACTCTACGTTAAGACATAGACGTTCAGGAGCTTTCACAGATCTTGCAGATCTTCGAATGGGAACCACTTCATCTTCAGGTGGAGGACCTAGACTTTCAGGTTCCACAGGAAGTGTGCTAGTGTTTTCAGAAGGTGATGTATCTTCTTGATCATTTTCAAGATCATAAACTCTCCCACTGAATTCTTGAGATATGAGATTCTTCTCAAATAAATCTCCATACCTAGCCACAATGACTTTATTCTCTGGTGGAAAGTAAAAGTAGTAACCCCTTGTTTCCTTAGGGTATCCTACGAAGATACACTTAACAGATCTCTGTTGGAGTTTATCTGGTGAGTCACGTTTAACAAATGCCTCATAACCCCAGACCTTTAAGTAAGGAAAGTTGGGAGATTTTCCAGTCCATAATTCATATGGAGTCTTATCAACCTTCTTAGTTGGAACCATATTCAATATGCGAACAGCAGTTTCAAGGGCATAGTCCCAAAAGGAGAATGGAAGAGTTGTAAGATTAAACATAGATCGTACCATATCTAGCAATGTACGATTTCTCCTTTCAGATACACCATTTTGCTATGGAGTATAAGGAGATGTGAGTTGCTGGACAATTCCACACTCAGCTAGATAATCTTTGAACTCTTGGCTTAAATATTCACCACCTCTATCGGATCGAAGAGCCTTAATCTTCTTACCGAGTTGTAATTCTACTTCACTTTTGAAAACCTTGAATGCCTCAAAGACTTCATGTTTATGTTTAAGTAAATAAACATAACTATAATGATTGTAATCATTCGTAAAAGTTAAGAAGTAGCTAGCACCGCATTTTGACACATGTCTAAGTGGACCGTATACATCAGTATGTATTAATCCAAGTAGATCTGTAGCCCTTTCCAGTTGATGTGAAAAAGGTTTCCTTATCATCTTCCCCGATATGCAAAATTCGCATTTATCAAATGATTCATCATTGATATTTTGCAAAAGCCCATCATGTTGCAGCTTTTCCATGCGTTTCTTGCCAATATGTGCAAGACGACAGTGCCAAAGATAAGATGAATCAAAGTCTGACTTGATTCTCTTATTGCTAATGCTATACATAGAATTATTTCTATTGGACACATGATTCTCCATGTCAATTTCAAACACACCATTTATTGGAATTGCATTAAAGTAAAAAACATTATTTAAAGAAACCGAAATTCCATTATTAGTAAATGTGTGATCAAAACCAATATCCAACAACAAAGAAACTGAAATGACACCCCTAATGATAGAAGGTGCATAATGACAATTATTCAAAACTAGTATTAAACCCGAAGGTAAAACTAAATCGAATGTCCCTATGGCTTCAACTGCTGCACGTATGCCATTGCCCACGTACAAGTAACTTTCTCCATAGGCCAGCTTCCTTGCTCCTCTAAGCCCCTGTGATGTGTTACAAATATGAGTACCACATCCCGTATCATATACCCAGGAATTATGCTTACGAGGAAAAGAAAATAATTCAATCATAAAAATACCTGAAGTGGTCGTGACATTCCCAGCCTTCTTATTTTTATTCAAACGCAACTCCTCTAGAAGCAATGGACAGTTCCTCTTCCAATGTCCTGAAGTGTTGCAGTGGTGACAAGCAGCCAAATCCTTCTTGGGATTCTCCTTCTTCTTAGGGGGATTCTGCTTCTTAGGCATTTCTTGGTAGGTCATAACTTGTTTACCCTTTCCTTTGCCTTTACCCTTCTTGTTCGCGTGTTGCGGTTTGTTGGGCTTAGTAATCCTACCACCTTGTATTGCTAATACAACAGGTGTAGGTGCCTTCTTTGACAATCCTTTCTCAAAGTCAATAAGCATTGCATGTAACTCACTTATTGTCTTCCCCGTGCAATGCATATTGTAGTTGCGCACAAAATCACCAAACAACTCCTCGTTAAGGGATCAATTGATGAGGCCAACACATACATCTTGCACATAACCACAGCCGAGTCGCTCCAATTGGTCCAAATAACTTTTCATTTCCAATACATGGGCACTCACTGGTTTACTAACATCCTGCTTACAACTGTGCAGAGAATCTATCAACTCATATAACTCTGCAATAGGTGGTTTCTCAAACATACGTTTGAGTTCATTGATCATGTCCATGGGACCATAGTTCTCAAATTGCTTTTGCAAATGAGTGTCCATCCCAGATAACATAAGATAAGCCACATCATTGTGCTTCTCATACTCAATGTTATAAGCTTCATGGTCTGCATTAGATGTAGTACCAGCAGGAGCAGTAGGAAGAAGCTTACTAAGATAATCAAGTCTTTTGGCCATTCGCAGAACAATTCTCAAAGAACGATACCAATCATTGAAATTCTTTGTACCAGTCAACTTATCTCTCTCAAGCATTTGCTTGAAAGCAGAACTCATGTTGTTCATATTAGTATTTTCGGGTAGAGCCATTTCTACAGAAAAATGTTCAAAAGTTAGTACTTTCGATAATAAATCTTTTCAAGAAAATTAAACACCCATGGTAAATAACATTTAACCATTTAATTTTCACTGAAAACTATGATCCAAATTGACATAGTTTCATCACATCAGCTAGGGCTGCTAGTAATGAAAGTACTCAATAAGGTACGAGTCAAACTCAATTGCCAATCTCAAATTGCAATTCCTAGAATTATGGGATTTACATATTTTGCCAACCTCAGTTGCAAATGTAAGCATGTTTTATCCCCATCTTTATGCCTTGAGTGACTAGTCCTTTCACTATCAACTCAATTAAGTTAACCAACTTAAGAAACTGCAAATACTTCCATGCTCGTCCCACGACAAATGGAGATTTACCCTTTGATTACCATCCATGCTCGTCCCACGACAAATGGAAATAGTAATCTCAGGTGTTTCCGTTTCATTGGATGGCATATAACTTAAATTAAGGGTATTTATTTTGATGTGTGTAATAAAAAATATGTACAAAGATGTCATGCATTCATCTTGTATCATATGTTTCATGTAAAAAATTTTTACTCATTAGTTTCTTTACTAAGCTTAAATCAACAAAGTTTTAATTGATGACGTTGAGAAACTTACAACTTTGCCTTAAGATGCTTCGTACATATATAATGGTTGTACTTGATAAGTCTAACTTGACGCACAAGCGGGCGGAGAGACAGAATGGAGTCTCTTTAAGGCCACAATTTAATGCGAAACCAACCTTATAGTTTGTCAAAATTAGGTCCGCCTTTCGACCATTTTTGTACAGTTGCATCAATCAATTAAAAGTTTAAGATTTTTAAAGCTTAAAACCATGTTTCACCATTATTAGGTCTAGTTTAATTTTTATTTTTAAAATTACCCTTTGCTTACTATCATGTCATAGCATATATAAACAAATAGCAATTAACAAAAAAAATAAACGACATAAATAATGTACATGCTAAATAAATCAATTAACATGTATATATTGATCTAGGACTCCCATTGGTTTTCGAGCTAGGTACCAATGGAGCACATACACCAATAAATTGGTTGCGTAAGTCCTACGATAAATATATACAATAACACACATAATTGATTTTAATATAACGATTTAAATGGGGTCTTCCCCAATTTTAGGTCTTTCATAATTACATAATTAATTAACCTTTTTAGTAATTTAACTTGTCAATACAATTTTATTACTAAAACCCTAATTAATTTTATATAAATCGTCAAATATAGCATGTATTCAAAACACGTAACAATTACACCAAATTCATTATAATCACATACATGTTTTCATCATGGATTCCACATAGCACTTATTATAAACATAATCAAGTCTAATGTACGCATATCAATTGATGACATATCACAAATATTCATTAATTATTCACATAAAAAAAATTACATGCAACCTAGGGTTTCTACACGTTTTACAAAACTAAAACCCTAATTGTAATAATTTAGGGTAATCGACCCAAATAAAAAAAATTATGGTTTACTTATTTTAAAAACCCTAGAACACCATAAACATGTAATAATCATAAAGATCCAATTTTTATGTGTTTTGATAATTAATTACACAGTATTAACGGCTCTTGATGCCACTGTTGGAATTTTATATCATAACCATTATATATAAACATAAACATAAACATCAAAGCATGCAGCGGAATATAGGATCTAATACTTGTAATTAATTAACCAAAATAAAAGAATATGCGTACCTTTGATTTCTAGCTAAACAAGAAATCGAGTAAACAAGAACCAATAAACCCTAGCTTAGGGTTTAGTATATTCGACTTCACCTAAGTTGAATGAGAAAGAAAACACAAACAAAAGTGTCACAACTCGTAATTTCAAGTCATTTTTCCAAACCTCGACAATTTACTATTCATGAGTTACTATTCATCAATCACTATTCACTGATCACTATTCATCATTTTACTATTCATTATTTTTGAAGTCAGTTTCAGACTTTGAGAAGTCGTCAAAATTTTTACTATTCACATGACACTATGCATTCCAGGAGGGAAATCACTATTCATGGGCATCATTCATCATTTCGTAAACTAGGTTTACGGGTATTTAAATACGCGTAACCAGTTAGGTTTAGCTGCGTATTCATGCATCATCAGTAAGGACACGTCATACGGACTAGAGTAGTCTGCATAACATCAGTAACATCATTTCCATATCAGTTCATGCATGTGATTGTGTGATTTTCATTAACGTATGATTAATTGTTTAATTAACGTTACCACTCAGTCATTTCTACTAACATTATACCCAATACTCCCGACAATGATCCTAATACATTTTCAAGCTAATTATAATGATATAAAAATTATATTATTACTTTACCGGTGTTTTTAAACCAATCGCTATATTTTTCGTTTGACGCTTATAACTCCGTCGGTTTACGAAATTTCAATCCGATTATCATTCTAACACCCGATTCTTGCAAGGAACATGATTTTACAATTTTTACAACTTCGTCGGATCTCATTTCACCTCGTCACGAGTTATTTCTAGTTAACTCGGTACCCGATAACACTCAGTGTATACACTAAACCATCCAATGTCTAATTAAATAGGAGACATATCTTTAATTAAACATCAAATCCATCCTAATCTACCCACATGTGCCGCCCCTCCCTAACCCCCCATTTAGCTAATACTCCAAAATGCATTAAATGAATTTTTGGTCTTTTATTTCTCACCCCACTAACATAAACACATACACTAACTTACCAACTAGCTAGAAAAAGATCAAACCCTCCCACCTTCATCTCTTAGAATCGGCACAACCATGAACACCATCCAAATCCATAGATTTTTCAAGAACAAAGCATAATCATACTCCATTTACCTTCCTAGTTATGAATTTGTGATCAAACCTCAAGCTTATTGCTCATTTCTTACCAAAACTCATCAAATCATCAAGTAAGTTTCAAGAACATGTTTTGATCATCTATTACTTTCATTTGATTCATATATTCATGTATTTTCAAGTTATATTAGTTATTCATGCAAGTATTTATGTTTTACATACCACTTTTGAACATAAACTCTCTAAATCACTAGATCTATAAGTTTCACTAATGATTTCATGAAACCCACCAAGGTTGGTGATGTTTAGGACCCCATGACACCCTAAGAAGGTGTATGGTAGGATTTGCGAACTTGTGGAGTTGATTTGAGTTAGTATGATCAAGTTTAGAACCAAGGAAATGAGTTTTTAACAATCTAAAATAGCTACTGTCCTTAAACACCAAGTCTGGAAAATTCAGTAACTTTTGATATATTTTGGCCTTCATATTCAGAAAGTTCTTTCAAAAACGAAACTGTGGCCGCAAGAATCACTAAAAACCGACTTATAACGAAGGAGATATGATTTTTCGAAGTTAGGCGACGAAAACTAATTTTCTGAAAATAAGCGTGCTGTTAGCCGAACTTTAAAGGACCAAACGAGGCGTTAGACGTGATCTAGGAGAGCCGAGCTACTGATATTATGTTAGTTCATGTTATGGCGAATCCGTGGATGTAAAGAACGTAGAAAACGAGCTCATAACGACCGAGATATACACGTTTAAAGCCCGACGTACCATGTTTACTTTGACAGCCATTATTAGAAAGTGTTTTAAATATTAAAACTAGTGTTTTTGCGAAACATAACATTGATAGCCGATTTTCTATCTAATCGAGACGCGTACAATCAAAAGTTAAGTGACACGACATGAAAACCTTATAACAATATTTTGTTCTTCAAGAACGTCGAGCTTATTCACTAACACTTAACGTACACTATTTCGCGACTAGTTTCACGAAGCCGTTTTGGACATATTTTCACAAGTTATGAAAAGTGTTGTTTTGCGGCAAAAACATTATACTTGCTAATAGAACACCAAATAAGGATCGCGGAGTACCGTTTCAACATATTTACACGAAATGTAGTTTATAACTTAAAGAGACGTCAAAAGTGTATTTTTCGTCGATAAAAGTTATTTTCAAAACTAACAAGTGGTATCGTTAACATACGTATTTGCATGTGTTGCATTGTATCATTGCTTACATTGGATCATATCATTCATAATAGGTCGCGGTTAGGAACCGAGCCTCATCTCATCATATCCATTGTGATCATTGTTGCTATATCATATCAGGTGAGTTTTCATAGCCCCGTTTTAAATTGTTTATTGATTTTAAACTCTCGGGGGAGAATACATTGCACATTTTTATATGCGGACCAAAGTATCCAAACTCATTACATTGCTTAAGTTACATCATTGCCCAGATTTAAAGTCCCCTTTATTATCATGAACCGTTAATTGTGAGCAAGCGAGAGTGAGTGAATAGATCTATTGAGGGTGACTCCTTTATTATCATGAGCTTAGAGCAAATGTATCATTTTAATGTGGCATGGATTTGTCATACACTTTATACTTGTGGTTTCCGTACAATCATTCATTTACATAAACCTATGATCTCACCAACATTTTTGTTGACCATTTTTAGCAATGTATTTTCAGGTAATTAAGGTATCGCATGTTGGCTTGCATATGGACATCATGGAGTCGCGGAGTCGACGCGTCTCACTTTAAATTTTATGCACTTATCCATCGTTTGAATTGTATGAACTTGTTTTATGAAAACTTGTTTCACCTTTTGGGACCTAGCTTTATAACTCTGAATGTTTTTAAATAATCAAACGATGTATTTTCTAAACGACACTTTAGGTTGTTCAATATAACTGCAACTGTGGTGCTATGACAGTCGTGCCCCTGAATGACTTATTCCGCTGCAAGTCACGAAATTTGGGGGTGTGACAGATTGGTACCAGAGCAAAGGTTATAGCGAACTAGGTTGTATCATTGACCCTAGTCTATAACTACATCATCATAGCATCTCACCATTTCATCATAAATGCATATTCACTATACATGCGGTTTCATACATACATCATTTCATCATAACTCGCATAATGTGAGGAGTTATTTACTTTTATTTCACATCGGTTGTCACACAGATGTCTTCACCCAACCACCCTATTATCATTCTAGCAAACTCGGAGATCGAGGACGCTTTTTCATCCACTCGTACACCTACCTCATCACACTCACCATTGTTGGATGATAATTTCCACCTGTTTGAGGTATTAGCACTACCTGAGCCGGACTTAGAAAATGCTATCAGGTATGACACCGAGACTTTCGAGATTCAGGAGACCGCCCTTGCCTTCCCACCACCACCATTGTCATTCCCCAGTTCCATTTCCACATATCGGGAATTGGATGACACCTTGTGGATAATACCCGGATCACTGACTCAACAGGAACATCAGCAGATTCCTCAAGAATGGTTTGGAATCTACACTATCTCGGACATGATCGATGTACTACTCCAGACCCCACATCAGGACTCATCCCGACCCCAAGATGCCACAACCCTGGATTCACTCAGAGGAGCACTAGGGAATCCCTAGACTAGACTTATATCTTTACTAGCTTCTACTATTATCCTAGCCACGGGATGTGTGGTATGGTTCAAAGAAACTTGTAGTATTTTGATTGTTGTACAATGAAATCACCAAGTATTGACTTACTATATGGATATGGTTGTGCTATCTATGATATCGGTCCATGTAAGACCGAAATTTTCATTTTTGGTATCCACGTGTGTTATGGTTACAAATATGACACTTCACGATTTCATCTTGTCGCGATTTCACCCCACTTATACATGTCATGGTTGCGTATATGTGAGTAGGATGATCTTTATCACCTACAAATTCTCATGGTCTCTTATGATGTTGAAGCAGTTAGGTTAAAGCAAGCCACTCCAGACATGACACAAGCCACATCCTTCGCCAAAAATCTTACCCATGAGGAATTTATGGATTGCAACCCCCACACCTTTAGCGGAACTGAAGGAGCGAAGGAAGTTTATAAATGGTTCGAAGAAGTAGAAACGATGTGGCGACTGCCACAAGGAATACAAGGTCAAGTTCGCCACTTGTACTTTTCGGGATCATGCCCAGGAATGGTGGACTAAACATGTTCAGATAGTAGGGGTCGACGCTGCTTACTCAATCTCTTGGGAGAAATTAAGAAGGATGATGACTTTAGAATATTGTTCAAGAAGCGAACTACAAGCACTAAAACAGGAAATCCTCAACTTTACCGTGGTAGGAGATGATGTTGTCAAGTACAATACTCAGTTTTACGAATTAGCACGATTAGGCCCAACAATGGATGAACCGGAAAGCAAGAAACTTGAGAGGTACATCGGGGGACTCTCCCCTGAAATTCGTATGTTGGTTGCCTCACTAGAACCCGATACCATACTTAAAGCTAACCATATGGCGATCGAGGCAAAGGAACACATAGCTCACACCCAGGCCGTAGGAAACAATATGGACAACAGACGAAAATGGAACAACAACAACAAGAGAAAGTGGGACAACAATCAGGGTGACAATGCTACCCCGCAACCACCTAAGATACAAGAAGTAGTGGGAGCTTGTGCTGTTGGGCCAAGTAAAAAGAAAGGATATGCAGGAACACTACCCAAGTGCATTAGATGCCGGTTTCACCACAATGGACTTTGCCCCACTCAGTGTGGAAACTGCCAAAAGATCGGACACAAAGCCAAGGATTGCAAGACTCCCACCCGCGTGATGAGCCAGAAAGTCACGGTGACCTGCCATGAGTGTGGAATAATTGGACACTTCAAGAGCGAATGCCCAGAGCTGAGAAACTAGAATGAGGGAAGAGCTCGTTGAAATGTGAAGCTCGTCAAGGCAACAACAACAACAATGGCAATGGATAAGAACAAGGAACTTCTGCCTTAATAATAAACCATGGATGGAGCCCGCTAGGGTTGTATTTCCTTAAGTAGTCTATCTTAAGTACTTTCTTGTAACCTCGTTGTATCATGTACTCTTCTATCTAATGTAATCCCTATCCTTTAGCATCGCCACCGTGATCACAATCTTCGTTTATTTCATTTCCTACTTCGATTAGGCGATTTTCAACCATTTCACAACAACACACCACTATCCTAGAAGGGGGTTAAGTAAGGATTCATCTCCAACTATAGGCTATTACCATACCGTAAGGTGTTCCATACGTCCCATAACCTGTTCAACAGATTTTGTTGCAAGATATTTTAATACTGCTTATTAAAAACTGTCTCACCTAACCCTACTTTAAACTATTTTACTAGCATCTCAGGGAGTTATTTCACAACATTTCCAAAACAAGTTATGTTACTATAGCCTTATAAATTGGCTTTCTGCCATCCTACCAACTATTTACTACCATTTTACCAAACATCACGTTGAGCACCATCTAAAACTTTTGAGAAACACAAGGCTATTTTGACCAAACCAAGCATCGCATTATTTGCCCTCAATTATACATAGCCTGATCACCTATGTCTAATTCAGGGAAGATTATGCCATGAAGGAAACAATTATCTTTTCAAGATTTCTAACAACAATTTTCATTCAAAACATCCCAAGAAAGAAAAGCTTTTTAAACAAGTAAACTCTTCATAAACATCCTTATCGGCCAACTCTCTCTGAGTACCTACACCACATATCACTCACTTATCAGGTAAGTTGGAATTTGCCATTGACTTTTCTAGGAAAGATTTTCTATCTACAAGGAGAATTTCACGACATAAGAAAACAACGAAAGGGGTTTTGGAACCACAAACAAGGACTAGAAATATACAGTAAGTTGATTCGTATCGCAACGGAAAACATAAGATCTCACGAGGCAATCCGAATTACTATCTCTGGCATAGTCACCAAACCTTATCATTTCAGAAGTACTAGCTAGACCAAGTAGGACAACGAACCTAACTCATGATCCAGTTTAGAAAGGATCAAGTAAGTGGGATATACATACCGACAAGCCCTACCTAAGATTAGCTTTTAGGCATTATTCCAAACACCAGAAACGGAACGTTAGACATTTAAGCATTCCTGCAGACATACCTCCCCGACTATTTTATCCTTTTGACGCTTTCAATACAAATGAACTTTCTTTAAAATGTGTCTATACAAATCATATACCTTGTAGGAAGGTATTTATTTAAAGCATCAATTTTGGCAAACAAATCCCTTATGGGCAACCTTTGACAAAACTACTAAGTGTTAGGAACTGTATAACACCAAACTTTGCTAAAACATTCTTATCCACATCATGTCGAAAACCTATCCATAAAATCTTGGGTCGTATTTGAAAACCAACCACCACACTACGACACTTCATGCAATTAGGATCTTGTGATTGACAAACAATAGCATGGGAAATTTTGACAATAAAGACCAAGCATCTTAGGTGAAGAGAGGCTCATATCTTGACATCAGTTATAGCAAGACACAAGGAATCAGAAACCGTTACCGTAGCTTTGTTCTTCGATAACCCATTTCCGACAAACCTACCGTTGTAGGAGTAGTCACGAGACACATTGTGCAAATTTCAAAGGCTCCTGATAAAGGATAGACTATGCACCTCAAACTTCTGACAATCCCCTTAAGATATTTTCTTTCCAATCGGATATACACACGCTCTACCATCTTCAGACCAATGGGCAAGTAAGAAAGCTAATGTTGTGGTAGATGCTCTTAGTCAGAAAGAAAGACTCAAGCCTTTGAGAGTCAAATCATTGGGAATGACAATCATATCACCTTTTACCATCACGAATCCTCGAGGCTCAAGTTGAAGCACTCAAGGAAGAAAACCTAACAAGTGAAACACTTAAAGGGATACAAAAGAATGTAAACAGTTTAATAAAGAGGTCAGACAGAGTATTATGCTTCAAGGATAGAAGCTGGATACCTCTTTATGGCGGAATAAGAGAGTTGATCATGCACGAATTGCACAAGTCAAAGTACTCTATTCACCCAGGTTCTGATAAGGTATATCAGGATCCCAAGAGACTTTATTGGTGGCCGAATATGAAGGCAGAAATAGCTATGTATGTTAGCAAGTGTCTTACTTGTGCTAAAGTAAAAGCTGAATACCAGGAACCATCAGGATTGTTTCAACAACCAGAAATTTCCTAGTGGAAGTGGGGACGCATTACAATGGACTTTGTCACCAAAATACCCCAAAACATCAGTAGGTTTCAATGCTACTTAGGTAATCGTTGATTGACTCACTAAATCAGCATATTTCATCCCAATCAGAGAAATTTATTCTATGGACCAACTAATCAGACTTTATGTCAAGGAAATAGCCTCAAAGCACGGTGCACCAATTTCTATCATTCCGACCGAGATAGTCGCTTTACTTCAAACTTTTGGCAGTCATTACAAGATTCAGTTGGGAACAAATTAGACATGAGTACTGCCTATCATCCTCGGACCAATGGTCAGAACGAGAGAACGATTCAGACATTGGAAGACATGCTCAGAGCATGTGTGATGGACTTTGGAAACGGTCGGGCTAACCATTTGCCATTAATCGAGCTCTCTTACCACAATAGTTATCACACGAACACTTAGACTGCACCTTTTAAGGCACCCTATGGTCGAAGTACCAACTACATAGTGACAGACCGAAATCGGACGGTCAAGTTCACTGGCCTAGAACGCAATTGTGAAACAACAAAGGAAATGGTACAAGTCAAGAATCAGTTACAAGTGACAAGAGAACAATAGAAAAGTTAGGTCAGTTCAGGATGCAAAATCATGGGGACTAGGTACCCCTAAGTAGTAAACCATTGGGATTCAAGTTGTAGAACAAGCTATGTCGAAAGCCTTGCCTTGGAAAGGCATGATACAATTTTGGAAACTCAGGAAACCGAACCCTAGGTATATTGGACCATTTAAGATTCTAGCTAGAATCGGCCGACTGGCATACAAACTTGAGCTTCTGTCAGAGCTCAGCAATATACACTACCCGTTTCATATTTCAAACCTCAGGAAGTGCCTTCCAAATGAATCACTCGTAGCATATTTCATTTCATTCCATTAGAAGAAATTTAGATCGACGATAAGCTTAACTTTGTGAAAGAACCAGCAGAAATTATGGACCGAGAGGTCAAACAGTTGAAGCAAAGTCGAATTCCTATCGTCAAAGTTCGCTGGAATTCTCGCAGAGGTCCTGAGTTTACTTGGGAACGGGAAGACCAGATGCGACTCAAATACCCACATCTTTTCACCAAGACCACTCCAGAGACCAACATCAACTGAATTCAGGGACTGAATTCCTTTTAGGGTGGAAGACTGTCACAACTCGTAATTTCAAGTCATTTTTCCAAACCTCGACAATTTACTATTCATGAGTTACTATTCATCAATCACTATTCACCGATCACTATTCATCATTTCACTATTCATTATTTTTGAAGTCAGTTTGAGACTTTAAGAAGTCATCAAAAATTTTACTATTCACATGATACTATTCATTCCCGGAGGGAAATCACTATTCATGGGCATCATTCATCATTTCGTAAACTAGGTTTACGGGTATTTAAATGCGCGTAACCAGTTAGGTTTAGCTGCGTATTCATGCATCATCAGTAAGGACACGTCATACGGACTAGAGTAGTCTGCATATCATCAGTAACATCATTTCCATATCAGTTCATGCATGTGATTGTGTGATTTTCATTATCGTATGCTTAATTGTTTAATTAACGTTACCACTCAGTCATTTCTACTAACATTATACCCAATACTCCCGACAATGATCCTAATACATTTTCAAGCTAATTATAATGATATAAAAATTATATTATTACTTTACCCGGTGTTTTTAAACCAATCGCTATATTTTTCGTTTGACGCTTATAACTCCGTCGGTTTACGAAATTTCAATCCGATTATCATTCTAACACCCGATTCTTGCAAGGAACATGATTTTACAATTTTTACAACTTCGTCGTATCTCATTTCACCTCGTCACGAGTTATTTCTAGTTAACTCGGTACCCGATAACACTCAGTGTATACACTAAACCATCCAATGTCTAATTAAATAGGAGACATATATTTAATTAAACATCAAATCCATCCTAATTTACCCACATGTGCCTCCCCTCCCTAACCCCCCATTTAGCTAATACTCCAAAATGCATTAAATGAATTTTTGGTCTTTTATTTCTCACCCCAATAACATAAACACATACACTAACTTACCAACTAGCTAGAAAAAGATCAAACCCTCCCACCTTCATCTCTTAGAATCGGCACAACCATGAACACCATCCAAATCCATAGATTTTTCAAGAACAAAGCATAATTATACTCCATTTACCTTCCTAGTTATGAATTTGTGATCAAACCTCAAGCTTATTGCTCATTTCTTACCAAAACTCATCAAATCATCAAGTAAGTTTCAAGAACATGTTTTGATCATCTATTACTTTCATTTGATTCATATATTCATGTACTAGCTCATAACCCGTGTTCAACACGGGCATATAAAGGAAATTAATAATGTTAACTATATAAAGTTAATTAACAATGTTAACTATGGCTGTGTCTGTTTAAGATTATTTATTAGGCTTACGAGCTTATTAGCTTTATAACAACAATATCACACATCATCATTAAACTTACCAAATAATAGGTAGTCGAATTGGCATTACATTCTCTATACAAACTAAAATAAATTCCAATGTCACTAAAACATTATTATATAACTTTTGTAAAAGAATTCATTACAAATTTGATCCCTCGTCACACTTGATTATCTTGAATGATGCATCGCAACACGTATCTAACACACCCTTATAAAATAGGTGAACTTGAAAATGGCTTGCCACATTGTTCCTAGCAAGACCTTCAATGTTAATAAAAGACATACCAGTGAATAAAATCCAATAAATCCATCACCATTTAGTTAACCTATCAAAGAGAAATTACCACCAATTTATGCGTTCAAAACACAACCTTTTAAAACACATTTTACATATATGGTACTTTCAAGTTACAACTATTAGTTGAAACCACAAAGAAACTACAACATCTAGTAGTCTAGTTACACAACATCATATTACGGATAGACACTCCAACTAACATCAATGGATGCCGAGACAGAAACAAACAAAGAGCCACACCTGAAAAGCTTTTCGCTTATGAAACACATTTTGGACCAATGACAAATATTTACATATCTACAATTCTACATCTTTATATATGTTACGCACCATTGGTAGGTCGCTCGAGATATTTCAGGAAATAGTCTCACATGACCAATGTCGCTCGAGATATTTCAGGAAATAGTCTCACATGACCAATGCAGCATACATCCAAACCATAGTATTTTAAGCAACAATTCTGGTGCAGTGTAGTAGTAGTTTCCAAGTTCCAACCACATTCATTAGAGCTTGCCTACAAAATAAAAAATGGTTGTTATCAAGTGAAACATTTTTACAATAATGCAAGGTCATAAAAAACACAAAATGATCTACCAACAACAATATAGTTTGTGTTTCAAAGCACCAGATTCAAACATCATTTAAGGATTTTTATCCTTTCAAAAAGTACTAACAAATGCTTACTCATAAACTAATTGTTCTGTGGATATGACAGCCTCAAAAGTTTCAGATCAATTAAAGATACAACACAACACACAAAATCTTAACTTGAAGATATCATGAAATTTACTTTATATACCAAGTTTAGTTTGAAAAACAAATGTATTTTTATACTCCTGAGTATTTCTTTTTCCCAAGTCAGTTTCTAAAACAAATAATTGATGTATTGCTAAAATTGCAAGATAGGAAACATAGTGAAAAAGTCTTATAATTCTAGTAACAAACTTCACGTGGTGTGGTAGGACTTTAAATTTTAAAACAGTTGGTTAAAATATGCATCAAATAAAACAAAAGTGGTGTCTTGAGAAAGTACCTTGAAATATGTTGTTGATGTTCTATATGATATTTCAGCGAGCAACGGGTGTGTAGACAACAAATTCTTTGATCCAACATATGGCCTGCTGAAATATGAAACAAAGTATAAACTTATGATCAAACAAAAAGAAAATTTAATGTTACTTAACAAAATAAAAATTAATCCATTTCTTAAAAGAAAAAAAATCAACAGCTAATGTAAACAAACAAAAGAGGAACTTTTAACTAGCCTTTGAACTTGAACCAAGAAAAAGGAAGAACATGTTGATGTCAAGGTCTGAATATGGTTTCAAATGATAGCTAACTTAGTTTCGATTACTTAGGCGTGCTCCTCTTGAATAATGGTTCATCTGCACAATATAAAAACAAAGTAAAATGATTATGGAAAATCAATATGTAAGAAATCTATTTGGCTAATGGATTCACGAAACCTTTACAGAGATGAAGAAGATTTCGCTCAAATAGAAAGTAAAGATGAAAACAACAGAATAGACAATAACCAAGATAAGTGTTTTGAAATTCAAATTCTGGATATCTGTGCAAGATTATCAGTCACAGGTTTCTATAAAATGATTTTAAATTTCAAAAGTAGCTAAATTAATTTCCATTGAGGAAATCAGATTTTAAATCAATTATGACATCAGCTAATATTCAATTGATAGCCTAATTTAATGACACGTAAGCTAAATCTCAATTTCATGATGTCAGCGACAAGTGCTGTTTAATAGAATGTATAGATAGATGTTTACAATCTAGTCATTAAACTTATTAAAAATGTTAAGCAAGTTTAGTAAGAACTTTATCAAAGTAAAATGTATCTTAATCCTAATTATTCCTTCTGAAAGTTCTCTGTACGCTAGTCACCGACTCATTGTAGCTTTTTAAGTTTTTTTGTGATGACATCCCTGGACTCGAAGATACAAAAGTTCCCTAAAAGCTATTAAATCTGAAAGAGAACACCAATAACATGTACAAGTATAACATAACAACTTAATATAAACTCATTTTACCTACGCTGACTATCTTATGTTTCACATGCATCATTACCTTAGGAAGACTTTTCTCAATTTTCATATAAGGTTAGTAGTAAATTATGACTCACCTTAGTAGGAGCAGAGGAAGTCGCGATTGAAGTATATAGTGACCACATATCAAAGTCGGCAAAATCAAAATATATCAAAAAGAGAGGATTTCAATATCTATTACCATTAAAATCAAATTTAAAATGAAAACCATATCGTACCTTAGAATTATAAAAGTTATAAATCTCTGTTGGTTCAAGAAACTTGAAACTTGCTGGGTAAAAGTGATCCTTCCACCTAAACAATCGCACCCACAATACAAAAATATTGAATCAACAACAAAACACTGAATTGGCGTTTTCATAAACACTTGGAGTGCATTAAAGATAAAGTAAACCTACTACACATACTTGTAAATTCGTAAGAAGAGGGGCTTATATATCTTCAACTATAGAAGCTAAATAAAGAAAAGCAACGAAATTCTGCAACCATAATTCATAAAAAAATTAGACAGCTATGAATATGTAAAAGAGGAAATATGTGAATAAGAAGATGAGAATATTGAGAGATAGAAATTTAAATTTGAAATCTTGAATGAAGAGAAATCAATAGATTTAAAAGACCTAAAAAGTACTTTCCATTAAAATATACGTATATGTAAAAAGATATGGTGTTTTTTTAAACAAAATCTTTAATGGATTATGACATCACCCAAACCCAATTGACACCCTAGTTGATTGACACGTCCTTAAAATGATGTCAGCACAAACTCCTTTTTAATAGTATGTATAGATTTTCAAGTTATATTAGTTATTCATGCAAGTATTTATGTTTTACATACCACTTTTGAATATAAACTCTCTAAATCACTAGATCTATAAGTTTCACTAATGATTTCATGAAACTCACCAAGGTTGGTGATGTTTAGGACGCCATGACACCCTAAGAAGGTGTATGGTAGGATTTGCGAACTTGTGGAGTTGATTTGAGTTAGTATGATCAAGTTTAGAACCAAAGAAATGAGTTTTTATCAATCTAAAATAGCTACTGTCCTTAAACACCAAGTCTGGAAAACTCAGTAACTTTTGATATATTTTGGCCTTCATATTCAGAAAGTTCTTTCAAAAACGAAACCGTGGCCCCAAGAATCACTAAAAACCGACTTATAACGAAGGAGATATGATTTTTCGAAGTTAGGCGACGAAAACTAATTTTCTGAAAATAAGCGTGCTGTTAGCCGAACTTTAAAGGACCAAACGAGGCGTTAGACGTGATCTAGGAGAGCCGAGCTACTGAGATTATGTTAGTTCATGTTATGGCGAATCCGTGGATGTAAAGAACGTAGAAAACGAGCTCATAACGACCGAGATATACACGTTTAAAGCCCGACGTACCATGTTTACTTTGACAGCCACTATTAGAAAGTGTTTTAAATATTAAAACTAGTGTTTTTGCGAAACATAACATTGATAGCCGATTTTCTATCTAATCGAGACGCGTACAATCAAAAGTTAAGTGACACGACATGAAAACCTTATAACAATATTTTGTTCTTCAAGAACGTCGAGCTTATTCACTAACACTTAACGTACACTATTTCGCGACTAGTTTCACGAAGCCGTTTTGGACATATTTTCACAAGTTATGAAAAGTGTTGTTTTGCGGCAAAAACATTATACTTGCTAATAGAACACCAAATAAGGATCCTGGAGTACCATTTCAACATATTTACACGAAATGTAGTTTATAACTTAAAGAGACGTCAAAAGTGTATTTTTCGTCGATAAAAGTTATTTTCAAAACTAATAAGTGGTATCGTTAACATACGTATTTGCATGTGTTGCATTGTATCATTGCTTACATTGGATCATATCATTCATAATAGGTCGCGGTTAGGAACCGAGCCTCATCTCATCATATCCATTGTGATTATTGTTGCTATATCATATCAGGTGAGTTTTCATAGCCCCGTTTTAAATTGTTTATTGGTTTTAAACTCTCGGGGGAGAATACATTGCACATTTTTATATGCGGACCAAAGTATCCAAACTCATTACATTGCTTAAGTTACATCATTGCCCAGATTTAAAGTCCCCTTTATTATCATGAACCGTTAATTGTGAGCAAGCGAGAGTGAGTGGATAGATCTATTGAGGGTGACTCCTCCGTTCGGGTTGGTAGCACCAACTGGTCAAACGAACGCATTTCATGTCTGATATATTTGAGTGATTGGCAAACACTCGGGTGGGGCATTTCATTCAGTCTAGCTTCGGGGTCATGAGCTTAGAGCAATTGTATCATTTTTATGTGGCATGGATTTGTCATACACTTTATACTTGTGGTTACCGTACAATCATTCATTTACATAAACCTATGATCTCACCAACATTTTTGTTGACCATTTTTAGCAATGTATTTTCAGGTAATTAAGATATCGCATGTTGGCTTGCATATGGACCTCAAGGAGTCGCGGATTCGACGCGTCTCACTTTAAATTTTATGCACTTATCCATCGTTTGAATTGTATGAACTTGTTTTATGAAAACTTGCTTCACCTTTTGGGACCTAGCTTTATAACTCTGAATGTTTTTAAATAATCAAACGATGTATTTTCTAAACGACACTTTAGGTCGTTCAATATAACTGCAACCGTGGTGCTATGACAGTCATGCCCCTGAATGACTTATTCCGCTGCAAGTCACGAAATTTGGGGGTGTGACAAAAAGTATGATTGATCTTCGTTCTTGTACACACGTATTACTAACGTTTCAATGAGAAAAGCTAGGTTCTTGATCACGAACAAACCAAACACTTGTATTGTGTATGTTGGATTGAATTTCCCAAAGGCTATGGGAGAGGTTCGATCGGCCAAACACAAGGAGAGGGGAGAAGAAAGAAGTTAGGGTTTGCTAGAGAACAAGATTAGATAATAATGAATACAATGGGTTTGTATTTATACTAATCCAATCTTGTTGTCCAAGCTAGGGTAGGAAACCCTCCCATCTCTTAGATTGGCCGAACTTCACAAGCCCAAGGGGATTCTAGATCCTTCTTGGCTTGTAATTTCATCTCTAGTCCCTTAACTTGTAATTTAACGACCGTTAACTAAACCTCGTTAAATACTAACGCCCGTTAAGTATTTATTCGTGAATTTAATAATTAAACATAACTTATTTTATTAATTATTAAAACATTGAAACTCATACGTAAAGTGTGCAATCTCGAAGTCTCGTGTTCGAATCCGGTCATACGTATATTAATTTATATCCATAAACTTAACAAAGAATGCAAAAGAAAAATCGATTAGTGCCAATGAAAGTGCATCAACATTATTCGTTTTTTGCTTAACACATTTGAATTTTGTTTCTTCCTTCAATAACTTAGCGACAGAACATGAACTTAAATATTAGAATCCTTTGACATAAAATCAGTTAATTACTTTGCACCTTTAAATGTAGTGGGAGTTCATAAGCAATCTTAAACAAACTCTTCAATAAGTTATTCTAATAAGTAGTTCTAAAGAAATAATCCTAACATAAAAACATTAAAGGCTTGTCAATTAGAGCCAAAAATTAGGTGAATATGTTTCTTCCTATTCATCAAAAGTAAAACATAAGATTTAAAAATCATGAAGAAACTAATGGGTCCCGAAGCTATAGGTTACCTTTTATTACATGGCCAAACATTTTCATTGCTTGAGAAACTTGATAAAATCAGTAACCTTTTGCTCAAAAACACGACATACTATATCGGCTCTTTTTGCTAGAGTTAATTCTGGATATTGTACCATGTATCTCTTGATCTCTGGCCAGTCAACGTTACACGTAAGCGTGATGAAAAACTGGAGATTTCCAAGTACTTGGTAATTGGCAAGAGCGCCCAATTAATGACTATACATATACCGAAGCCCTCTAGTAAAGGACGAAGGCAAATGATTCTTGTTCCAACTTCGGACCCATCACGTTCTTCCCTTGAGATTGCGTCATATAGACCTTCCAGGTATTCATTCATGAAATTATTTTGGTTGGCTCTTAGGTAATCTATACGGTTTTGTTCTATGCTATAATACACAACTACGACATATTGCTAGAAGAGCCCGCCACCTCTAAATAACAAACCATAATGGTTGGAGCGAAAATGCAACTCGTACTTGTAGTACATGTTCATTGACATTCTCTTGCTATTGCCATTTGCATTAGCCTTCTTCAGCTTCAGATCTGGGTGAAAGTCCGACTGGCCAAGGACGAAAAGAAGTGGAAAATGAAGTGACATATATGATGGATGAAGCTTGTTGATCCTCTTGAAGCTTGTTGATCCTGTGAGGCGCACCATCCTTCATCCGAATGATGATATCATAATATGTCTGGCTTTTTGGGCCACTTTCAAATACTATGCCACAAAGCGTTTGAAAAGTTGGCAACTCGTAACCCCGTTTAATCATTGACTTTGTTAAGTTTTTGGTCATTTAATATAGTTTCAAGGTCAAAGTACATGTCAGTGATGAAAGTGGGAGTGCATCCTTCGTTATGTTTGACAAAGAGGTTTCTCATTTAATAAATAAGAATATTCAAGAATTGTTAGATGAACAAGAACAGGTGAATTTATCATAACAATACAAATGCAAATAAAACATTAATCATTATTCACAAACTTAATTACTTGCTATGTTTGTTATTTGAACATGTTGATGATGTTAAAAAATTCCCACGTGATTTAAACCAGCTTGTGGGTAGGAAGTATGCTTTTAAGATTCAAATTACCGATCAAAGTATCGATATAGATTGGTATATATATATATAGCATTATTAATATAATAGACGATGAGAGTGTGGTGTATCGACTTTGAGAATTGTATCCGGCGTATCCCAATAAAAGGTTAAAGGAAGGACCCACAATCATTGATACCGAATGGGAAAGAGGCAAAAAAAAAAAAAAAAAAAAAAAAATCTAAGAAATATATATCGTATAACGTAGAAATTTATAGACCATCAATATTTTTATAAGTTGGATTATATTTAAAAATGATTCGTTATTGAAAATATTTTTAAATTTTCTTCAGTCATGTTGATATATTTCATATTGATTTAAGATCATTTGAGGACCAAACTTTTTTTACATACCAAGGGACTAATCTTCACCCTCCATCTTTATTTGATCTAATGGATGAGATTAATCCCAACAATTTAAAAAACCCACTTTCATCCTTTTTTTTCAAATATTAATATCTTTCAAACCGTTAATCGTTAAGCGAAAAAAAATATGCCGTTACGACGAGCATTTAATTATCTTTCTATAGATAGGCAATTTGATATATTTTCGACAATTTTTTTTTTTTTCATTTTTTTACGTTTTTTTTCGTGGCCGAAAAAATCATATATGATATATCATATATGATATTACATATCATATATGATATATATGATATATCATATATGATATATCATATATGATATTACATATCATATATGATATTATATGTAATATCATATATGATATATCATATATATCATATATGATATGTAATATCATATATGATATATCATATATGATTTTTTCGGCTACGAAAAAAAACGTGAAAAAAATGAATTTTTTTTTTTTGTCGAAAGTATATCAAAATGCCCGTCTATAGAAAGATAATTAAATGCTTGTCGCGATGGTGTAATTATTTTCGCTTAACGATTAACGGTTTAAGAGATATTTAAATTATAAAAAATGGGTGAAATATTAAATGCTTTTAATCTCAACCATTGATTTCTTTTTAGATGGATGGTGGGGATGAGTCCCTTGGTATGTGAGGAATGTTTGATTTCTAAAATAACTCGACTCTTTCATATTAGCCATATTCAAATTATGTTATTTTTATGGTACGAAGTTTGCTTTGAACGTAATATAAAAATTTATAATTCATTAATATCTTTAAAATAGGAGTATTTGTGGACACAAATCCTAATCTCATCTTATAAAGCGTCCTCAATTTTAAATAAACCAAAAACGTAATAATAATTTAATAATTAGTAAATATATAAAATATTGGGTTTTGTTAATGACAGCTCTAAATGTTGTAGTTAAAAATTAAATTTTCATTACAACTAATCGTAAGAAATTAAATAATCCAATCAAAATCAAGTGTTAGTTGTAAATTCGTTTTTTAAAGGATTGTTTCAATCTTTTTGGAAATTCTCATCCAATCATAATTGTTGTGTGATAAAAACTGTATTCTTAATCACAACCCTTAGCAAAACCCATATTTATTAACCAAAGCTAGAAGTGGCAAAACGGGTGGGCCGGGCCACGGTTTAAACGGGCTAGGGCTCAAACGGACACGGGCCAAACGGGCGCATATTATACAATTCTCTTTAAAAAGTACCTAAAGCAACGAAATAAATTTCTTCAAACGTAACACATTATTTATATTTAAAAAATTAAATATATTTTTTTCATTTTGAACACTAATATAACAAAAATCAATCCTAAAACCTGATTAACACAATTAATTAGTTAAATTTGTGATTTGTTGGTTACTAGTAGTTGGTGGGGCTCCAATGAACCTAATGGCGACAACTACTCCGGCAACCACCTCCATCATCACCGGAAAAAGTACTCTCCTCAGCCGCCAACCCACCTTTTCAACACCCAAAAACAGAATCTTATTCAGTTTGACCGGTCAACGTTTCGTTAAATCCAACTCCAACTACCACCAACGGTCGTCTTTATCAGTACTTGTTAAAGCAGCTTACTCCGGTGATCAACCTACTTCTAACTCAGGTTAGTTATAACTAACTGCTGTTCAAATATTATATAAATAAATGTGTATCTTTATATGTTTTATGCTTATGTAATGTAGGAGCCTTTTTTTTAAAACTGTAGTAATTCGGAAAAGATTAACAAAAAAGTACCATCACATGCGACTTTAATGAAAAACTAGAGGCACAATGTTTAGGACCGGGTACATTTCCAAAATTCGATATTTTACGATAATATGACTGCAAAATAAAATTCTATCGGTCCCGTTATAATGAAACTAAGTGATGCAGAATTATCTCCTAGTTTGAATTGAAGACTATTTTTATCTATTATTTGAATTTCTTTTATCTTTTATTTAGTTTCCTATTTGAACAATGATTCTCCACCTATATAATGGGATCTAGCGTTTATTATTTTTTTAGTTTTTGATTGAATAAGAATTTATAAGAACTTTGTTCTTGGAACCTTTGGTTCGTTTATCGTCTTTGATTACTAAATTGTTCTTGAACCATTTGATCGCTTCCGAAACTGCATCATTTGGTATCAGAGATTTTGGTTTTCAAATGGCTCTGCGTGAAGGAAGATGCTTGCTTGATAGTAGATTCGCCGACAGAGGCAACGACATCAAAGTTTTCTATTCACGTGCTCGTGGAGAATATCGACGCCCTACTCGCAGAGTCGCCGACCGAGGTAGCGATGGAGTCTATCATGACCCACGAGATCTTGAAGTGATCAGACTCCGACAACGAGTCCGAGATCTTGAAGAGATCAGACGGCTCCGTCAACGAGTCCGAGATCTTGAATTACAACGGGCGATGCGCGTTAAGGAAACCGAATCGGGAAGCATCGTCTGGGACGATGTGAATGAGGAAGAGGAGCATCCTTTCTGCCATCCCCACCCCCGGTTCTTTGAACCTATTTATCCAGAGAATGTGAGGGATGACGAACCGGATTCGAGTACCGTCGTTTGGGATGAAAGCAATGGCGAAGAAGACGATGAAGGTGTTGTAGCGGTAGAAAACGGTGGTGTTGCGGTGGCTGTCTCCGGTAAGACGACGGCTATTGATGGTCATACGGTGGCCACATGTGATACGGTGGCTAAGGATGGCCAAGCGATTTACTTGGCTGACTCGCATGTGTCGCAGGTTAGTTTCTGATAATTTTACCAATCCCGATGAATTTGAAGAGCCATTAACTTTGAACACTCAAACGGTGGGGCGCAATCAAAAAGCGAGAGAGATGTTGATGGTGTTGACTAATGAAGCTCTTTTATCAGAATTTGAGATTTTAACAAATATTATTAAAGGAATGGTTGATTTTGTTTCTATAGGTAGGGAGAATATAATTAAGGAAATGGGTTACGTGGAATCCATGAATACAAATTTGGATGATTGGGAGCAAAAGAAAATATATTATATGGGTTCACAAATGGTCACTAATCTAACAGTAGTCACAACAGTTGGAGTTGAACTATTTGAGCAGGTAAAGTCAATAGTAGAGAAAAGACGATCCAATGTTCAGTTCGAACCAGGTGGTACAAGTCTAGATTCGGGTGAGACAACCTATTAAGTTAGATTTTTTAGGCAGGTTGTGATGATAATAAAACGGAATCGGGTTGATGTTCCTTTTGATCCAGGTGGTATTGGTTTGGGAGACAAAACTCGAGGACGAGTTTTTTCGAAGACGGGGAGAATGATGCAGAATTATCTCCTAGTTTGAATTGAAGACTATTTTTATCTATTATTTGAATTTCTTTTATCTTTTATTTAGTTTCCTATTTGAACAATGATTCTCCACCTATATAATGGGATCTAGGGTTTATTATTTTTTAGTTTTTTGATTGAATAAGAATTTATAAGAACTTTGTTCTTGGAACCTTTGGTTCGTTTATCGTCTTTGATTACTAAATTGTTCTTGAGCCATTTGATCGCTTCCGAAACTTTGATTCCGTTTTCCTTAGCAATCAAATGACTCAAATACTAAGGATGATCAAAGACTAAAACTTGAACCCGAAAGCTCTAAGAACACAAGTTCATTAATCAAAACAAATCAACCAACCTTTACAATAACCGAAAACCCCTATAAATAGATCCTAGAACCACTAAAATAAGTAAACAAAATAAACGGATAAAAGGAAACCAAATAAAGTACCAATAAAAATAAAGATAAACTTGGAATATTAAATCATAGATAATAATCCCCATAATTGTTTTCCATGTGGGTCTTCTCGCGAGTTGGGTTAGGTCATCGCCTGCACCATTCTCCCCCTCTTCGAAAAAAACTCGTCCTCGAGTTTTCGCAAGCTTGGGAACACAAATCCCAACCACAGCCACCTGGGTCGTAGGGAACATCACCCTCAATCATATTTGGACCACTATATTCTTCCCCCGAAACCAATCCACCCATTTGTGGCCCATCAACTAAATCATTCAAATTCTTTGACCCAACACCATTCTGTATATTCATGCAACCCTCTTTATTCGGCCCATCCACATGCTCTTTTTGTTTTTCTATGGGTCCACCATAAGCCAATTGAATAAAATCATGCGTGCCACATCCAGATGTAACCTTCACATCCATGGAATTGCCAGCAATGAGGTCTACTGTAGCCTTCTGATTGTACCCCATAATTGAAAAAAATTCAGTATGTTTATCCACATTATGGCTAACCTCATTAATAATAATATTTTGAATTTTCGAAATAAAAGATTGAGATACCATCTCTTTACTTTCCATCTCTTTACTTTCCTCTTTTACCGAACAAACATTTAACTCATCCATGATACGCGGCTCAATACAAGGAAATACCACATCTTTAGCCGTTGATTTAGCCACCCGATCACAGATCTCAACCACCGGCGCACTACTTGAAGCCACCGTATCACCATTTGCAACCAACGGAACTAGATCATTAACACCACCAATCTCGGTCTTTTCACCCATCACAAAATCATTCAAAATACCAATGGATACCTTCGCACCCTCGAGACTGCCTCCGGTAATCTCTTCTTGAACGGTACCCCCCTCTTGAACAACAACTACGTTCAAGGCTCGTGTAACCCACCAATAATCTTCGTTACTCACCTCTTTGTCTCCATAACAATCGAAACAAGGATGTGATGAATATAGGGTGCTACAACTCCGAGGATGCTCCTCCTTCCCATAGTTCTCATCCCGGATGAAAGACTCTGAGTCGGTTTCCTGAAACTTGTAACCATCGCCTTCTTCAGGATACTCCTCTTTCCCAACGATCTCATCCCAGATGACATCCTTTGGGTCAGTTTCCTGGATCGTGCGATCTTGCGAATCGAACACGGTTTTATCGCTGCCTCGGTCGGCGATTCGGCGAGTAAAAACGTAGTTCTCATCACGCAGAGCCATTTGAATTAACCAAAGCTCTGATACCACCTGATGCCGTTTTTCTTAGCAATCAAATGACTCAAATACTAAGGATGATCAAAGACTAAAACTTGAACCCGAAGGCTCTAAGAACACGAGTTCATTAATCAAAACAAATCAACCAACCTTTACAATAACCGAAAACCCCTATAAATAGATCCTAGACCCACTAAAATAAGTAAACAAAATAAACGAATAAAAGGAAACCAAATAAAGTACCAATAAAAATAAAGATAAACTTGGAATATTAAATCATAGATAATAATCCCCATAATTGTTTTCCATGTGGGTCTTCTCGCGAGTCGGGTTGGGTCATCGCCTGCACCATCCCGTTATAATGAAACTAAGTGAAGGTGTTTTAAATTTTAATGAAACTAGAAAAGTGGACGTGTTGGATAGAAAGATTGACTTAGCATCCAAAATTGTTCTGGAAGTATGATTTTTGTAACTGTTTCTGGGAAAACTTTATATTTGTGTAGTTCTGTTTTGTTTGAATATTGAAGTTCTCGTGGTGTAGAAATGTCTTTGTCCACATTTACTAGTTTAATCAGTTATTAGTATGAGGACACACGAACAGTCGTTTATTGTCCAATGGGCTGATCTAACGGGTTGTTCTTGTTATTTAAGGGTAATGATGTACTTTCATGGAGATATCTGTAGCTGTTAAACACATATGGTTATAGTTTTGTAGTTTAAGATTTGAATTGGTCAGTTATATTGAGCAGAAATTTGTCTGTTGCAATCATCCACAGAATGGTACATTCGTATTTGGTACTAACTGGAAAATCTTACCGCTGACATGAGATATTGAATAATATATAATTTTTACCAATACCAGCATATCGTTCTAACTTAGCCTTAAGAGTGTTGTGACTATATAAGAGTACTCAACTAGCTGTGCAGAAACAAAGATAAAGTAGCATAAAACCCATCGACGAAAATTATATTTGTTAAAACATTCCCCATTACGGACATATTTCAGGTGATACCGTGATATTATCGTTGGGATTTGAGCATCGGAATCAGATGTTTATATTCATGTTTGACTTTTAAGATCCACTTGATTTTGATATACTTATGCATATGTTTGCAGGGGAAGGTGTTGAAAATTTGGTAATCATAGGTTCAGGTCCTGCTGGTTACACAGCAGCAATCTATGCAGGTCGTGCTAATTTAAAGCCTGTAGTCTTTGAAGGATATCAGGTAGGCGGTGTCCCTGGTGGACAATTGATGACTACCACAGATGTCGAAAATTTTCCAGGCTTTCCAGAAGGTATCAGTGGCCCTGATTTAATGGATAGGTAACTTATCGTTTTAAGTAACTTCATTTATTTTCATCAAAGATTCTCATTGAAGTAAGGAGATTAAAATCTGTTTTTTGATCGTAATTAGGATGCGGGCTCAAGCTGAACGTTGGGGTGCTGAGCTTTATCAAGAAGATGTGGAATTTATTGATGTGAATACTAGTCCTTTTACTGTACAAAGTAGTGACCGTAAGGTAAAGTGCAATAGTATAATAGTGGCTACAGGAGCAACGGCCAAACGCCTCAAATTACCTCGTGAAGAATTTTGGAGTAGGGGAATTAGTGCATGTGCAATATGTGATGGAGCTTCACCACTTTTCAAGGGTCAAGTTCTTGCTGTTGTTGGAGGAGGTGATACAGCAACCGAAGAAGCAATATATTTGACTAAATATGCTAGTCATGTCCATTTGCTTGTACGCAAAGATCAATTAAGGGCATCAAGAGCTATGCAAGATAGGTTAGTCTTTCTTTAGTAAATTAGTAATAATGTATTGCTTTTTTGATTATGGCGAATGTTACAGAGTTGTTGATAATCCAAATATCACGGTGCATTTCAACACAGAGACGGTTGATATGGTGAGCAATACGAAAGGACAGATGTCTGGTATATTGATTAGAAGACTTGATACAGGAGAGGAATTGGTACTTGAGGCTAAAGGATTATTTTATGCAATCGGTCATTCACCAAACAACCAATTGCTCGGAGGAAAAGTTGATCTTGATGATACGGGGTATATTTTGGTTGAGGAAGGTACTGCGAAGACTTCCGCTCAAGGGGTCTTTGCTGCTGGAGATGTTCAGGTGAAATTAATGATACCGTTATAACTTCACTTCTTTCTATTTGACTATTGACATTTTTTTCATGTATCCAATATTGTCGACATTTTTATAGGACCACGAATGGAGGCAAGCCATAACTGCAGCTGGATCAGGATGCATTGCTGCACTATCAGTTGAGAGATATCTTGCTAGCAATAACCTTCTTGTTGAATTTCATCAGGTACTTTTAATATTTAATCCAGGCTATTTGGGTTTTATATTTCCAGTAACAAAAGAATCTTTCACTTCTTTATACATTTAAACCTAACTCTCCATTTTCATCCTTTTCACAGCCCCATCCTGAAGAAGCTAAAAGCGAGCTCGGACAAAGAGACGAGAATGAAGGATTTGACATTACACTTACCAAGCACAAGGGTCAGGTATCTATCTACTAAGGTTTTATGCTCGTCAAATATATGCAACATATGGTCATTTTCTCTTGGGTACATGCTTATCTATATTTCTCCTTCCACAGTATGCAGTGCGTAAATTGTACCATGAAAGTCCCAGGCTCATTTGTGTGTTATATACAGCACCATCCTGTGGTCCATGTAGGACCTTGAAGCCCATTCTTAGCAAGGTAATGTTCCTCGTTTCTGATAATGTATGTAAAATAGGTAAATATGTGCATATTGGATTAGCATAGAATTAGGAGATAATTGATATTGTTTCCATGGTTACTTTCTTTGTAAATATACCAGCATACTAAATTGTAAATATCGATTAATGACAGGTGATAGATGAGTTTGACCAAAATGTCCACTTTGTTGAGATTGATATAGAAGAAGATGCAGAAATTGCAGAGGCAGCAAATATCATGGGTACGCCATGTGTACAATTCTTTAAGCATAAAGAAATGATCAGGTTGGGAAATCTGTTCTTCTTTTATTTTGGCTTTTTTATTTATATCCTCTATAATATCAAAGTGTTGTAAATCTGTTCATCTAAACATTTTATGCTTGAATTCTGAGTTACTTGCATCCATAAATGAATATGCAGGAGTGTATCAGGGGTCAAAATGAAGAAAGAATACAGAGAATTTATCGAAGCAAGCAAGTAAGCTTTGGACCAAATTGTGATTTGTTTTTGCATGTAAGCTTTTTTGAAATCAGTTAGAACTGTTTGCCGTCTGTCTAAATAACTGTACAATTTTGGAATAGTTTAACTCATATTATGATGAATACTTGAGGGTGGTGAGAAATGACAAGCAGTTTAATTCTTTGAGTTTCATATGGAAAATTGTTTGCAACCTCCAAATTTGTCACCGAGTTGATTTTGATCATGAAATATAGCGTTAATAAAAAGGCAAGATCGTGGCTTAAGGAAACGTAAAGCTACTTCATACAGTAGCTTAAAAAAGATTCAAGCTTTGGTATGAATTTCTTTTGAGATCCATGTATGCTTTTTGACTTATGAGAGTTTGGATTGTTGTAAACGTGTCAATTAGTCGGGTTTTTAAAGCTTTTAAAACTAATTAGGCTTTTGGTTACTATTTAGGATCAGATTTATCGGGTTTGTAGAAATGAGCATGAAGTTGTTGGGAAAATTGTGGTTATTGATGATGAATGTAATTATTTTAGCTTTTATCAATTGGTTTACATATTGTGTAGTTTTTTGGATATGTGTTTATGTGATTATTATTATTATTATTATTCAAAGAACTCGAAGTAGAAATAACCCCAGGCCAGGACATAAGGATTGTGAGCTCACTTTTATAATTTTACTTATGGAAAAAGCTATATAACCCCACTAAAGTGCTGAGCTGCCTTTAGGACCATGGAACATTGGAATCTGTGTATTGTCACCCAAGTACTCCATGTCTTCCATTCTAAATTAAAGTTTTGTTCATATATAATAAAATTGATAGTGTTAGATGTGGTCATGGTGATGGTATGCGCATTAGTGCTTGGATCATGTGAGGGTAGAATAATCTTGTGTAATTGGCAGACAGAAATTAAAATGGTGTTTATAATGTGGTGGAATGAGACATGGATTAGTTGCTACCCACCCCTTTGGCAATATTTGTTCCCTTATTCTCTCAGCCTCCAATATGATTCTGAATGCAAACCTATTTATGAATAGTTTAAAAACAACAAACAAAATTTATATGTTATTGTTACAGTTTTTGTTTTTGGGAATACTGCATTTATAGAATAACACATATGCATTATACAACAAAGTGTATATAGTTACAGATTGTAATTATGATAAGTGGTAACTGTAACTCTACTTTTTCATGCCTATGATTATATATAGATTTTGATAAATGCTAGAACCACAATGACATCGAATGTTTATTTGTGAATGTATGTAAGAGAGAACGTAAAAGTAAGAGAGATAATGCGACAAGTTAAAGGATATGTCATTGTGTGGGTATTTTTTTTGTAAATGTTTTGTGGTTCTAGCATTTATCAGATTTTTTGCTTCACATATTTGGTCCATATACCAAATGAACCTCCGAACCTATGTTTCATGAAGCTTAAACTCTGAGTGAAAATGTAGCGTTTGCTTCTTCTTCTTTTTTTTTTTTTTTTTTAATCATATGTTTGTTGTATCTTGTTTCCCTATGTACTTGTACAAAGCTTGTTTTGAGTAACCAAGGAAATCTCACATCATCCGACATTGTAAACCCGACATACAAATTCAGGGCTCCTTGAATACCAAATTAACCTGTGAAACTGGGAAAACCACTAACCATCCGTGATTCCTTTACGATGCTAGATCTTTAAGACTGTGACGAAATGGTCCAGAGTAGTTGAAACTATTGTGTTCAAACTCAGTATCTCCTTTACAGAATCGCAAGTCTTCAGCGCATCCATAAAGAGTTAAGAATAGTTCAGAGTGCAGACAATGTTTCTGTGCACTCCTGTGCTTATACGCAATGTGTTTTATAACTTTAGATACTTTTTTACTAATAACCAACAATGCATAAATTATAGAGGGTTTCAGCTCGTTAGTAAATTTTCTATATACTCCTATTTAACTTTAAAATTACATACGAGTTTTGTTATATCATCCTACTTCATATTTCTATTTATCTTCCTACCCTAACAAAAGTAGAACAATATTTTACTGGGGAACCTTTTAGCAAAAAAAAAAACAAAAAACGTAGAACATGTGAATTTTACTCATGGTCTTTTTTCATATAAACCGCCAGTTCTGCCACGTATCAGAATACTAAGTACGGTAGAAATATCATTTATCATCACATGTTCATCAAATTTTCAATGAATTTTACTAATGAATCTTTACAGCTTGTTAAAGAATAAGCTTGCAGTACTTTATATACCTAATCAATTAATTAGCTCAGCAACTTATTAAATTAATAGGAAAATGGAACTCAGAGTTGTAAAATTACGGCAAACAAATATAGTTTAATGACATACACTAATATATTTGCTAACATTAATCATTTCCACACCACGCTTGGTATCATGAGAACAAGAAACTCCAGTTTCACATTGACCTATTCTTTAAACAAGAAAACTGTAAATTACAAATATGATATTTAAAAACAGTAAACTCACACCATTTCTACATGACTATATTATATTCTAAGTAAAAATATACTGAGTTCTGGACCTCCACTACCATCCGGGTTCATCATATAAAACGCTTCTGAGTCACGACTGCCCACAACTCGTTCAAATCTTGCTCTCATATACAACAATTCACCTTCATCCTTCTTTTTTCGGCCATCGTCAACCAACGGTATAACCCCGGCTCCAACCGAAATAGTTTGCACCGTGCTCAAGACATGCCAGTCAGAAACGGTGCACGCCCTTGACAGCGCATAACCACACTTTCTCCCATTACAATACATGCTCCATGTTGGCTCATGCAACAACTTAATGTTTCCACGCGTGTACTTTTTCTCGCACTCTAACGCGATTCTGACTAACCCTGATGACATTTCTCTTACCAGGGCCGCAGTGGACACTGCAAGCTCCACGATCAGTATTGGCTCTGACCTAGTGTCATTCTGGACCGCAAAGCTGACATGTCCTCTGCGGTTCCCAAATAAGGTGCCGGTGACTTTCCTACCTGGTGACTGTGTTAAGGACAGTTGACCAGGTAAGCTAAGCCACCGGCACGAGGGCAAAATTGATGGGATTGATATAATATTTATAAATGAACGAATGAAGGATGAGATGCCTAAACGAGGTCCACAGCCGACTACAGTCGTTCTTCTAACGAGCTGCTTGTCGTCGGCTGTGGACTTGGGATCAATAATGAATGAAGTTGAAGAGACGTAATTTGATGGGACTATTGCTGTGGTGCTGTTGCAGCTGCTGCTTCGTGGCAAATATAAATGGTTCATATTGTAAGGATGTGTGAAAAAATTGAAAGTTTGTAATTATGGTGTTTTGGGTGAGGAGTGAATTTAAAGGGATTGGAAGTCATGCGTGATTCCATATCTTTGATGCTTTCTCTTTATTTTATTAGGGGGTTTTTTTTTTAATAATGTTTTGGTTCTGTGTTATTTAATTTTAATGTTTTGTAATACTAGTAGAATATAAGGCATAATGTATATAGTATACATGCATGTATTTATTTTTCTTTTGATTATACATAAATTCGTGCTATTTGTCATTGTGCTTACACGTGTAGCTAATTGTTATATGATTGGTGGTTATTAAACATTTATACATAATACATAAATTTTTTTGAAGAGTGACACTTATAATTATTGTTCCATGCATGTACATATATGTACGGTTGGAAAGGCACTACTAGCTAGACGTCGTTTGAGTTTGGTTTTTATATTATGTGCTTTTAATTATGTTTTATGATTCATAATAAAGCATGCATAGTTAATAGACATTTTAATTATTGTGATAGAATATGGTATGCATTATTATGTTTTGTTGTTGCAAGCCCAAGCTAGCTTTATTAAAAAGAAGCCTCAAATAAAGGCAGGTACCACAGCAGGACAATAGGACAACATAATATAATTGCCTGCCCGTCCTAAGAGCCGTTGTTAATTACACTAAAAAGAAAAAGCTAAACGAGCGATAATATAACCATAAATCCTTCACGTACTGTCATATAAGGCGCTCGGGATATTAGGGGCGTCTCTCAGATGGATGTTAATTAGTACGCCGTTTAAAGTTATTTATGGGAATTTGCTCGTGATATCACAATTGGAGAATCCGAATCACTAGAACTTTAGAATACCACCACAGTTAGTTAGAGTTAATAACAGAACTCCAAGTTGAAAATCCGTCTCAACAGTTGGTCTTACGGTCACTCGTGTTCAGGGGTGGATCTATGTTGGGGCCCGGGGGCCCGGGCCCCCCCCCTCCCCCGTTTTTTCGCTCTGTAGTGTTAATTTATCCGTATTTCGTCCGAAAAAATTTATATTTATTAAGCCGGCCCCCTCCACAATTTCCTTCAAGATCCGTCACTGCTCATGTTGATATCACTGATCATGAACAGTTGATCAAGATGAATATTTGGTTAGATTTATACAAAGGCAAATCCGCTCATACGTCGTACACGGCTACACGTACAATGAATATCGTTGTGTTAAGTTCACATACTTTATTTCTGACAAACTCTTGTAAAGAATATATCCTAGCTCCATATATTTGTCATAAAGTCATACTACTCTTACATTAAAACCGAAAAATAACTCACATACAATTAAAAACAACATCATCTTTTAATATTGAAGAAATGGGACCTATGATGCAAAGTGAAAGAATTATTGCAATAATATATTGAAGACGGTTCCAAACTGCTATGAAATAATAAACCGCCAATCAATTTTGGTCGCCTAACAATATCCACGTGGAATTATTATCACCACTATCCTAACATAAGTCTTGTTTAGCCTATGTCACTAATTGTCTCTGCTACATTTTAATTTGTTATCCATAATCGAATTATTATTGACACATACTTGGACCAAGGAATAAGAAATAAAACCTTAAGACCTTATGCTAATAAAATATTGATCATATGTTTTGTATGATGATGTTTACTTTAATCTCATCAACAACGATCACCAAACTAGATGGAACAAGCTACTTTCTTCCAAGGTAAACATTTTTAATTTGCTTGGCGAGTGTTGAATAAAAGATTACCAGCTATCTTGATAGTTGCGGGATTGACCTTAATTCGTCTTTTGTGCGACAAAAACTTAGAGACGGAGTTCCACTATTGATACTTAGAAGATTGTTTTTTCATGATGGAAGCTTCAGGATTTTCCCCCTCAAAATCTTTGAGGAACGTACTCTTATACATGCATCATGTTCCTAAGATCCAAAACCAAAGGAAGATCTTCGATGCAGTGGCTTGAAAACTATTAGGGCTATATAAAATCACCGAAATAAAGTCTTATTTAACTTTAAGCTGCCGCAAAATGAGTTAATTTACAATGATATAAAATTAATGTCGTTTGGTTGGATCACTAGTCGATGTAGAAAAGTATTTTCCTGCTAGATTAATACAATTGATGTTAAAAATAACAAGAAGTTAGAAAAATCTTACTTAATGTAGAACGTCAAATGTACCAAAAGGCATTAAAAGGGTTTACGTTGACTTTATGAATAACAAATGAAACAAGTCGTAAAATTGAAGCTGCGTCTTTTGACTTTATAAAATGACTGTTTTTACTTTGTTGTCTTTTCAGGGCATGAACTGTTTTTTTAATCATAAAAACGAATATCTCTATTTCTATTATAGGTTTGAGACCTTTTATTTTTAAAAGTTTTAAAAGATTAAGTTAACAGACTTTTTATTATTAGTAATTATTAAAATAAAATTTAAAAATACAATAATTGCACATTAAATTGAATATTATTATAATAAAATATAATTAATATAATAAATTTAATATGTTTATAATTAAAATTAATATACATTTGCATATAATAATATGAAATATTTATGCTTCACAATTCATTGATATGGACATAGAGGTGGTGGGAAGTTCTAAGAGAGCAGGAGCAGAGTTAGACCAAGAGATGTCTAAGAAACAAAAGGTTGTTGAGCAAAAGGAGCAAAAGGATAGTGATGACAAAGGTACAAATGATATTAAACAGTACATAGTACTTGATTCAGATGATGAGCAAATACCTATAGATGATGAACCTTTGGCTACAAAGCCCCCAAGCATTGTTAACTGGAGAATTCACAAAGAAGGAAAGAAAGCATATTGGGAGATAGTGAGAGCTGATGAAAAATTCTAGATGTTTGTCACCTTTGGTCATGTGCTAAAAAGTTTTGATAGAGAGGATTTAGAAACTCTGTGGAAGTTAGTGAAGGATAAGTATGGATCAACAAGGCCAACTGATGCTTATGACAGAGTCTTATGGGGTTATTTGAAAGTAATGCTTAAACCACATTGTGAAGATGAAGTATGGAGAGCTCAGTATGGAAACAAAGTATTATTTTGGAACCTATATGACTCCTGTGGAGTTCATACTTTGGCAGTGGGAGGACTTCAGATTTATAGGTTGGTGGAAAAGAAATATCCCTTATCACTCTCTACAATAACAATGATGTTGAATGAGAAGCTTGCAATTGAGTATGGCAGTGAAATGCCAAATGAGCTTCTTTGGTTCATCATATAGCAGAAAATGAAGAAATAAAGTGTTTGGAAGCATCCTCCTGGTGATTATGAAGCTTTGATTGAAGAAACTTGATGATTTTAGGAGAAAATATCAAGTTTAGGGGAGGATTGTTGGGAATAAAGCTTCTTGTTGTTGATGCTCCTCATCTTAATGTTACTACTGCTCTAGGGTTTTAAGACTGCTCATGAAAATATGCTAAGTGTTTTACTGCTGCTAGTGGAAAGATAAGACTGCTCAAGTAAAGTTAATGCTGCTACTGAACTTCAAATAATATACACTAAGTATGTTAATGCTGCCAGTACAAACTTAGTGCTACCAGTACAAAGTTAATGCTGCTCAAGGCTAAGTGCAAGGTTTCTACTGCTGATGTATTGTTAATGCTGTTAGAGTCAAAGTTAGTACTATTATGCTATTTAGGCGGTTATGTTACAACTGCTTGTGAGATATACATGTAAAGTCGTTTAGATAATTATAGAAAAAATTTAGAATAGATCTATCTTAGAGAGAAAGTAATTGTAAGCCGACTAGGACTCCTTAGTTTATAAAAGGATGTCCTAGGGCATAGAGTTAGATACAAGTCGAATTACCAATATACATTATTCATTATAGAGTTTATAGCTTCAAGATTTTGTAACCCTAATACTAGGAAGAGTATTCGTATGATTCTTTAATAATATTGAGGCTGTTTGATTTGTTTGTTAAACTGTTTTGTTCTTGTGTTTACTGTTACATCAAAGAATTATTCTTAATATTAAAGTTTAGATTCCGCATAAACTTTAATAAACTCAACACAGTTTTTATTCTAGTTGTGTTAGATTTATCTAGCATAGCTAAACCTTATACAAGCTTAAGGAATTCGATCAAGTGTTCAACTGGGATCAACAAAAAGTGAATAAAAACATTGAATTATATCGTCTTATACTGTCAATGAATGATTTGCTTTTCGGGTGGTTTCCGTTAATAAGCTCCAACAACAATTCTGGTGGATTTTGCACCTCATCTCCTAATTTGACTTTTCCTCTGCTACAACACATTGAGTATGAATCTGAAGTTTTATGCGTGTGTCCTACCATTCTCTCAACATGCCATAATAAGGCACCGCAAGATTTACACGTGAAAATCGGATCTCCATGGTCGATGTAATCTGTCAAAACACAATTAATTAAGACAAAGTTCATAATTGTTTATAATAATGTTAATAAAGGAGTATTTGGAACAACGGTTTAAATAAAGGTGAAAGTGTTTGTACAATTTGATATTCCAACAAATGATTCTCTTTGTTGGCTTTCTTCGTTGGCTTTGTCTATAACATTAAATAGTAAATGGTGTGATGTTTTCTGTCTAACCATTTTCGCTTTTTCTTTCAGCCTTTCATATTTGCATTTAGAATAGTGTCCTCCGTATGGAGTGCATTGAATGTTCTCTTAGTCGGCATGCTATACCCATTGGTTGCTGTGATTATATTCCAATGTTTTTTTATTACTTAACTGTTAATGTTACATTATATCAATTGGTTTATACATTACAAATACATCACTTTGTTTTATGAATTAACAAAAGCATATGCTACTTACCTACTGTTGTATTTACAGGTCTTTCTGTTGTCGTTGAAACTACATTATATTCCTAGTTTTTGTTCTTGGCAAGGCATCCCATTGGTCGACGTGCGGTATCCATTGATCTTTGTTTTGCTGTTCCATGGTCTTTTTATTATGTAATTATTATTGTAACATATTATCATTTTTTTTTGTACATTACAAATACATTCATTAGTTTTATGAATTAACAAAAGCAGATGCTACTTGCCTGTTTCTGAATTTATAGAAGGCCTGCCCGCATGGCGACGAAGTATATCAACAATATCATTTGTTTAAAATTGTAAACATTAACCTTCATTGTATTCACATAAATAGACATGTATAATTTACTGTAAATTACTTACGTGTTTCGTTTACATACTCACATGGTCGTACATGGGGTGCTGGAGCTTTCAATATATGTTTGTTTGGAGGTCTGCCCATACGTCGAGGAAGATATTCATTAGTTACGGCGTCGGTACCATTATGGAGTGTGTTTTGATTTGCATAATTCAACATGTTATCATGTAAGATTTTGTCCACAACAATATTCTCAACTTTGCTCATATGATGTATAGTGTTTTATTTTTTTGTTTCTCAGGATTACTATATATATATTGAGTATTGATATCTAGGCCTACTAATTAGACCAAATAACATGCCTAACCACATTAAAGTGACACTTGTCATTATATTATGAGTCCAGCCATTCTTTTATATTATCCTTAATATGCCCCTTATAAATGGTTTCCTTATTTTTTAGCTTTTAAATATTTCCCTCTTTTTAAGCTTACAAATTCTTCATTTTCGTACAATATAACTTTTGTTTTCCTTTTTACGACTACATAAACACGATTAACCACCACAAATTATTTTATAAAGCATTACATATCTATATCAGAAAAAAACACCACTACCTCGAATTGACATGACTCGCAAGTGAAATCCATTGTAACCAATTAAATACTACAAAATTTGACTCCTTCGAATTTATTACTTTATCAGATGTGTGTCATGAAAACATTAAATATACAAAGATAAACACCATTATGATATCATAATATAAGTAATATAAACACCATCATGGTAACCAATTAAACAAATAAACAAGTAAATAAGGTTCTACAAAAAGGATTAAAGTATTGGAAGCAGAAAAAAAAAGTTCTTTTGACGGCAGGAGAAATTTAGGGAGCAGGGACAACGGGTAAATGGTTTTAGGGTTGTCCGATGTGGGGGAAGAAGTTAGAGAAAATACATTAAAACTATTCAATTAATTATGGGGGTATTATAGGAATAACACAAATAGTTAATTTAATTTTTGAACAAATGACAATAGGCACCAATCAAATTTGTAGGTCTAAAATTAGGCATGTTTATTAGGTCTAAGAATCACTTTTCATATATATATATATATATATATATATATATATATATATATATATATATATATATATATATATATATATATATATAATATATATATAAATTTGTTTTTAATATTTGTTGAAATATCTTTTAAATGCAGTTGTGATTATCTCCAATCTTACAATATTTCAAATTTGGAATTTATTCCCAACCAGACATAATATCACATATGTAAATTCGATCCATTTTAAACTTATATGCTTAAAAGGTATAAAATATTTTTTATCTGAATGCATTCAAATAACATATTATTGTTTAAACATACATTAACATATTGACGCATCAAGGTAAATTATGATCATACTGAAGCATGTTGGCAACATATTGAAGCATTCAAATAACATACTAAATCATTCAAATAACATACATCAACTAAAAATAAATGAGACATTAAGAAATATATAAACTATCTTGAATACTTTTGTAAACTCCAACAATTTTCTGCTGAGCATCTTCTATTTCTTTTCTCCGAACATCAACTTTCTTCGGAAGCGACAATATGATCTCCTGATCTTCATTTTTCTTTTCTTCAAGCTTCTTGATACGCTTGTTATAAAGTTAAATCAATGTTTTTTCAGTGCCAAATTGGCCGGAATGACATCTGTCCCAAATATCTTGGGGTATATCAAAATTTTATATTTTGAAGGGATCAGAGGAGGAGAAGTATCTCTGGAACGTTTATTCTTCTTTGAATCAGGATTAGAAGATGATGAAGCCATTGAAGTTACAAACAAAGAATATAATACAGAATGAAAATATGAAAGATATTGTTGGTTATACGTATGTATTTATACACATTGGAATGGTACAACGTTTCCAAAATTCTCTTTAAGTTGCAACTGCTTATATTCTCAAATCTCATACGCTATTAGTGATATAAAAAGTCATATTTTTAGTTAAATCTAATAATCTTTATTATTTATGTGTAATTTGGTTGTTCATATCTTAAAAAAATAATTATAAATTCAATACTTGTGATTTTTAATCATGTGTAAACTTAGCATGTGTATATTTCATCATAGGTAAATGTATGATTACTCAAGACTCCCTCACTATTAGAAATGTTGAGCATGTAGATAACTTAGGATTTAACTTGCTTAGTATTAGTCAAATGGTTGACAATAAGTGTAGAGTTATATTTTCCGAAGAGGGTAGTGAGATCACTAAGAATGGTAAGACCATAGGCAAAGGAGTTGGGAAGAATGGCTTATTGGTTATGAAAATAGGAAATAAGCTTCAGGATAAGATTTTCCTAGCAACCATAGATTATAATTCCACTCTATGGCATAGGAGACTAGGTCACGCCAATATGCGTTTAATACAATCATTGGCGTCTAAGGAACTAGTTAGAAACCTACCTAAGATCAAGTTTGATACACTTTTGTGATAGTTGTAAAGATGGAAAACAAGCTCATTCTAGTCACAAAACTAAGAATATGGTTTCGACCTCTAGATGCCTAGAACTCCTTCACATGGACTTATTCGGTCCATCCGCCGTACGGAGCTACGAAGGAAATTACTACACCTTAGTAATAGTAGATGACTACTGTAGATATACTTGGACTAGATTCCTTAAGGATAAGACACAAGCTTCTGAGGAATTCAAAATCTTTAGTATGAAGGTCCAAAATCAACTAGGGCATACAATAATCTCAATTAGGATGGATCTTGGTCGGGAATTTGATAATGAAGTGCAATTTGGAGTATATTGTGATGCTAATGGTATTACTCACAATTTCTCGGCTCTACGCACTCCACAATCAAATGGGGTAGTTGAGCGAAAAAATCAAACTCTACAAGAGATGAGTAGAACGATGTTGAATGAACAATCCATTCCGCAAAATTTTTGGTGTAATGCGGTAGACACCTCAACTTACATACTTAATAGGATCTTGATTAGACCAATCTTAGGAAAAACACCATAAGAAATCTTGAAAGGTAGAAAACCCACTCTAGATTACTTTAGAGTGTTTGGAAGCAAGTGCTTCATACTAAACACAAAACACTACCTCACCAAGTTTGACCCAAAGTCTTACGAAGGTGTTTTCCTAGGTTACTCCCAAAATAGTAAAGCCTATGTTGTCGTAAACAAAGGAACAATGAAAGTCGAAGAATCACTCAACGTGACATTCGATGAAAGTCCTCCACCAACTAAGACATCACCCTTGGTGGATGATGACTTAGATGAGGAAGAAGCCATTAAGGTCAATGGCAAGAAAACCTTAGAAAATGACATTGAGGATGAAATAGTTGAGGTTGACGAAGTTGTCAACATTAAGGAATCTAAGAACCATCCAATAGAAAATGTCATATGAAACCTAAACCAAAGAACCCTTAGGTCACAAGCATAAAACAAAAGTAATTTCTTTTGTTTTATATCGACTGTAGAACCTAAGAATGTAGGTGAAGCGATAAAGGATGAAAGCTGGGTAGTTGCCATGCAATAAGAGTTAAATCAATTCACCGCAAACCAAGTTTGGGATCTAGTACCTCCACCTAAGAATCAAACCATCATAGGAACTAAGTGGGTGTTTAGAAACAAACTCGACGAAAATGGCGTCGTAACTAGGAATAAGGCAAGGTTGGTAGCACAAGGCTATAACCAACAAGAAGGAATAGATTACGATGAAACTTATGCACCCGTAGCTAGATTAGAGTCTATTAGGATACTCCTTGCCTATGCTTGCGCTTCAGACTTTAAACTATACCAAATGGATGTGAAATGTGCATTCCTAAATGGTTATATCAATGAGGAGGTACACGTTGCACAACCTCCGGGATTCGTTGATTTCAAACAACCGAATCATGTCTATAAACTCAAGAAAGCACTCTATGGTCTTAAACAAGCTCCCAAAGCTTGGTACGATAGACTAAAAGCATTATTGGTTAAACATGAATATACCATGGGAATGGTTGATAACACACTTTTCACGAAGAAACGAAATTCACATCTCATCATTGTTCAAATATATGTTGACGACATTATATACGGCTCAACTTGTCGAGAAATGTGCGATGATTTTTCAAAGATCATGCGTGACGAGTTTGAGATGAGCATGATGGGCAAATTAAATTTCTTCCTTGGTCTACAAATAAAACAAATGGAAGATGGTATCTTCTTTAATCAATCTAAGTATATTAAAGAGATGCTTAATAAATTTAGTTTAAAGGAGTCTAAGCCCATGAAAACTCCCATGTCCACGAAAACGAAACTCACAAAAGATGAAGAAGGTGAGTCTATGGATAGCACTAAGTATAGAGGTATGATAGGAAGTTTATTATACCTAATGGCAAGTAGGCCCGATATCATGTTTAGTGTCTGCCTTTGTGCTCGCTTCCAAGAGGATCCCAAAACCTCTCACCTTGAAGCGGTTAAGCGTATCTTCTGATACATTAAAGGCACTATACACTTGGAATTGTTCTATACCAAGGGGACCGGTGTAGAAACAATTGTCTATGCCAACTCTGATCATGTGGGAGATTATGTGGATCAAAAAAGTACGAGTGGCGTTTGTACCTTCATGGGTTGTTGTCTAACTTCTTGGTTCTCCAAGAAACAAACGGCTCTTACTATCTCCACGACCGAAGCCGAATACGTAAGCGCCGGAAAGGCATGTCAACAAGCACTATGGATGAAACAAGCTCTAATTGACTACGACATCCATCTCGACGACATCCCTGTTATGTGCAATAACAAAGGTGCTATTGACTTGAGTAAAAACCCCGTTCAACACTTTCGTACTAAACACATCGAAATTCGTCACCACTTCCTTCGCGATAACATCCAAAAAGGAAACATTTCTATTGAGAAAGTTCCCTTTCAAGACAATATCGCCGACATCTTGACCAAACCTCTCAAATGAGAATCCTTCAACTATCTTCGTCTAGGTCTAGGAATGATGGAACATATCCCGTAAATCTTATGACTATCTAAACATTTCATTGGAAATATTAAAGTCATCCCTCGTATCTCTCTAATGACTACTTATGTATTTCCTTGGAAATATTAAAGTCATCTCTTATCGTCTAGTCTAGTTCTTCTTGTTAAAAGAATTTATTAGGAATAAATTCTCTCCTCGTGTCAAAAAGTCTCACTAAAACAGTGAGACTTATTCGTCAAAAATCAAAATGGGACAAAAACACATCCCAGCAGATCACGGCACCACTAAAGTGGCACGGCACCATTAATTTTAATGGTATCGTGGTACCGTGGATCTGATACAGTCCATATTTCAGTCTTCTTTTCCCTCACTATTCACTTTTAAGCTTTCCCAATTTCTGCCATTGCTGTCAAAACCGAACCTCACCACCCAAAATTCAAATACACCCTTTCAAGATCAAATTCAAGGCATTAATTTCCTAGTTTATCAACTACTACTACTTTTTCAACATAAATTATAAGTCATTTGACTCTAATTTTCTTTAATCTTGAGTCTAGGGTTTGTTCATATATGAAAATTGAATTAGGGGTTTTCAATTTTGATTGAGTCTTTATGAAATTAGGACTAGGATTAGACAATGTATAACAATCACGATTCCCTCAACATAGGACTTGCATAAACCCACTTGAATCACATATTTTGGTCCAAACTTTGTTTTTATAATTAGATTAAGTATGTTTAAGAGGAATCATGTCTAGGATACTTGAAATTAGGATTAGGAGTCATTAACACTCAAAATCTTCAAACTTAAAACTCTTGGCGCCAAAACATTGAAATCACCAAAAACCCCAATTCCAATGTTTTCGAAAAATTCCACGCAACTAGGATCATGAAATATTTTTTGTGCATTGTTGATACCAACTAAAAACTTTTTCTCATGCATACATGATCTCACGAATATTGATCGAATTACATAACTAATATGTATTTTTCGAAATATTCGTTTGAGCAAAAGTGAAGTTAGGAGCGTTTGGGTAATCTCGTTAATTTTAGTTTTAGAGTCGAGATTACCGCACCTCCACATGGTTTGCATATAGGCACACGCTAGTCATGTATCTTCAAAATAACTATTCTCAATTTTAATTTTTAATAAATTCTTTTATAGGTAACAAAATGTATCACATGTTTGATTACGATCTTGAATTGACAGCCGATTACATTCCCAAACCATCAGTTGAACCAAACACTCCATCTTGTTACACACAAAGTTTTCATAATCTTGAGTCTCGTCTCTTTCATGAAGGACAAATTGTCAAGTCCTCTTTTCTCAACCATGGTCACATCAAAACCATGTTTCAAGAAATCAGATTTGATTGCTTGTTTTGAATTGATGACCTGATCTGTCCTCGATTTGTCCTTGAGTTCTATAGACAAGTTAAGCTCGTACATAATGAGGATCAAACTTTGTCTCTTCAATTCTCGATACAAAACCAAGAAATCTCTCTTACCCTTGACCAATTTGCTCATATTCTTGAACTTCCGAACCACGGACAATGTGCCTACACGGAAGGATGGTCTCTCAAAACCCTCACTAGTCACCGACATGAGTATGCCCCATACAATACCCTCATACCCACTCCATGTGAGATTAAAGAACACATTCGTCTTCCTCAAAAAGTTCATGGCCTTTTAAAAGAAAACAGTCAAGTTGAGTTCCGCGAGTCTCATGTTTATGACTTAGATCCACTAAAAATCTATGTTGATGAAGTTCATCCAAATCTACATAGATGGATAGAAGTCATTTGTGAAATGTATTTTGTCTTCCTCACAACCGTGAGCACCTCCCGGCATGTTGTGCTCATATGTTGTATTGTCCTATCACCGAATAACCTTACAATCTTGCCTACTTTGTGGCAAAGAGAATTGTCAATGTCAAGGGCCGACTAAATAAGGCGATACCCTATGGCATGTTGTTAACTAGTTTATACCGTTTTGTCATGCACTCGTTTCCTCACCTTCAAAACAATCAATATCTTCTTGTCAATCCCACCAGGGCTCCTCTAACTCAAAACACCTACGCCTCTCTCTATTGGGAATGTACATCATCTCAAGGGAACCATGATGATTTCTCGATATCTTGCTATGATGTCTCGTCTAGTGGTGATGAATGGGGGAATCATCAACACATACCAAACAACGTGTGGGTGCGCTCAAGTCAATAGAACTATTCTCATCTTCTTAGAATAGGATCTTTTATCTTATATTAGGATTTATCAAGGATAAATTATAATAGGGCTTAATACTCCTAACTATCTTGCATACTTGACTTTTGTTCTATCACCTTGCATGATTTTAAATTATGTGATTCTTGGATGATAGCTTGTTTTGTCCTTTTTGATTGCATGCTTATAGCTTATATTAGATAGTTGCATGTTAATCTTTAATTGCTAGGACTAGCTAAATATGGGATATATTTGGCAAATTAGTCTTTAGTGGTTTGAGGCACTAACATTTCCTGCAAATAGTCCCCCTAGAAAACTAGGCAGCACAAGAAAATTCGTGACTCCTAGGTCATGGTACCGTTAAATAGGCCATGGTACTGTTAAATTTAACGGTACCGTGTGGTATTTAGTGGTACCGTGCCCTTGTTTAATGAATTTTCACTGTTTCCTCTAGATTCCTGCATCCCTAACCTCAAACCTGCAATATTTTACAAACTCTCATACACCCTAAGATTCCATCACTACACCATATGACACTTCCACCAACTTTAATTCAAATCCCACAACTCTTGCCTATTTAAAGCCTCACCATTGCAAGCATCTCTTGCATATCATCTTCAACCTTCCATTACTCATTCACCATGTCTTCCAAACAAGGATCAACAACCCATATCTCCAAGAAACCTAGGATCACCGTTAGACCACCATCCAAACCTCTCATTATTGATCTCACCAAAGATGATGAAGTCACAACACTACCTTCCCAATGCACTCGTAACTCACCATCTCCACCAAATGCTCCTTCCAAAATATCATCTACTAGAACAACATCGTCATCATCTCCCTCTTTCAACACCATGCCATCATCCATGGATTACACACTCTCACCTATTACCCCATTGGATTATGCCATGCCAACCCCATCACCAACATACTCACCACCACATCCATCTCCAATCATGGGCCAACCTATCCAACCTCATCCGGTTGATATACATAGTGCAAATTGCCTATTTTGTCTTCACAACCGCAACCTCATCTTCTCTTTGAGAGATGAGCTACATTTCATGTTCTCCTATGTTGAACATCTCTTGACACCCCCACCACCTCCAATCATGTCACCCTCTCCACCTCCCACTAGCCCATTTAACTAAACATATTGATGTTTAGTTTTCAAAAATAAATGGTTAGGATCCCTTTTGGACTAGAAGCAAATCTTAGGGCCTCTCGCGTTACTAAAGATTTATGTGTGCTTCTTTTAGTCTATCCTCATGTTTGTATTGTAGTCATACTTTATGTATGACATTTTCATTATGAATGCATGGTTGTGTTAACTTTTATAGTTTTTGGCCTCTTAGCCCTTTTCTTAGTTTATGGCTGGATATTTGTCTTGGTTGCTAGATGTTGGATATTGTATATATGTCATCTAATCTTGTTTTGTAGTAAGTACCATTGCTCGATTCCTTGGTGTCCTCCAAACGAGGGGGAGTATACATCAAGGGGGAGCCTTTGCGGTCTTTTTACTTCGACAAAAAAGAGGGAGAAATGGGATATAAACTCATGCTAAAAACTTGTTAAAATTAATCTTTCACTTAAAATGAGTTTATGTTTTGTCATCATCAAAAAGGGGGAGATTGTTGATGCAAATAATGTCTAAAAATCTTATTTATATCGTTCGATAACTCCACATTTTGATGATAACAAAATGTTAAAACACTTTACGTCGAAATTAACGTAAACAAGTTTTTAGTCAAAATATCCCGTTTCTACGTAAAACACTCTAGGTAAGAACAAACAAATTTACAACTTGACAAGTGATCAAAGAAGTGAATTTGTGTTTCAAACTTCACATTTTTAATGTGACAAAATATTTTTTTCAAAAATATACTTTACAAATTATTTTTGAACTATAAAGAAATGTTTTATTGGAAAAATAAGTTTAAAAATCATAACAGCTATTTTTCCCCCTATATCAGCTCCAAACTTCCCCAAATAAACTTTCACCACTAAAAACAAAAAATGGAGCGTCTTTATCTGGCACGGTACCACTAAATTTGGTGGTACCGTGTTGTATTTAGTGATACCATCCCACTATAACGGCTAGATTTTTCTTGCCAATAAATACCAACCCACTTCACAGTTTTTGGGTATCTTTTTTCACATACAACTTTATGAGTTTAAAACTCTTATCACATTTACTCTCCTTTGATCATTTAGTTAGTTTTCTTTTGTTTAAAGAGTGATCCTATCATCCAACCAAGTGATCACCTTCATTCCTCTACTAGTGCAAGAGAAGAACACAAAGTATCAAGAAGATACAAGGTGTTGTAGTCATAGTTTAGTGCACTTGTAACATTTGTTACATACTTGTTGTATCCTAGCGTACACCAAGTTGATTTTTCTTTTGTGAAGTTTGTGAGTGTGGATCATCGTGATCCTACTGAAATCTTGGATAGAACAGGTAGCAGGGATAAGTGCAATCAACCGGATTTGTGGCTAATTAAATTGTTGGAGGAAGATAAAAACGGGAACGCGGCTTGGATAATAGCCGAGTATCTTTCAAGAAGAGCACCAGAGATAAAAGATAATAGTGTGATTTCTGGAGGTCACTATGTGACTATGTTGGCAAGAAATTTGGGTTATTTTGTGAATGAGGTGTAACCACTGCGAAAATCCCACATTGAACTATACTATACTTATCCTTTTCTACGTGTATTTTTTTTATTATTATTACTATCTGGGCATAACCACTATCTCATGTGACGTAACTCACATCTATGATGAACGTGCTCGCACGCAACCCAACCTTAACCTATTTAATGTTTATCTATATAAACATTTTCCTATGTCAAGTATAACATTCTACAAACTACCATTTACCACTTTACGTTAATTCGTTAACGTACGTTTATAACTGAACATATCTTACCTGATAGAAGTATTTATGAAACCCTAAATTCATCACAACACCAAATAAGAATAACTAAACCTTACAACATAAAAGAACAACTCATTTGAGCTAATGTACCAGTTACCAAAGCACCGGAAACCCTAATTCTAATTTAGTTCCCGATAAAACCCTAATTTCCCTAAACTATGATTTTATGTATTAATTTCACAAACCCTAGTTTAATTATATAATATTTTCACAAGATTATAAATGTACAAGTCATATAAGCAAAGGTACAAGTCCTTTATGCATGAAACCATATAATTATAAAAACCCTATTTAAACCCTACATATATTTATTTTTAAGCATAATTTACAAACTTTTCATGCATAAGTCTTAAAAATAAATTTTTCTAAACTCACTAAATATTTTTACAAGTCTTTATACCTAATGTACAAGTGCCTAATGCACAAAACCCAAAAATCCTATTTATGTACTTTTAAATTTAATAAAAATTAACAAATAATTTTTATAACTTAATAACTTATTAAAACTATATTTTTCCTACATCCTAAATTAAAGTACAACTCTATTAAGCCTATGGTACAACCTTCATAAGCTTAAGATAGGAATTCGACAAAATTAAAGTACATCTACTACCCAATATCTCTAAGATAGGAATTCGACAAAATTATGGATAGAAAAACCCTAAGAAATTCACAAGAACTTATAGTACAAATTTTATTAGAAACATCGGAAGTTAATACATAGAGACATAGTTAGCAACGGAAGTGCTAAAATTTCAAGGATTACATAAGTTTTATTCCACTAAAAACTACCTAGGAAACACACAACGACTACATGGAAGACTTAGATATTACAAATCATGAAAATTCATACATAGACAAATAACAAGCATCGGAAGTACTAGTGTTACAATAACCCCTAAGTAAGGTAGAGAATCACTGAAAGGTTGATTGACCATTCCAACTAGAAGCCCCACCAATATCACGATAGCAAGAGTAATCACTGGAGGGATGATTTTGACTACCCTGCGGAAAAAGAACAAACAAAAACAATAGGCAAAAGACAAAACCTAGATCGTGAATACATAGGCGAATAACAAATTTATTAAGGATTATATAGAACTAAGAAAAGATCATTACCTCCATAACTTGTCTAACCCGATAGCTAGGAACCCAAGTGGCATTAGAGCCGTGACAACATAGACCATAAACTCATAATCTTCTTTAGGGACAAACGACAAAAGGATAATTCCGAGAACAACGTGAATGATCTCTAACATTGTGATTAGGTTCGGCATTTTGGGAGTAATAGATAAGAGAATTTGGTAGTGAAAGAATGAGGATTAAAATGAGGTATTTATAGGAAAAAAAACTAGCCGTTGGAAACACTGTTCATGACCGTTATTTTACTATTCATCGAACGTTAAATCTGACCATTGCATAGTGTTTTTCACAGCTTTTAGATTTATTAGGTGGCAAAACACTCAAATTTACCTAGTAGGAATAAAACTGATGAAATCTCATTTCCTAGAAATACCAAACGGAAATCCCAAGACAACCCTTTCTAGCCTAAGCATTTAACCTAAGACTGACAGCGGGACTAAACTATTAGGTTTAAATGCCCTAAAGACAAGATAATATTACATATAATATTATTTTTGAACCTCAGGCATTTTAAGCATATCAAACTCACATCTTCACTCAAGCCTTGGTATTATCTTCTATTATCATCCACACTGGCTGAAGGAGACAGAATCTTCGATTCTATTCAGATCATGTGTTAAATTCCTTATTACGGTTAACCAGAAACCCTAAGTGAGAAAATCAAGTGCGTATGATATTCCTACATCCTTTCCCCAAATCCTTGACCAACATAGACTGAATCTCGAGACGAGATTCCCTTAACGGGGGAAGACTGTAACCACTGCGAAAATCCCACATTGAACTATACTATACTTATCCTTTTCTATGTGTATTTTTTTTTTTATTATTACTATCTGGGCATAACCACTATCTTATGTGACGTAACTCACATCTATGATGAACGTGCTCGCACGTAACCCAACCTTAACCTATTTAATGTTTATCTATATAAACATTTTCCTATGTCAAGTATAACATTCTACAAACTACCATTTACCACTTTATGTTAATTCGTTAACATACGTTTATAACTGAACATATCTTACCTGATAGAAGTATTTATGAAACCCTAAATTTATCACAACACCAAAATAAGAATAACTAAACCTTACAACATAAAAGAACAACTCATTTGAGCTAATGTACCTTACCAAAGCACCGAAAACCCTAATTCTAATTTAGTTTCCGGTAAAACCCTAATTTCCCTAAACTATGATTTTATGTATTAATTTCACAAACCCTAGTTTAATTATATAATATTTTCACAAGATTATAAATGTACAAGTCATATAAGCTAAGGTACAAGTCCTTTATGCATGAAACCATATAATTATAAAAACCCTATTTAAACCCTACATATATTTATTTTTAAGCATAATTTACAAACTTTTCATGCATAAGTCTTAAAAATAAATTTTTCTAAACTCACTAAATATTTTTACAAGTCTTTAAACCTAATGTACAAGTGCCTAATGTACAAAACCCAAAAATCCTATTTATGTACTTTTAAATTTAATAAAAATTAACAAATAATTTTTATAACTTAATAACTTATTAAAACTATATTTTTCCTACATCCTAAATTAAAGTACAACTCTATTAAGCCTATGGTACAACCTTCATAAGCTTAAACTATTTTCTTCACTATTTCTTAAAAGTTCGAAATATACATATACATATATAATGAACTCTAAATCCTTATCAACATTACCTCAAAACTAATTTAGTTAAACCCTAAACCTAGAAACCCAAATTATAAACCCTAGAGTACTATTAACCAAGCCCTAGGTGCAAACCCTTAATGCACCAAACGAATCAAACCAACCTAATTCTTCTAGCCTAGTTCGACTCTCACTAGAACACAACCAAATTAGTTCCTCCATATAACCTACACCACATAACCCTTCCTCACATCCCCCCTCCTCCACATCACCAATGACATCATCTTAAAAACACTTGTATGGAGAAGGAGACTCCACATCACCCCATTTCCATAAGCCACATCCCATTTCCCCCCTCCTCACACTTGTCACCCATTTCCATAAGCCAGACCTTGCATATTTAGAAAACCCTACACATCCTCCTTCTATAAATAACTAACACAACAGCCATACTATCCCACATCAGTCGAAACATATCAAACCCAGTCTCATCTCTAGTCCCTCCTGATCACAACCCCCAAATATACTCTCAACACAACCCTTAGGAAGCTTAGGAGAGGAGAACTTTTGGCTTTCATTCACAAGAACTCAAGTCGCCCAAAAACCCTAGTCAACTAACACCATGAGTAAGTAATCTAACCTCTTTTAAATTCCAGCGTTATTTACTTTATATATGTCTAAAAGTATTAATATACAACATCTAAAATAAATCGAGAACAAAAACCATAAGTTTTCATTTTCTTTTTGGTGGTCTGATCGAGCAGTAAGCTCAAACACACCCAAGATATTCGAAATAATGTTAAAACAAATCAAATATATGTTAAACATGTTAAAACATATCAAACAACATTATATCATGCATAAAGATCCTAGTTGAAAACCCTTAAAAATCAAAAACCCAATCAGGTTATGTTTCTGTGTTTGTGTCGAGTGGAAAACCACTCCGCATGGCCAACTTTCAATCTAGGTATCGACCACCTAGAGGTCTTTATAAATTCTGGTTTTTGGTATATATTAAGTTCACCCAGCAAACAAAACATAGGAAAAAGAATCTCGTGAAATGATTGAGTTTTCATTTAGTTATTGAGTCCTAAAGTTTTCCCTATAACGCTAATGAAAGTTAAGAATTACCAGTTATTTAATTTTCCAGTTCTGTCGACCATATGCTCAACTTTAGACCAAGTTTTCAACCTCTAATTGACCACTAAAAATTCTGTTCTTTTGGCATGTTAAAGTTTACGTAGCAAACTAAATTTTGAAGAAAGAAGCTCGTAAAAATATCAATCGAGTTAAAAGATTTTGAGATCTAAAGTTGGGACAATATCGCTGAAACACAAACTTAGATTTCCAGTTATTTGTTCTAGTTTTTGTCGACCACCACACCAACTTTCAAACCAGTTTTCAACCCTTATTTGATCACTATAAATTTTGAGTTTTTGGCATATTAAACTTCACCTATTGAAATTATTTTAGAAAGAAGAATTTTACAAAATGATTGAGCCATTTAAAAGTTATTGATCTTCAAAGTTTGCTTGACCGCTAGTTTAAAAACTCATTTTTCAGATTTTTCTTAAAACTGATTCAATCAACTGACTTTTAAAATATAATTCGACCCTCAAATAACTATCATTCAATACGAAACTTGGTATGTTTTAAGTCGGCCTGGCTAACTTTTCATAGGATCTGAGAACACGCAAAATGATTTATTTTTCGTTAAGATATTTGAACTCAAAACTCTAGCTAAATCATAATTTCATGTGTTATTTCTAAGAGTTTATATTGGGCAGATTTTGTAAACATTTTACATCAAGGGTTATTTTTGACTATAACAAATAAACAGGGTAGAAATTGTCATTTTTGAAACTTAAGGGTAAAAACTGTCATTTTTCAAAGTTCAGGGTATAAACTGTCATTTGACCAAACCTTAGGATTGAAAGTGAAACTTTTCATAACTATTATTTTTATCATTTCTATTTGTTATTTTTCGATATAACATTAACATAATACGTTTATTTTGAGAACGAACGAAAGAATATTTTTAACGAACAAATGAACAGGAACATAAGAACGAATAATAAGATAAAATCTTATTTTTGAAGAGACTTCATGTTGTATCATTCCAATACTTAATCAACAACCAAACAAACGAAACGAAACGAACATTGGAAACTTATAATATTCAGAAACAATTACTAAGAACTTGACATACCAACCCAGGTTGCGAGTCGGAGACGTTTATCAACTCTGTTAACTTTGTTTTCTATCCAGATTGCCCAGGTGAGTTCATAGTCCCACTTTTTACTACGTTTTTCCAAACTTGTGGGGAGATACATGCTACTAAACCGAACACAAGTATTTTTATGAATGCTTATCTGATTTATATTGCCTAAGTTTACCTCTGTCAAAAAGACCCCTAATCATGGACCTCTAATCACTTGCGGGTGAGCGCGAATATAATGGATAGATCTATTGGGTTTGACAGCCCCTTTGTGTTACCGTAACGTAACCAAATGCATTTTATTTGAGTTAAATAAAGAGACTGACAATCTCCTACTCGGGGGCAAGGTTACCTACATTTAATTATGGGGTAATTTATATCTCATAGCTTATAACTATGAAGATAAAATGTTAACATTTTGCGTGCCATGAGACTTAAGGCAATATATAATGAACTATGATATCACTGATTTACTCTCTACTTAGCTTGTGTTCAAACTGATTATAACTGAAAACACTATGGATTCACTCAACCTTTGTGTTGACTTTTTAAGCATGTTTATCTCAGGTAACTAGAAGTATGATTCGGCACGGAGTGGCTGTGGACTTTCTTATTATAAAAAGAGTGTCCATTTTGTTATCATTCAACGAATAATGTATCTTTTATAACATATGTCTAAACTTTCCGTTGGGACCTATATTATGTACTTTGATTTAATAAATGAATGATAACAATTTTATTTAAAACGTTTCTTTTCGAGTCGTTTTCTATACTCATGACTGTGAACCATGAAGTAGCACCCCAAACTTATATTCCGCTGCGTATATCGAAAAACGGGGGTGTTACAGATTGGTATCAGAGCTTGTGGTTATAGAGAACCAAATGTTTTCAAACATTGGACTATAACCGATTTTCACAAACTTAACCTAAATGTCCTCCGTGCCACAACACTGATGAAACACTAATTATACTTGTTTATTTTTGAGTATTTTACCTAGTAAAATATTTATAATTGCCGGATGGTTACATAATTATGACTTCCCCTATCCATTCTATTTCCTCTCATGTCCCGATTCGGACATCAAGATAATACCATTCTTAGTATATTATCTATTAGGATCATTTTTTACCAGACTCCGCATTTTTCTAGATAATCAAACTCCCTCAAATATCTTATTATTCATTTTTCTCTCGTTACTGTTATTAATTTCTTATAATAATTATTTATAATTATTATTTGTAAATTTTCTACAGTACGATGTCTCCCGAAACTCCTAATGTCAACGAAACTACACCAAACCCACTTCCATTATCACCTACCCACTCGTCTCCATGTCAGAAACTAAAAGTACTTAACTGATCTTAAAATCACATGTATCATTGTTGTAAACCAAATGGTATTTGGTTAATATTTCCTGTATTTTCTAAATAAGCCTGAAAACTCTTAGAGTCTGTAAGCAATCAATAAATCTATAACAATCTACTTTTGTTATATATTGTCACACCCCCAGAATCGGGTCCAGCGGAAGTATACATGTAGCTGGGGTGTAACTCAATTGGTATCATAACACAAGTGTAAAGAACGGTTTTCACATCAATCATTTAGAATATATTTGATAAGTCAAAAGTGTTAAATTTACATTATGAAAAGTGGTGCGGAAGTTGCCCATAAAATAAGTTAAGCGGTCCCAAATGTTTTATCAGAGTCTTCTATGACCATGCCATGCCCTGCCAAAACCTCCAGTAGCGTGCCTTTGCTAAAAACCTGAAAATACATGCTAAAACGTCAACACGAGGTTGGTGAGTTCACAGAGTTTTAGTGAAAAGCATTGAAATTGGACCATAAGTAATGTATATGAATAGTTCATCGAACTAAATTTCTGTACAACAAGTTAGAAACCAAAGTATTATGATTTGCCCTAAGTTCAAGACACCGAAAAGGTTTTTCTAGCTGTAGGAGATCACACTCCTATGAAATGTAGGCATCGTCATACCGATGTACTGCAGGTGATCAAACACACCCGTGAAATTGTAGGTATCCTGTACCTAGGTATTGCAGGTGATCAAACACACCCGTGAAATTGTAGGTATCCTGTACCTAGGTATTGCAGGTGATCAAACACACCCGTGAAATTGTAGGTATCCTGTACCTAGGTATTGCAGGTGATCAAACACACCCGTGAAATTGTAGGTAAATCCATACCCTGATTGTAGGTGGTTACGCACCTTGAATGTGGGTAATTACGTACCCTGATATGCTAGCTACCGGTTCTTAACTTAGGCAATTTGTAAACTGATAAAAGTTATGCACTTATGTCCATGAAAATGAATCAAGTCTGAAATGAGTAAACAGTGCTCCTATCGAAGGATACACTAGTAATAAAGCAACGCATAACTATTTTGAAAGCAAGTAATGAAAATACTTTGTAATTGAGCATGTATCTCCCCCAAAGAGATTATAAAACGTATAAAAGGAGGGGCTATGAAACTCACCTGGTGCGATAGCTACGATGACAAGAGTAGATACACGAAATGAGGCACGATCTCTAATCGCAACCTAATATGAATGATGGAATCTAATGTAAGCAATGAAATGATGTTACACATGCAAATACGTATGTTATCGATACCACTCGATGATTTTGGAAAATAACGTTTATCGTCGAAAAATACATTTTGACGTCTCGTTAAGTTAAATACTACTTTTCGTGTAAATATGTTGAAACGGTACTCCACGATCCTTGTTTGGTGTTATATTGGTTAATATAATGTTTTCGTCGCAAAATAGCTCTTTTTACAACTTGTGAAAATATGCCAAAACGGCCTCGTAAAACTAGTCGTGGAATATAGCTCGATAAGTGCTAGTGACAAAACTCGATGTTTTTGTAAACCTTGTAACAATATCTAAATATCGTTATATTCAACTTTTGACCAATTATGTCTCGATCAATTAGATAATCGGCTATCAACTTAGTGACTTGTAAAAATACTAGTTTTCATACTAAAAACTCCTTTAAAAAGTGAGCTGTCAAAAACAATATAGTTCGTCGGATCTTCAACAATTCGTATCTCGGTCGTTACAAGCTTGTTTTAAACGTTCTTTATATCCGCGGGTTCGTATAAACATAAACTAACATATTTTCAATGTCTCGGTTCATCTAGATCACGACTAACGACTCATTTTCCCCTTTAAAGTTCGGCCAACAGCACACTATTTTCTGAAAATTATAGTTTTCGTCGCGTAACTTTAATAATTCATAACTTCTTCGTTATAATTCGGATTTTAGTGATTCTTGCGGCCACGGTTTCGTTTTTGAAAGTACTTTCTAAATATGAAGGCCAAAATGACCCATCAGTTACTGAAAATTCCAGATATGCCGATTAAGGACAGACCCTTATCTATAATGTTTAAAATCCATTTTTAAAGTTCTAAACTTACTCAAATCTCTTCAAATCAACTCCACAAGTTCGCAAATCCTACCATACACCTTCTTAGGGTGTCATGGGGTCCTAAACATCACCAATCATGGTGGATTTCATGAGATCATTAAGGAAAACTTATGGATCTAGTGATTTAGGAAGTTTATGTTCAAAAGTGGTATGTATAACTTTAGTATCTTGCATGGATGATCAATAAAACTTGTAAATACATGAACATATACATCAAATGAAAGGATAAAAATGATCAAAACATAACTTTGAAACTTACTTGATGATTGGATGAGATTTGCTAAGAAATGAGTAGAAATCTTGAAGTATGATCACAAATACATAACTAGGAATGTAAAGGGAGTATGATTATACATTGTTCTTGAAAAAAAATTTATGGATTTGGTTGATGTTCTTGGAGTGGCCGGTTCTTGGTGATGATGGTGGAGAGGGTTTTGATCTTATTTCACCTAAATGTTTTGTGTTGTATGTGTTATAGTTAGTGGAAGTTCTAATTAAATCTTACAAATTCAATTAATGCATTTGGCACATGGGATATAGGAGGGGGGCGGCACACATGGTTAAATAAGGAAGGATTGGTTGTAATCTTGACAAGTGTCCACTTAGTATAAGAGTTTAGTTAATTTGTGTATACATTGGGTGTTATCGGGTACCGAGTTATCTTGAAATAAATCGTGACGAGGTGAAATAAAATATGACGAAGTTGTAAAAATTATGAAATTGTATTCCTGATGAGAATCGGGTGTTAAAATAATTATCGAGTTGAAAATTCGCAAACCGACGCTGTTATAGGCGTTTTCCGGAAAATATAGCAAATGGTTTTAAAACACCGGGTAAATTAATAATATAATTTTTATATCATTATATTGAATAGGAAAACATATTGGGATCACTGTCGGGAGTATCGGGTATATTATTAGTAGTAAAAACTGAGTGGTAACGTTAATTACAAATTAAGCATACGTAAATTGAAATAATGCATATCCGTGCATGACCTAGGATACTGAAGATGTTACTGATGATATGTAGACTACTTCTAGTCTATATGACGGGTCCTTAATGATGATGTATGAATACGCCGCTAAACCTCACCGGTTACGCGTATTTGAATACCCGTAAATCCAGTTTACGAAGTGATGAACGATAACCATGAATAGAGAATTTTCTCCGGGAATGAATAGTGTCATGTGAATAGTAAAATTTCTGAACGCTTCTCAGAATCTCAAATTGATTCCGAAAACGATGAATAGTAAAATGATGAATAGTGATCGGTGAATAGTAAATGATGAATAGTGATTTCCCGAGATGAATAGTAAATATGGAAAATATCCTGAAAATGCGGGTTGTGACAGTCTTTCCCCCTAAAAGGAACTTCGTCCCGAAGTTCAGTTTGCGTTGGTCTCGGAAGTGGTGTTGGTGAAAAAGTGATGATATCCTAGTCACATCTAGTCTTCCCGCTCCCAGGTAAACTCAGGATTCCTTCCGGAATTCAGGGAACTTCATGATAGTAATCCGACTTTGTTTCAACTGTTTGACCTCACGGTCCATGATTCATTGGTTTCTCCACCAGGTTAAACTTATGGTCGGGTTGAATTTCCTCTAATGGAATGGTACGAAGTGTGCTACGAGTGGTTCATTTGGAAAGCACTTCTTGAGGTTTGAAATGTGAGATGAGATATATATGTGTTAATGAACTCTGATAGAAACTCAAGTTTGTATGTCAGCAGGCCGATTCTAAAATGAATCTTAAATGGTTCAATACAGAGGGCTAAATCCTTCGCGTTACCCAAAATTGTATCATGCCTTTCCAAGGCAAAGCTTTCAACTTAGTTCGTTCTCCCGCTCGAAATGTGATGGTTTGCTATTCAGGGATACCCAGTCCGAATGATATGCATCATGCACCAACCTATCTTCTATCATTTCTTATTGTTTGTAACTGATTCTTGACTTGTAACAATTCCTTTGTTGTTTCACAATCTAGTTCTTAGACCAGTGAATTGGAATGTGGCATTATTGTGTAAACTACTAAGCTCTAACGGGAGCTCTAGTCTGTAGGCCACTAGGCCCATACTGTCGGAAATATTGAATGGTCCTATGTATCTCGGGTTTGTCTCCCATGTTTTTGGTGGATTGTGTCTCAAATGGTGTTGTCTTGGGAATCTTGTGATAGCTATTGTTGTCAATGAATCCGATTTATAGCAAATGGTTAGCCCAACCATTTCCAGGATTATTCACACCCATCTTGGGCATATTTTCCTATGTTTGCATTGTCCTCTAATTCTGACCATTGGTCCGAAGATGTTGGGTGGTGTGGTTCCAAAGGAATCTTAAAGAAATTGTCAAAAGTTTGAGGTGAATCGAATCTTCCTATTAGGTATGATTGGAATAGGTATCATGGATCTTGTGGAAAAAAAAATCTTACAAGGTTAAATCCGTCAAAGGACGTTATTGGGAATACTGGGTTAGGATATGGTTGTGTTCCTTCGCAAGAATATCATGAATCGAGTCTTTCTCCACCTACGGTGCTTAGTTTCCAATACTAAGGTTTTCCCCAAGTTCTATGTCGTCAAATCACAAAACCCTAAATGTATAAGTGTTGCAATATAGTGATTGATCTTCAAGGTTTGTTTTGAGATGGTGTGTTTGGTTCATAGACCTTTCCTGAATAAATGAATTTACAATTTTAAGCAAACGGCTTTCTAAGTAACGTTTTTCTTGATGTTTCAAAATTTAGTAGTTATGCATGATAGGACTATTTTCAACATGAGGTGAATGGTATAGTTTGCCACAGATTAATGTTTAAAATTTCTTAACATTCAATAGTTTTGTAAAGAATTAACCAAAAGGAATTTGCTTGTCAAAACGAGTGCCTCAGAAAAGTATTTCTTACAAGATATATGTTTTGTATAACTGTGGTTTGAAGAAAGAAAAATACATTTGAAAGTGAAAGTATTAGGGGGATGAAATAATCGGGTAGGTAGGTCTGCACAAATGTGTAGGTGTCTAATATGTTTGAATAATGCCTATTGGTAAGGTCATGTTCAATTGAATGTTCTATAATCTTGGTTAGGAGGTTGGATTTATCTCTGTAGTGTTGCTTAGAGAGCATTCGTACCGAAACGAATCTTGAAATTTTTGGGTCAAGCCAATACTTTCTAGATGATAGAAATTCGGCGATCAGGCCAGTGATAGCGGTTCAGATGGTTTAGTGGTACTTTGAGAATTCTGTTGAGTCTGAATGGTCCTAATGTATCGAGGAATCCTCCTCATAGATGGTATGGAAAGTCTTTCCTAAGAAGGTCGTTGATAATATCCACTTATCAACATTGGGAGTAGGGAGTGATGAGTAACCTAGGAATCCATAGAGTGTCGTCTAATCCTTGTATATGGGACTGGAAAGGGGAATGATAGTGATGGTGAGAAGGGAAATGACTGTAACAACCGCTATATGAACAATGGTGAGGGAGCCAAATAACAATGATGAGGAAATCACACAACAATGATGAAAGAGAGTACGGTGATGTAAATGTATGGTGCACAATGGGAACGTTCATGAGATGCAATGAGTTATCGGCGTACTTCCATTCAGTGGTAAATGAAGTGGTGTAGGTGCGAAATGTTCTTGCAACGTTTGAGTACGCACACATGAATGAAACATTTGGAAGTTGGGTAGAGAACTGATCTGGACAAAATTTTATTATAACTATTCTCAGTATTGCAAAATTCATTTCTGAGTCGGATATAGGTGGTCAGCCTATGTCCCACTGTCCCGGGTCGAATGTAGATGACCAGTCTACATTCCACCGAGGTTCCATGAATCTTGAAACACTCAGCTCAGTTATTCTAATACCAAGTCCTTCACATATGAAAAGGTGTTCTGAAAGACTAATGCAAATGACCAAACTCGAGGTCGAATAATGAAACTACGCAAGGAAAAGGCGTAACAATGAAACGCATATGATATGTAAGCATGCTAATATAGAATACAAGTATGGTAATCAACTAGAATAAGTGAGTATAATCTATCTGATAATGAGATACAAATATCATCAATTATGTCAGCAACAAACCACAAATGAGGCATCAGCTTGGCAGGCAGGCACGTGGTGGTCATAGGGTTAAGTTTTTGTGAATGTAGCTATAGTCTAGGTTTTAAAATCACCCAGTTCTCTATAGCCGAGGCTCTGATACCAATCTGTCACACCCCCAGAATCGGGTCCAGCGGAAGTATACATGTAGCTGGGGTGTAACTCAATTGGTATCATAACACAAGTGTAAAGAACGGTTTTCACATCAATCATTTAGAATATATTTGATAAGTCAAAAGTGTTAAATTTACATTATGAAAAGTGGTGCGGAAGTTGCCCATAAAATAAGTTAAGCGGTCCCAAATGTTTTATCAGAGTCTTCTATGACCATGCCATGCCCTGCCAAAACCTCCAGTAGCGTGCCTTTGCTAAAACCTGAAAATACATGCTAAAACGTCAACACGAGGTTGGTGAGTTCACAGAGTTTTAGTGAAAAGCATTGAAATTGGACCATAAGTAATGTATATGAATAGTTCATCGAACTAAATTTCTGTACAACAAGTTAGAAACCAAAGTATTATGATTTGCCCTAAGTTCAAGACACCGAAAAGGTTTTTCTAGCTGTAGGAGATCACACTCCTATGAAATGTAGGCATCGTCATACCGATGTACTGCAGGTGATCAAACACACCCGTGAAATTGTAGGTATCCTGTACCTAGGTATTGCAGGTGATCAAACACACCCGTGAAATTGTAGGTATCCTGTACCTAGGTATTGCAGGTGATCAAACACACCCGTGAAATTGTAGGTATCCTGTACCTAGGTATTGCAGGTGATCAAACACACCCGTGAAATTGTAGGTAAATCCATACCCTGATTGTAGGTGGTTACGCACCTTGAATGTGGGTAATTACGTACCCTGATATGCTAGCTACCGGTTCTTAACTTAGGCAATTTGTAAACTGATAAAAGTTATGCACTTATGTCCATGAAAATGAATCAAGTCTGAAATGAGTAAACAGTGCTCCTATCGAAGGATACACTAGTAATAAAGCAACGCATAACTATTTTGAAAGCAAGTAATGAAAATACTTTGTAATTGAGCATGTATCTCCCCCAAAGAGATTATAAAACGTATAAAAGGAGGGGCTATGAAACTCACCTGGTGCGATAGCTACGATGACAAGAGTAGATACACGAAATGAGGCACGATCTCTAATCGCAACCTAATATGAATGATGGAATCTAATGTAAGCAATGAAATGATGTTACACATGCAAATACGTATGTTATCGATACCACTCGATGATTTTGGAAAATAACGTTTATCGTCGAAAAATACATTTTGACGTCTCGTTAAGTTAAATACTACTTTTCGTGTAAATATGTTGAAACGGTACTCCACGATCCTTGTTTGGTGTTATATTGGTTAATATAATGTTTTCGTCGCAAAATAGCTCTTTTTACAACTTGTGAAAATATGCCAAAACGGCCTCGTAAAACTAGTCGTGGAATATAGCTCGATAAGTGCTAGTGACAAAACTCGATGTTTTTGTAAACCTTGTAACAATATCTAAATATCGTTATATTCAACTTTTGACCAATTATGTCTCGATCAATTAGATAATCGGCTATCAACTTAGTGACTTGTAAAAATACTAGTTTTCATACTAAAAACTCCTTTAAAAAGTGAGCTGTCAAAAACAATATAGTTCGTCGGATCTTCAACAATTCGTATCTCGGTCGTTACAAGCTTGTTTTAAACGTTCTTTATATCCGCGGGTTCGTATAAACATAAACTAACATATTTTCAATGTCTCGGTTCATCTAGATCACGACTAACGACTCATTTTCCCCTTTAAAGTTCGGCCAACAGCACACTATTTTCTGAAAATTATAGTTTTCGTCGCGTAACTTTAATAATTCATAACTTCTTCGTTATAATTCGGATTTTAGTGATTCTTGCGGCCACGGTTTCGTTTTTGAAAGTACTTTCTAAATATGAAGGCCAAAATGACCCATCAGTTACTGAAAATTCCAGATCTGCCGATTAAGGACAGACCCTTATCTATAATGTTTAAAATCCATTTTTAAAGTTCTAAACTTACTCAAATCTCTTCAAATCAACTCCACAAGTTCGCAAATCCTACCATACACCTTCTTAGGGTGTCATGGGGTCCTAAACATCACCAATCATGGTGGATTTCATGAGATCATTAAGGAAAACTTATGGATCTAGTGATTTAGGAAGTTTATGTTCAAAAGTGGTATGTATAACTTTAGTATCTTGCATGGATGATCAATAAAACTTGTAAATACATGAACATATACATCAAATGAAAGGATAAAAATGATCAAAACATAACTTTGAAACTTACTTGATGATTGGATGAGATTTGCTAAGAAATGAGTAGAAATCTTGAAGTATGATCACAAATACATAACTAGGAATGTAAAGGGAGTATGATTATACATTGTTCTTGAAAAAAAATTTATGGATTTGGTTGATGTTCTTGGAGTGGCCGGTTCTTGGTGATGATGGTGGAGAGGGTTTTGATCTTATTTCACCTAAATGTTTTGTGTTGTATGTGTTATAGTTAGTGGAAGTTCTAATTAAATCTTACAAATTCAATTAATGCATTTGGCACATGGGATATAGGAGGGGGGCGGCACACATGGTTAAATAAGGAAGGATTGGTTGTAATCTTGACAAGTGTCCACTTAGTATAAGAGTTTAGTTAATTTGTGTATACATTGGGTGTTATCGGGTACCGAGTTATCTTGAAATAAATCGTGACGAGGTGAAATAAAATATGACGAAGTTGTAAAAATTATGAAATTGTATTCCTGATGAGAATCGGGTGTTAAAATAATTATCGAGTTGAAAATTCGCAAACCGACGCTGTTATAGGCGTTTTCCGGAAAATATAGCAAATGGTTTTAAAACACCGGGTAAATTAATAATATAATTTTTATATCATTATATTGAATAGGAAAACATATTGGGATCACTGTCGGGAGTATCGGGTATATTATTAGTAGTAAAAACTGAGTGGTAACGTTAATTACAAATTAAGCATACGTAAATTGAAATAATGCATATCCGTGCATGACCTAGGATACTGAAGATGTTACTGATGATATGTAGACTACTTCTAGTCTATATGACGGGTCCTTAATGATGATGTATGAATACGCCGCTAAACCTCACCGGTTACGCGTATTTGAATACCCGTAAATCCAGTTTACGAAGTGATGAACGATAACCATGAATAGAGAATTTTCTCCGGGAATGAATAGTGTCATGTGAATAGTAAAATTTCTGAACGCTTCTCAGAATCTCAAATTGATTCCGAAAACGATGAATAGTAAAATGATGAATAGTGATCGGTGAATAGTAAATGATGAATAGTGATTTCCCGAGATGAATAGTAAATATGGAAAATATCCTGAAAATGCGGGTTGTGACATATATTTACTGTTGTGAACAAATTCATCCTACCAAGTCTTACTATGATGCTGTGCATATACGTAATGACTACTTTTACCCAAAAATCTTACTATTTAGTACCCTCCTTAGTGAACAAATAACTTCACACAAACCAAACTACACTTAGAACCAAATTTTCCCCGAACCTAGACAACTGGCCCACTGGTAACGTAGCAAGAGACAGAAACTAGGATCATCAGTGACAACAAAGGACCAAACTCTTATACTAGGAACAGAAAACTGATGACCTACTACATGCAATATTAATAAAAGACCTTGTATTAATTGTTTTGCAAAAACAATTAATCAAGTTATTGATATCATGTTATTATCCTCAGAACTTATATCAAGACTTACTAGGACATTACTTAGGATCATTATGATTCCATAACTAGGAAATAACCATAGAACCCTCTAAGAGAAAATTTCGGAAGAAAACTTGATGAATGTAGAGAAAGTTGCTGAACTTCAGTTTTTGGTAAAAACCCTTGTGTGTTCCTTAGCAGTTTATTCCTTCAACAATCTATCCCCATCAGTATGATCATCAAACTGAAAAGTTGACTCGTAAGAGTTTCTGGTACCCACTAAAAAAAAAATCAGATTTATACCTATCAGCTTTTGTACTATATCTTGGCCACGGGATGTGTAGCATAAATATGACGCTTGTACTAATTTTGTTATATATAACAAATTAGCAAGTTATTTATGAATATATGTGGTTTTGATTTGTTGTATTTTGATGTGCCTGGTATCGGTTGATGTGGGCCAGTGATGATCATCTTACTCAAGCGTATTCGGACATGTTGTGACCCTATGAGTTCTACCCTGATAATCTAACTTATGTTTTATGGTAGTAATGAGTTCCTCGGAAGAATAGTCAAACCTACCATTACTCGTGCCCTAGGAATTAAGCAACATAACCAAAAGCGAAAACTCAATGATAGAAAAACTACAATACCAATGTGAAGTCCAACCCTAGTACCAAGATATAGGAAATTCTTAAGAACTCAACGATATCAAGAGTTATCCTTAGCCTTTAGGCAAAAGATAAAATTTCTATAGGACATAAATAAATAGAGGTTTAGAGCTCCCTAAGTTGTACATTCCTTTTGAATCAATACCTTAGTTACGAAAGATGTAATCTAAGTGTAATAAACTACCTCTCTACTATCCTTACTTCGTAATAAACTCCGTAATAATCATAAACTCAGCTTCTATTCCATCTATTCTGCTCATAGGTATTTCATAGCCATCCACTATTATACCATTAGGAATTAGGTTTACTCCTGACCAAACAATAGGCAGATCTATCCTGTAGGATTCTTAGACTAACATTAAGATTTATTTCGAGGATTACTTTAGTATCACCCTAGAAATTCCTAACTTACCACCGTAGTATGAATAAAAATCTTCTTAATCTTTTGAATTTTTTTTTTTTGAAGTCATTAAATAAAAACAACACGTTGAACACCATCTAAAACAATTTGAAAAAAATATAAAATGTTAAGACAACTTGACCAAATATCACATCATTCAGTCCTCAGTTACACATAGCCTGGCCAACTATGTCTAACTAGGAAGAATCATGTCAAAATTGGAACAGTTATCTTTTCAGATTTTCTAATAACAATCTTCATTCAAAAACAAAATTTTGAAACAAAACAAATTGTTTATAAACTATTACTCTTGATGCAATAGAAGTCTATATCTACTACCCAATATCTCTAAGATAGGAATTCGACAAAATTATGGATAGAAAAACCCTAAGAAATTCACAAGAACTTATAGTACAAATTTTATTAGAAACATCGGAAGTTAATACATAGAGACATAGTTAGCAACGGAAGTGCTAAAATTTCAAGGATTACATAAGTTTTATTCCACTAAAGACTACCTAGGAAACACACAACGACTACATGGAAGACTTAGATATTACAAATCATGAAAATTCATACATAGACAAATAACAAGCATCGGAAGTACTAGTGTTACAATAACCCCTAAGTAAGGTAGAGAATCACTGAAAGGTTGATTGGCCATTCCAACTAGAAGCCCCACCAATATCACGATAGCAAGAGTAATTACTGGAGGGATCATTTTGACTACCCTGCGGAAAAAGAACAAACAAAAACAATAGGCAAAAGACAAAACCTAGATCGTGAATACACAGGCGAATAACAAATTTATTAAGGATTATATAGAACTAAGAAAAGATCATTACCTCCATAACTTGTCTAACCCGATAGCTAGGAACCCAAGTGGCATTAGAGCCGTGACAACATAGACCATAAACTCATAATCTTCTTTAGGGACAAACGACAAAAGGATAATTCTGAGAACAACGTGAATGATCGCTAACATTGTGATTAGGTTCGGCATTTTGGGAGTAATAGATAAGAGAATTTGGTAGTGAAAGAATGAGGATTAAAATGAGGTATTTATAGGGAAAAAAAACTAGCCGTTGGAAACACTGTTCATGACCGTTATTTTACTATTCATCAAACGTTAAATCTGACCATTGCATAGTGTTTTTCACAGCTTTTAGATTTATTAGGTGGCAAAACACTCAAATTTACCTAGTAGGAATAAAACTGATGAAATCTCATTTCCTAGAAATACCAAACGGAAATCCCAAGACAACCCTTTCTAGCCTAAGCATTTAACCTAAGACTGATAGCGGGACTAAACTATTAGGTTTAAATGCCCTAAAGACAAGATAATATTAGATATAATATTATTTTTGAACCTCAGGCATTTTAAGCATATCAAACTCACATCTTCACTCAAGCCTTGGTATTATCTTCTATTATCATCCACACTGACTGAAGGAGACAGAATCTTCGATTCTATTCAGATCATGTGTTAAATTCCTTATTAAGGTTAACCAGAAACCCTAAGTGAGAAAATCAAGTGCGTATGATATTCCTACATCCTTTCCCCAAATCCTTGACCAACATAGACTGAATCTCGAGACGAGATTCCCTTAACGGGGGAAGACTGTAACCACTGCGAAAATCCCACATTGAACTATACTATACTTATCCTTTTCTATGTGTAAATTTTTTTTTATTATTACTATCTGGGCATAACCACTATCTCATGTGACGTAAGTCACATCTATGATGAACGTGCTCGCACGCAACCCAACCTTAACCTATTTAATGTTTATCTATATAAACATTTTCCTATGTCAAGTATAACATTCTACAAACTACCATTTACCACTTTACGTTAATTCGTTAACATACGTTTATAACTGAACATATCTTACCTGATAGAAGTATTTATGAAACTCTAAATTCATCACAACACCAAATAAGAATAACTAAACCTTACAACATAAAAGAACAACTCATTTGAGCTAATGTACCTGTTACCAAAGCACCGAAAACCCTAATTCTAATTTAGTTTCCGGTAAAACCCTAATTTCCCTAAACTATGATTTTATGTATTAATTTCACAAACCCTAGTTTAATTATATAATATTTTCACAAGATTATAAATGTACAAGTCATATAAGCTAAGGTACAAGTCCTTTATGCATGAAACCATATAATTATAAAAACCCTATTTAAACCCTACATATATTTATTTTTAAGCATAATTTACAAACTTTTCATGCATAAGTCTTAAAAATAAATTTTTCTAAACTCACTAAATATTTTTACAAGTCTTTAAACCTAATGTACAAGTGCCTAATGCACAAAACCCAAAAATCCTATTTATGTACTTTTAAATTTAATAAAAATTAACAAATAATTTTTATAACTTAATAACTTATTAAAACTATATTTTTCCTACATCCTAAATTAAAGTACAACTCTATTAAGCCTATGGTACAACCTTCATAAGCTTAAACTATTTTCTTCACTATTTCTTAAAAGTTCGAAATATACATATACATATATAATGAACTCTAAATCCTTATCAACATTACCTCAAAACTAATTTAGTTAAACCCTAAACCTAGAAACCCAAATTATAAACCCTAGAGTACTATTAACCAAGCCCTAGGTGCAAACCCTTAATGCACCAAACGAATCAAACCAACCTAATTCTTCTAGCCTAGTTCGACTCTCACTAGAACACAACCAAATTAGTTCCTCCATATAACCTACACCACATAACCCTTCCTCACATCCCCCCTCCTCCACATCACCAATGACATCATCTTAAAACACTTGTATGGAGAAGGAGACTCCACATCACCCCATTTCCATAAGCCACATCCCATTTCCCCCCTCCTCACACTTGTCACCCATTTCCATAAGCCAGACCTTGCATATTTAGAAAACCCTACACATCCTCCTTCTATAAATAACTAACACAACAGCCATACTATCCCACATCAGTCGAAACATATCAAACCCAGTCTCATCTCTAGTCCCTCCTGATCACAACCCCCAAATATACTCTCAACACAACCCTTAGGAAGCTTAGGAGAGGAGAACTTTTGGCTTTCATTCACAAGAACTCAAGTCGCCCAAAAACCCTAGTCAACTAACACCATGAGTAAGTAATCTAACCTCTTTTAAATTCCAGCGTTATTTACTTTATATATGTCTAAAAGTATTAATATACAACATCTAAAATAAATCGAGAACAAAAACCATAAGTTTTCATTTTCTTTTTGGTGGTCTGATCGAGCAGTAAGCTCAAACACACCCAAGATATTCGAAATAATGTTAAAACAAATCAAATATATGTTAAACATTTAAAACATATCAAACAACATTATATCATGCATAAAGATCCTAGTTGAAAACCCTTAAAAATCAAAACCCAATCAGGTTATGTTTCTGTGTTTGTGTCGAGTGGAAAACCACTCCGCATGGCCAACTTTCAATCTAGGTATCGACCACCTAGAGGTCTTTATAAATTCTGGTTTTTGGTATATATTAAGTTCACCCAGCAAACAAAACATAGGAAAAAGAATCTCGTGAAATGATTGAGTTTTCATTTAGTTATTGAGTCCTAAAGTTTTCCCTATAACGCTAATGAAAGTTAAGAATTACCAGTTATTTAATTTTCCAGTTCTGTCGACCATATGCTCAACTTTAGACCAAGTTTTCAACCTCTAATTGACCACTAAAAATTCTGTTCTTTTGGCATGTTAAAGTTTACGTAGCAAACTAAATTTTGAAGAAAGAAGCTCGTAAAAATATCAATCGAGTTAAAAGATTTTGAGATCTAAAGTTGGGACAATATCGCTGAAACACAAACTTAGATTTCCAGTTATTTGTTCTAGTTTTTGTCGACCACCACACCAACTTTCAAACCAGTTTTCAACCCTTATTTGATCACTATAAATTTTGAGTTTTTGGCATATTAAACTTCACCTATTGAACTTATTTTAGAAAGAAGAATTTTACAAAATGATTGAGCCATTTAAAAGTTATTGATCTTCAAAGTTTGCTTGACCGCTAGTTTAAAAACTCATTTTTCAGATTTTTCTTAAAACTGATTCGATCAACTGACTTTTAAAATATAATTCGACCTTCAAATAACTATCATAAAATACGAAACTTGGTATGTTTTAATTCGGCCTAGCTAACTTTTCATAGGATCTGAGAACACGCAAAATGATTTATTTTTCGTTAAGATATTTGAACTCAAAACTCTAGCTAAATCACTAATTTCATGTGTTATTTCTAAGAGTTTATATTGGGCAGATTTTGTAAACATTTTACATCAAGGGTTATTTTTGACTATAACAAATAAACAGGGTAGAAATTGTCATTTTTGAAACTTAAGGGTAAAAACTGTCATTTTTCAAAGTTCAGGGTATAAACTGTCATTTGACCAAACCTTAGGATTGAAAGTGAAACTTTTCATAACTATTATTTTTATCATTTCTATTTTTTATTTTTCGATATAACATTAACATAATACATTTATTTTGAGAACGAACGAAAGAAAATTTTTAACGAACAAATGAACAGGAACATAAGAACGAATAATAAGATAAAATCTTATTTTTGAAGAGACTTCATGTTTTATCATTCCAATACTTAATCAACAACCAAACAAACGAAACGAAACGAACATTGGAAACTCATAATATTCAGAAACAATTACTAAGAACTTGACATACCAACCCAGGTTGCGAGCCGGAGACGTTTATCAACTCTGTTAACTTTGTTTTCTATCCAGATTGCCCAGGTGAGTTCATAGTCCCACTTTTTACTACGTTTTTCCAAACTTGTGGGGAGATACATGCTACTAAACCGAACACAAGTATTTTTATGAATGCTTATCTGATTTATATTGCCTAAGTTTACCTCTGTCAAAAAGACCCCTAATCATGGACCTCTAATCACTTGCGGGTGAGCGCGAATATAATGGATAGATCTATTGGGTTTGACAGCCCCTTTGTGTTACCGTAACGTAACCAAATGCATTTTATTTGAGTTAAATAAAGAGACTGACAATCTCCTACTCGGGGGCAAGGTTACCTACATTTAATTATGGGGTAATTTATATCTCATAGCTTATAACTATGAAGATAACCTGTTAACGTTTTGCGTGCCATGAGACTTAAGGCAATATATAATGAACTATGATATCACTGATTTACTCTCTACTTAGCTTGTGTTCAAACTGATTATAACTGAAAACACTATGGATTCACTCAACCTTTGTGTTGACTTTTTAAGCATGTTTATCTCAGGTAACTAGAAGTATGATTCAGCACGGAGTGGCTGTGGACTTTCTTTTTATAAAAAGAGTGTCCATTTTGTTATCATTCAACGAATAATGTATCTTTTATAACATATGTCTAAACTTTCCGCTGGGACCTATATTATGTACTCTGATTTAATAAATGAATGATAACAATTTTATTTAAAACGTCTCTTTTCGAGTCGTTTTCTATACTCATGACTGTGAACTATGAAGTAGCACCCCAAACTTATATTCCGCTGCGTATATCGAAAAACGGGGGTGTTACATGTGGAATTGGAGAAATGTTCGGAGATGAAGGAGAGTGAGACGTGGGATGATAAAAGTTTCGGTAGAGCGTTGGATAGGAAAACAAGGATGTTGGGAGCTTGGACAGAAGCAACGATGGTCGCACCTCAAGGAGCACCACAACAACCTTATCAACAACAACCGTATCAACCACCACCACCAGTTAGGAATGTTCATGCCCCGGGTAGTTTTGACTCGGGATGGGGAGATTGGAACCGTGAATTGACTGAGATAGAGTGTAGGGAAGTGTGGAGAGATTCTATGATGATGAGGCAAAATTACAACTATGATTATTCCATGCCGATGATTCAACATGTGGTTCGTGATGCTGATTATGAGGTACCTCCCTACAACCCACCAAATGTTCCACCATACCCAATTTTTAAATTTTTTTAAGTTTTTAGTAGAATTTTGGAAAAATTGGTTTAATTTTTAAAATTTTTTAAGTTTTTAGTAGAATTTTGCAAAACTTAAGTGTGGGGGAGGGAAGAAAATAGGAAAAATTGGTTTAATTTTTAAATTTTTTTAAGTTTTTAGTAGAATTTTGGGATTCGAGTGACTAGAGTTAGGTTCGCCCTTGATGTTCTAGTTGTTTTCTTTGTTATATAGATTGATTCATTGGTAAAAATGAGGCTATTTGAAATTTTTTTGGAGTTTAATCAAGTAAGGAGAGCTATTGATAACTATTGCTAGCACATGTTATAACCCACCTTAAATTGTGAGGATTTAAGCCTTTTTGTATAAAGCATTTCTTATGCTCTATATTTCGTTATGAGTGTGCCAGTGATTATGTTGATTCGGTTAAAATTACTTTCGAGTAATAAAATAATTCAAGTGATAAGAGGCAAATTAGGATTTACACCAAATGGCCTTCCGTTTACAAAAATATTTTTGCTGACCACATTGGTTAGTTATCCTAGTATTTGGAACCCATTTGTTAGCGTTAATCTTTTACGCTAGATACCCTTAGTTACACCTTCTGAGCCTATCTTTTTCTTTTGATTAAATCCAGAAAAATACAAAAAGATTTTACACCTTACACCTTAGCCTTACCCGAATCAAGTTCAATTGAAGTTCAAAACTAGTTATTTTTTTGATGATTACATGTTAACCACACTTTGATATGTGTATGTGTTGTTTCAATGAAGAAGGAGGTCGCTACTCTTATTTGTATTTTTTGTAGCGTGTGCTCATCCAAATTATGAGGGTGATGAAAAGGGGGAGGGGGGAAATGAATAGCCAATGAGCTATGAATGTATGAATGGATATAGTCAATGAGCTATGAAGGAAGAAAGGAGTTAGTATGAGATGCGGAATAGTAATAATCGAGGAAGTTTGGTGGAGTGATCATTTGAGGTATAAAGAGTTGGGAACGGAATTTGGACTTGATTCTTATTTATTTATTTTTATTTTGTAGAAACCAATCACAAATAATTCCCATGTCTTATCCTTACCTTTACCAATTACTTGATTTGTTGTTAGCTTTCGAGCATCCGGATTTAGTGATGGCTTTGTTTAGATATGTAGTGCATGGATGTTCTAGTGACAATCTAGTGACCATCCGTTGCTTAGCTAGTCAAGAATTCGTTGTTAGCGAGCTATTATGTTCTTGTATGAAATATTTGTACAATAGCTAGGTAACCGTAACCCTTAACCTTAAACCCGAATAAAAGACCTCTTTGATGTTTTATTTTGTTGTTTTGATACTCGTACAAGCTTATGGTAAGAAACGTGAATCATGTCTGAGCAATTGAGTGATGTACCATTAAATTTACCCTTGAGTGTTGAGTGAATTTAAAATTCCTTTGTGAGGTGCTTAGTTATGTTATCAAGCTCAAATTAACTTGTTTATGTTTCAAAAAAATTTCGCAGTTCAAATAAAAATAACAATTGTTCCATTGGGATAGTTGTTGGATTTTTAGAATCATAATGAAGATGCCATTGATATCAGATATTTCTAAAAGCTAGACTTGCTCGAGGGCGAGCAAAACTCAAGTGTGGGGGAATATGATAACGCTCAAATTGAACATGTTTTTAGTCACGTTATCGTTAGTTTTGTGCATCATATTTGGTTATATTTGTGTGTATTTATTACTAAATCGTGAAAAAGTGTATATGCAAGTAAATATAGCCAAGTACAGGAAAAGATGATAAAAAGATGAAGAAATGAAGTGATTATTCACATTGGAAGATTCACAAGAGGAAAACGAGAGAGAAACTACACGGGAACTCAAAGATTCATTAATATCAAGATCTCTATGTTCATATATCAAGAAAAGATCAAGTTCTATGAAAGGAAGTAGTGCCACAACAAAGGAACAAGCACGTAACGAGAAAAGAAAGAGAAAAACCAAAAGTTGTGCAAGGCAGAATGGCCCATCCGATCGGATGGTGCCCGCATCCGATTCGGATGAGAGAAAGAATAATTTTCCGAGAGATCCAACCGATCGGTTGGACCTCAATACCGATTGGTTGGAGGAAGCTGAAGTTACAAAATCGCATTTAATGACGAATTTAAGCCTCATAATCATGATGGCTTATCATTTCCTAGTTACTAACTGATTGTGGACGTTTTTACTTGGAGAGGAGGAGTTCTTTCACTTATTTAAAGAACCCTTGGCTAGTTTACAAAGTGTGACACCAAAAACTTAGTGAAGGCTTACACCAAGTCCTTGCTAAACTTATTATCATTGCCCGAAAGCTTGTAATTGCTGTGAAAACGTCTAGGGAACCTTGAGTTCGAGTCTCAAGAGTTGTGTTCGGGTGTGGAGTTGTTTACGTGTGATCATAGGCGATTGGAGGAGTGTGGTTGCTATAGTTCCACAATTCTAATTCTTGTAATTCCAAAACTAGGTATTTCTTGTTTGAGTTATTATGAACTACTTTTACTTTAAGATGAATGAAAGTATGGTTTGTTACTTATGTTTGATTATGATTGTTATGGAGTGATTTTTGTTATACTTGTGTGTATGATGTGACAATTGTTGGAGTCTTCTTATTTCATAGTGATGCATGAACACATGTCTTGTTTTATGAGTTTGTTGAAATACAATCTAATCTTGCTTAATTAGTTGGTAAAAACAGTTCTAAAGATTAACAAAGGCCGAAAGGATTTTCTTTATGTTTTTATTCCAAAAAGTTAGTGCACGAATTAGTATGGACTATGGTGTGTGACAAGCACCATATTAACTCATTAAAATGGATTTGGAAACGATCTCATCACGAGGAAAGACCGAAAGAATTCGTAGGAATTCTTAAGATAAGAAATGCTTTTCAAACAACAAAGAGTTTAATAGAATTATCGTACTAGTTAACAAAGGCCGAAAGGAATTAACTAGGAGATTGAATTCTTAGAAGATGATTTCTCATAATAAAACCATTGATTGTGAATCACTCAATTTAAGTTGTGCATCATTACAAGTTACACCCAACTTGGTAGATTACTCTATACAATTAGTCATGGAATTACACACAAGTATATTTGTTTTTGATTGATTGGATTTTACTTACCTTAGAATTTGCACCAAATTGGATTGACAACCCTCTTTGTTAAGACTTATACTACCAAACCGAAAAAACAATTCCCTTGGGACGATCTCAAATTACCCACCTTTACTACTACGGACGAGTATACTTGCTCGTATGTGTTGATTAGTGAATTGGATAAATTGTGTTTATAAATTTTTAAAACTTGCACGACACACGACACATCAAGTTTTTGGCGCCGCTGCCGGGGAATTGGTTAATTTACTTGGTAGTTTGGTTTGCTAGTTTATAAGTTTTGTAGTAAAAAAAAAGTTTGGTTCGGGACCAACCGAATCGGATGGATTCCCATCCGATCGGTTGGAGCCCTCGGTAAAATTCTTTAGTTTTTAGGATTAAGTGTTATTTTTCAGTTTTAATGTTAGTTTAATGTTATTAGTTGTTAAGATTAAGTGTTAGTTAATTAGTTAGTTAATAGAGATAATTAAGATTAGTTTTTAATATTTTTGATGTTTTTAATGTTTTAGTTAAAATAGTTAATGTTAAGTTTTAATGATTAGTAGTTTAAGAGTTTCTATTAATTATGTTAATTAATTAGTTTAATGATTATTAAAGTTAATAATTAGTTGTTAGTTTAATGGTAATTAAGTTATTAGTTATGTGTAATGTTCCATTTTTATAAGTTAGTTTATTCTCAATTATTAAGTTCTTATATTAAAAAGTTTTAATTTAGTTTTCAAATAAAAAAAAATAAAAAAAAAAAGTTTTTTTTTAGAAAAATTTCGATCTAACCGATCGAATGTTGCCCGCATCCGATTCGGTTGGGCAAAATTGATTTTAACGATTCAACCATCCGATCGGATGGGGGCTAATACCGATCGGATGGATGCCTCGGTAAAAGTTTTTGAAATTTTTAATTTTTAGTTGTTTTGATGTTTTAAGAGTTTGAAGTTGTTTGTTTGCTTGCTTTGGTTTTATATTTTAATATGTTTCGATTATGACTAACCCTCACGCTAATAGTTTGGATTTCTTTTGTTTTTGTGGTTATGTTATAGTTAGTGTTTAAGTAGAATGGAGAGTTTAAGCAATGTATCGGAATACTTGAGAAATTTGGAAGAGATGCTGAAAGATTCAGGTGATTCATTGGAGAGTTTGGAAAATATTTTGGAAGAAGCTAAGGTTGATTTTGAAAGAAAAGAAGAAGTTCGAGAAAGTAGTGTTTGTTTGCCTAAGGAGAAAAGAGTTGTTGTGTTTACACGAGCACCACCTAAAGAGTTTGATGCACCGTTCATGAGGTATGCTACACCTTGTGGTGGGGAAGGTATAAAAGCTTGGGATGCTCAGCTTAATATGGAGTATGGTGACAACTACATTACGGAAGATATGCTTGGTAAGCTTGGTTTTGTTCGACTTGATTATGAGGATTATGGAAGAAAGATAGTGAGAGATGTGAATGTCAATATTCATGGTCATGTTTTCAAAGTTGATTTTGTTGTTTTGGAATATGGGAATGCTGATGAACCAGAAGTTGTGTTTGGTAGAGATTTCATGGTTAAGACTAAGTGTAGGATTGATTTTGCATTGGGAGAGATGAGGATTGATGTTGATGATATGGTAGAAGAAAAGGTAGGAAAGGGAGAGATTGTTAAAATGGGAAAAGCGAATAGAAAGAAAACACGACTTAACAAACTTACCCAACCCTCCACCCCTAAGAATGAAATTTCTTCATCTAGTTCACCACCCAAAACACCACAAATAGTTAAACCATTAACCCAAGAGCAAAAGGTAGCGATTTTGGAAAATTTGTAAATGAAGTTTAAGGAGCTTATGGAGGAAAAGCCGGTTATTGATGTATTGAACAATTACATGACTTATCATAAGAAGTTGGATGCAGTTATGATGGCAAGGGCTAGGTTAGAGGATAAGAATTTTGATAAGGTTGCAAGAGAAAGGATAGTTGAGAATGGGTTGCCTAAAAAGGAGAGCGATCCGGGAAATTTTGTGTTACCAATTAAAGTGAATGGAACAGATGCGATGTATGCATTGGCTGACACAGGAGCAAGTGTGAATGTAATGCCGTATCCATTGTATAAGAGATTAGGACTTGGTAATCCTCAACCAAATCAATACAATCTTACTATGGCTGACAATTCACGAGCAAAAGCGATGGGAGAAGTAAAGAATGTTAGAGTCCAAGTAGGATATCAAGCTTTCTTGGCCGATTTTCTTGTGATTAACATTCCGGTGGATAAGGAGTTACCATTGTTGTCAGGGAGAACGTTCTTGAGAACTTGTGGAGCTATTATAGATATGGGTAGAGGTACTATGACTATTAGTGATGGAATCTTGAAGCATACGTACTATCCTAAACCTAGAGGCAAGATTGTTAAAGAAGTGCATGAAGAAGAAGAAGAAGAAGAAGAAGAAGAAGAGCATTTGGGTTGTTTTGAAATAGGTAGAGATGAAGAAGGAAGGCCTAAATATGGGCCGGTTGTCCCAAGTTACTTTGATATTGAAGATGAGATGGAAAGAGCTCTAGCGATGGAGGCTTTCTATAACCCATTTAAGAATATTTTTATGTTTAACAAATTGACAGATTTTCTTGGATCTTTACCGGTCCAACTAAAGAATTTGAAATAGGGACCCGAAGGAGCTAGTGTTTACAAGAAGGAAAAAGAAGACGGAGAATGGCATGTGAAGTTTGATATAGTTTGTCCAGATGGAAGGAACTTTACAAGGAAGTTTAAAACGCAGATGACTAACCGAAAGATGTCTGGGAAGTTTCAAAATGAAGATATCTTGAGGCACAAGTACTTTGAAGGATGAAAGACAAGAGTTTGAAGAATAAAAGCACAAAGCTTGTGCTAGTTTTTTGTTTGTTCTCTTTTTAATTTTTATGCATTTCTAGTAGTTTAATGTTTGCGTTTAAGTTTAAGTTAAGACCTTTTGATTGTTTTGGTTTTATTAAGTATTAAGTTTATGAAGTTATGTTTTGAGTTTAAGAGTTAAGTTTTGTTTTAGAAGTTGTAGAGATAGACTTGAAAAACAAGTTGGGAGATTAAGTGTGGTGAAGTATTTTTTATGCTTAAAAGGAGTATTTTTGAAGAGTGAAAAACACTTCTCATTTGTTCTTACAAGTGTTGTCAAGTGGGAAAGTGAAGTTTTTGCATAAATTCAATCCGAATCGGTTGGATCAAATACTGATCGGATGGAGTAAAATATATATACTCATGATTTCAAGAATCTCAAAAACACACACACACACACTCAATCCACCAAACTTGGGGTTCAAAAATTCGACCATTAGGAGACTATTAAGTGTTGCAGGAGTGTTGAAGGATCATCTATGGCACCTAAACAAGTAAGTAACATCATAAATTTGTGTTAATTAGGTTTTAATTCGGATTTCTTGAATTAGGTTAGAATTTGGGTATTTTTGATATAGTTCGAATTAAGATGTAATTTTTCTGGAATAGATGGGTAAATGATTGAGGAATTCATAGCAAAAAGAATTGGATAGATTGATTAAGTTTTGAGGAAGAATTGATTGATTGAATTTTCGGATTAAGATGGGTCAAAACTTTGAATCGATTTAGATTGCAATTGATGATTCCCAGGTGTTATTTAGTTGTTGATTAGTGATTCTAGGATGTTGCATTGTTGATTAGAACATAATTAAGGAGTTTTGATTTATTAGTGTTCATATGTTCTAGGAAGGTTGAGAAATCATGCGAATATGTTATGAATATGTTTTAGAGATGAGTGGGATATGTAGAAACCATGATAACTGATTAGATGCATGATAGGATAGAGTAGAATTTGATAGAATTGATTTGAAGTCGGAGAAAGAAATTTTTTTTGAGACAGTAGGTCCCAACCGATTCGGTTATGGGGCAATACCGATCGGTTGGGCTGGGACATTTACTCCATCCGATCGGATGGGGGCTAATACCGATCGGATGGATGGCTCGGTAAATAAAAAATGAAAATTTTTAAAACGAGTTTCGTGACTTCTAAATCATGTAATCTCGATTCTTATGCTCTTATACTATCATATGTTTGTGTTTTCTACAGAGTTATCTTGCAGGTGGTTCGAGTTCATCACGTGGTGGAGTGAATCCGATTGTAACAAAATATGTGCAAAGGAATGCTAAGAGCAAGGGCAAATATACTCTCAATCAGGAGCGTAATGAAAACTTGAAGTTTAGCGACCTTAGGAAGGAGGAAAAGCACGCTTTTCGTGAGCGTCTTTTGAAGCTACAAGGGAGAGACATTGCTAAACCAAGGTTAGTCGATTGAAATTTGTTTGCAGAATATGATTGTGAGATGGAGTTGAGGAAAATGATGAGAATGTCGTATGTGTACGAGGGAGATAGTGATAGTTTTGAAGATTTTTCGTGGGAAAGAGCGTTTAGTATTTATGAGAATGTTAATCGAGAATGGTGTTTGGAGTTTTTCTCCACGTTTTATTTTGAAAGAAAAATTGTGGATGTAGTGAATGATAAATGTATCTGGTTTAGGCTCTGTGGTAGGGTGCATGTTTATACTTTGCCAAAGTTTGCTGTTGCCCTTGATCTATACGATGAAGATGAAATTGAGCATCGTTTGTTTCCACCTCATTTTGCGAGGTTGGTGAGGAAGCATAATGAATATGAGGGTCTAGCGGATTATTGGAATAGAGTGGGAGATCCAGGTTGTAGTAGAAGAAACTCGTCCAAGTTAAGGAGTTCTATCATGAAGATTTTACAAAAGTTGATCGCTTGGGGGGTTTTTGCATAGAACAGGTAGCAGGGATAAGTGAAATCAACCGGATTTGTGGCTAATTAAATTGTTGGAGGAAGATAAGAACAGGAACGCGTCTTGGATAATAGCCGAGTATCTTTCAAGAAGAGCACCCGGGATAAAAGATAATAGTGTGATTTGTGGAGGTCACTATGTGACTATGTTGGCAAGAAATTTGTGTTATTTTGTGAATGAGGAATTGGAGAAATGTTCGGAGATGAAGGAGAGTGAGACGTGGGATGATAAAAGTTTCGGTAGAGTGTTGGATAGGAAAACAAGGATGTTGGGAGCTTGGACAGAACCAACGATGGTCGCACCTCAAGGAGCACCACAACAACCTTATCAACAACAACCGTATCAACCACCACCACTAATTAGGAATGTTCATGCCCCGGGTAGTTTTGACTCGGGATGGGGAGATTGGAACCATGAATTGAATGAGATAGAGTGTAGGGAAGTGTGGAGAGATTCTATGATGATTAGGCAAAATTACAACTATGATTATTCCATGCTGATGATTCAACATGTGGCTCGTGATGCTGATTATGAGGTACCTCCCTACAACCCACCAAATGTTCCACCATACCCAATTTAGTATGACCCATATCCTGGCCAATATCCTTATCCGTATCCCGGGTACGCACCATTCCCCGATCCAGTGCCAGTCTATGGTAGAGTTCCTACAGTTGGAGGTTCGAGTTACGATGTAGGAGGTTCTTCGTCAGGGGTTGGAAAGAAAAGGAAAAAGTATACAGTTTTTGATGATGAAGAGAATTATGAGGATGATGACGAGAGTGAAGATGAGCGGGTTCATGGCGATGAACACATGGATGCCGATGATTGATGATCATCGAAGATTTGGTTGATCAATGGTTATGTTTTAAAAACAATGTTGGTTGAATAATTTTATTTCCACTACTTAACTTAACTTTATTAGGATTTTATTATTTATGGTTTGTTTTGAGCTACTTTTGTTTGTTTTATTATTTTGTTTGTTCGCGTATAGTTTTTGCAGTCTTTGCAGGAGAAGAATTCACGAAAGCTTAGGGTTGATCAATATTTGGAGTTAGAAGTACTCGTGTGCTTACTTATGATCAAATATGCCTATGCGAATTTCTTTCCGGGTAGTATTTTTTTTTAATTTCTTTTTAAATAAAATTTTCCCATTTCCTTTACTTTTAAGTTCATTTTTTTACACTGAGGACAATTCAAAACTTAAGTGTGGGGGAGGGAAGAAAATAGGAAAAATTGGTTTAATTTTTAATTTTTTTTTTAAGTTTTTAGTAGAATTTTGGGATTCGAGTGACTAGAGTTAGGTTCGCCCTTGATGTTCTAGTTGTTTTCTTTGTTATACAGAGTGATTCATTTGTAAAAATGAGGCTATTTGAAATTTTTTTGGAGTTTAATCAAGTAAGGAGAGCTATTGATAACTATTGCTAGCACATGTAATAACCCACCTTAAATTGTGGGGATTTAAGCCTTTTTGTATAAAGCATTTCTTATGCTCTATATTTCGTTATGAGTATGCCGGTGATTATGTTGATTCTAGAACTTGTACGTGTTATGCATTACGATTAAAATTACTTTCGAGTAATAAAATAATTCAAGTGATAAGAGGCAAATTAGGATTTACACCAAATGGCCTTCCGTTTACAAAAATATTTTTGCTGACCACATTGGTTAGTTATCCTAGTATTTGGAACCCATTTGTTAGCGTTAATCTTTTACGCTAGATACCCATAGTTACACCTTCTGAGCCTATCTTTTTCTTTTGATTAAATCCAGAAAAATACAAAAAGATTTTACACCTTACACCTTAGCCTTACCCGAATCAAGTTCAATTGAAGTTCAAAACTAGTTATTTTTTTGATGATTACATGTTAACCACACTTTGATATGTGTATGTGTTGTTTCAATGAAGAAGGAGGTCGCTACTCTTATTTGTATTTTTTGTAGCGTGTGCTCATCCAAAGTGTGGGGGTGATGAAAAAAAAAGGGAAATGAATAGCCAATGAGCTATGAATGTATGAATGGATATAGTCAATGAGCTATGAAGGACGAAATGAGTTAGTATGAGATGCGGAATAGTAATAATCAAGGAAGTTTGGTGGAGTGATCATTTGAGGTATAAAGAGTTGGGAACGGAATTTGGACTTGATTCATAGTTATTTATTTTTATTTTGTAGAAACCAATCACAAATAATTCCCATGTCTTATTCTCACCTTTACCAATTACTTGATTCGTTGTTAACTTTCGAGTATCCGGATTTAGTGATGGCTTTGTTTAGATATGTAGTGCATGGATGTTCTAGTGACCATCCGGGTTTTTGAATAGTTGAAAAACGTTGCTAGCGAGCTAGTGCGTGTTTTGGTGACCATCCGTTATGCAAATAACGTTGTTAGCGAACCAAGGTACAATCTAGTGACCATCCGTTGCTTGGCTAGTCAAGAATTTGTTGTTAGCGAGCTATTATGTTCTTGTATGAAATATTTGTACAATAGCTAGGTAACCGTAACCCTTAACCTTAAACCCGAATAAAAAACCTCTTTGATGTTTTATTTTGTTGTTTTGATACTCGTACAAGCTTATGGTAAGAAATGTGAATCATGTCTGAGCAATTGAGTGATGTACCATTAAATTTACCCTTGAGTGTTGAGTGAATTTAAAATTCCTTTGTGAGGAGCTTAGTTATGTTATCAAGCTCAAATTAACTTGTTTATGTTTCAAGAATTTTTCGCAGTTCAAATAAAAATAACAATTGTTCTATTGGGATAGTTGTTGGATTTTTAGAATCATAATGAAGATGCCATTGATATCAGATTTTTCTAAAAGCTAGACTTGCTCGAGGGCGAGCAAAACTCAAGTGTGGGGGAATATGATAACGCTCAAATTGAACATGTTTTTAGTCACGTTATCGTTAGTTTTGTGCATCATATTTGGTTATATTTGTGTGTATTTGTTACTAAATCGTGAAAAAGTGTATATGCAAGTAAATATAGCCAAGTACAGGAAAAGATGATAAAAAGATGAAGAAATGAAGTGATTATGCACATTGGAAGATTCACGAGAGGAAAACGAGAGAGAAACCACACGGGAACTCAAAGATTCAATAATATCAAGATCTCTATGTTCATATATCAAGAAAAGATCAAGTTCTATGAAAGGAAGTAGTGCCACAACAAAGGAACAAGCACGTAACGAGAAAAGAAAGAGAAAAACAAAAAGTTGTGCAAGGCAGAATTTCCCATCCGATCGGATGGTGCCCGCATCCGATTCGGATGGGAGAAAGAATAATTTTCCTAGAGATCCAACCGATCGGTTGGACCTCAATACCGATCAGTTGGAGGAAGCTGAAGTTACAAAATCGCATTTAATGACGAATTTAAGCCTCATAATCATGATGGCTTATCATTTCCTGGTTACTAACTAATTGTGGACGTTTTTACTTGGAGAGGAGGAGTTCTTTCACTTATTTAAAGAACCCTTGGCTAGTTTACAAAGTGTGACACCAAAAACTTAGTGAAGGCTTACACCAAGTCCTTGCTAAACTTATTATCATTACCCGAAAGCTTGTAATTGCTGTGAAAATGTCCAGGGAACCTTGAGTTCGAGTCTCAAGAGTTGTGTTCGAGTGTGGAGTTGTTTATGTGTGATCATACGCGATTGGAGGAGTGTGGTTGCTATTGTTCCACAATTCTAGTTCTTGTAATTCCAAAACTAGGTATTTCTTGTTTGAGTTATTATGAACTACTTTTACTTTAAGATGAATGAAAGTATGGTTTGTTACTTGTGTTTGATTATGATTGTTATGGAGTGATTTTTGTTATACTTGTGTGTATGATGTGACAATTGTTGGAGTCTTCTTATTTCATAGTGATGCATGAAAACATGTCTTGTTTTATGAGTTTGTTGAAATACAATCTAATCTTGCTTATTTAGTTAGTAAAAACAGTTCTAAAGATTAACAAAGGCCGAAAGGATTTTCTTTATGTTTTTATTCCAAAAAGTTAGTGCACGAATTAGTATGGACTATGGTGTGTGACAAGCACCATATTAACTCATTAAAATGGATTTGGAAATGATCTCATCACGAGGAAAGGCCGAAAGGATTCGTAGGAATTCTTAAGATAAGAAATGCTTTTCAAACAACAAAGAGTTTAATAGAATTATCGTACTAGTTAACAAAGGCCGAAAGGAATTAACTAGGAGATTGAATTCTTAGAAGATGATTTCTCTGTTGGGTTATGGTAGTTAGATTAGCCTTTATACGACTAGAAATGTGTGAGCCTATTGGGGGCACACACGTTAATACATGAAGAGTACGTTTATTAAATAATTAATATATATACTTGTTATATTTATTAAGTGTTTAATATGCTTCACAAATACAAAAGAGAAGGGCTTAAAATGTCGAAAAGGAAAACCTTGTCCTCCTCCCAAAAGTGGCAGATTTTGGAATATTCTAATAGATGTTTGTGTGCAGAATTTTGGATAAATGAAAGGAGTTGTGATAAGCTAAGAACTTGAAGATTATCTTCAAGGTTTTAGAGTTGATCTACAACTAGGATTAGAGGGCTATATAAACACCCTTTGACTTCATTGTTTGGTACGATCCACAACTTACCACACAGAACCACACAACACAATCTAATTACAATATATACTACGTACAAAATTGTTTTCCTTTTGTCCATTGTATCGGCAGAGAACAAGTTAACTATTGGTTTGGTTTGAATTGGTCAAACTTCTCAAGCTATTGACAAGAAGTGTATTCTTGTTTTAATTAGTTTCTGCCTTCTTTTTTTTAATACACATCAAAGGTATACCACCTTGGTACTCGATCTTGTTTAAGCTACACCAAGAACACAAGTTTGTTTGGTTGTATACGTGAAGCAAGCGAGTAGCATCCTAACGTATTTGTTTGACGTGTTTGTGTGAGCAACCGTAGAGGTAGTATATATTTACTACTTAGTTTTATTTGCGGGTGACTACAAGGGTTAGTTTTCTATTTAGTTTTCTTGTTCCCTTTTATTCTTTATTTGTTTATCATACGTGTTAACTATAATTGTAAACTAGATCCATTATCCGCTGCGTACTCTTAGTTAATGGTTAACTTGCTTATAAAATCCCAACAGTGGCATCACGAGCCATCTCGTTTATCGATTATGGGTTACACGATTTAATAAACACGCGAAAAGGCTGCATGAAATCTAACTTAGTTATTTGTTTTATTTTTGTTTTGACAACTATAATGCAATACTTGTCATTAATTAATAAAAAATAACGAGACACAAATGAATTAATTAACAGTTAATTAGATACATAAAATAGCATAAAATTAAAAGTTAATAAGTTTGCCATGATTAGTTTATGTGTGTATTCCGGCTATAAGACCTACGCAATCATTTTTTGTGATGCATGTGGCGATCTAGGCACTTGATGAAAACCTAGTGAGGGTCTTATGGTTCTCTTTTTGGGGAAGACTTGATAGAATTCTCGGATCTAAATGTTTACTTGTTAATATTATTGTCATGTTTTTAGTATTATGTTCTTTTGTGATTTTCGTTTTTAGCCTACATGTTTACACGCCTAAAACTAAAATAAAAGAGGACTAATACCTATAAAAAGATGGCATTAATATGGTCTTAATTTACACGCCTTAATACCATGCTCATTGTGACTTGCTATTTGATTCGTGGAAAATTGTTTTTGTAAAATTAAGTGACCTAAATTATTGAAACAAGTTTTCATGAAATTAAAAACTGGACGCTATGGACACTTGGGAAGTATGGCTCACCCACTAGAACAAACTATAAGGGGGGTTTCAGGCGGTGCGCACAGTCACACCTAAAGGATTTCCGGTCATAGCTTCGCGCTGACCAGGTCGTCCGCCTCCTTGCGAGTTCGATTGGAGCTACCGTGAACCATGATGATCACTACAGTGTCATTACTAAAAGTTTTTAAAATAAAGTGCTACAAAGTTGTTTTGCATGCTTCTTTGTACACGATTTTATCACATTTATGTGTATACCCTATATGAAATATTAAGTCTATGCCAGCCAACCAAGAACACGTGCATTTGGCTTGACCTCTTTGGTCAGACCTTAGGGTCATTCCAACCCATGGCGAATTTTGCTCATTGGTCAGACCTTTGGCGATTTTTGCAAGTTCTTGCTTGGTCGAATTAATTCGAGTATGCTTGGTCAGACCTTGGACCCGAGGCATAAGATGAGACTAAACATGCTCATGACATTATTACTTGTCTACTAATGTCTTGATCAGTCTCATAAGTCTAAGAGTTGCAGTTTATGCAATTAACGCTCGCCGCTTACCTCTTGCCCTACTTGTTTACACGCTGGTCAGACCTCCGGTAATAAGTGGGAGGTCAAGTTGGATCTTAGTCTTAATTAGTAATTAATTGGGTAGTTAATTCTTTTAAGAATTTAATTATCGAAAATACTAACATTGAACTTTCTATGTTCTGATTAAAATTGTGTTGTTGCAACATAATTCGTAAACAAAAGTTTGTTTTTCTTAAAAAGACACACTTAATCTCTTTTCCTGGTAAGAAGAGTGAGACTTATTCCTATTTGTTTTCTCCTTAGTTGACAAACTAAGATAGGATTACAATCGTTAAACTCACTCATGATCTTTCATTACCCTTTTCCGGTATTGAAATAATTGAAAGATAAAATATTTTGTGTAACTAGAAAACCTTTTGTCTATAGCTACCAAAATAAATGACATCTTGCACTTGTCATGATGTATGAGTTTAAACCGCAAAGAGTAAAGAAATTACTAGCATATTCGCTAGGTATTTTTTCTTGGACTATTATTCCTTATAGTGCTAAATACGCTTGGGGCTATGTAGACGATAAAGGAGGAATTGCATGCTAACTATTCAAGTTAAATGAAAGCATGAATGGCTAGTCCCTCATCTACATAAGTAGGACTTCATATACTCTGTTCAATACCTAAGTACATTGCTACTTGTAGGCATTCGAAGAGAATTGGAAAGTATATTAAATTGCAATATGCTTTCTACTGGCAATGTAACACTTACAATGTTGACAAATCCAGTGGGAGCATTGCGTTTTATTACTGAAATAACATTCCTGTAATGTTGTTAATTTCAGTGGGAGCTACAAGATTTATTTCCTTGTTAGTCACCCATATCATTTCAAACTTGCTTTGAAATAATTCATTACTTTCCGAATATGAACGACCATTGCTTAAAGGATAATTGCATTTTATTTTATTAGATAACTCGTTGCCTTTCTGCTGTTGCTTTCTAAATGTTATCTATAGAATAATAATCCACAGTTCCTTATTAAAGGTTATGGTTCTAAAACTACTTGTAATATCTATGACATTATCATATTGTTTACACAATCAATCACATGTTGTTTGCTTTCATAATATGATGTTGTGCCTTACACAAGTGGGAGAAATATCAAAGTGTGTGCAAGGAACAACATATTATTGGTTTCTCTTAACCACAAGGTAAGAAAGCTAATCATTCTACTAGGACTTGAACACGCAAGATGTTTGTTGCCCTACTACATTCAAATGTCGTGATATAATGTAAAGATACTTCAACATTTTGACTACATGTTTTAGTCAACATAATTTTGGTTAAATGATAATAATCATAATTCTGAAGTATAAAATTAACTTGAAATTACTACAGAACTCAAGAGTTTGCGTTCATGATTACTTTTGTTAGTATAATTATGTTTACATGTTAAGACATAATTATAAAGTCCTTGAATTAATCAATGACTTATAACATAAAGTATATAGTAAAATTGTTATGTCTTCTTGTTAACACATAAACATGAGGCCTTTGAATTATTCAAAGACTTATAATGTATTATTAGCATGTTCTGTTTTCTTGTAAACACATGAACATATAATTCTTGAACAGTTCTGTCTTCTTGTGAACACATGAGCATAAGGTTCTTGTATTATTCAAGAAATATACATTATAGCATGCACTTGGTTCAAAAATACTTAATATGCAATTTGGCTCGACCCAGTTGACAAGTATTTGATCCAAAGAGAATTAAGTTATCTATGGAATTCTGATATAGTCTCACAATTCCAATACTCATAGAATACCACATTATTATGGTATGTCTAATAGGTTGAAACAAACAATATTCATATTGTTTAATTCATGATAGCTTTAATTGCTCTACCTCCAAAATCAATCAAGGTTAGAAAATTGTGTGTGTCATGGACATACTCAATATGGTTCAAACCTAGAAGGTATTCAAGACAACCCATGACCGAAACCCCTAAACCTTTAGGGATTTTTGGTTTTTCCACTCAAACCAATCGAACCCTAAAACCGTTGGGTTTTCGATTTTTCTACACTTCCTAGCTTGAAGATTGTAGTATTGGTGTTCCTCCTAGCTCGACGAAACGCAAAACTGTTGCTAAGGTTTTCGGTTAAAGGGTGATACAAAATTAGGGTTTTACTACAAACCCTAATTAGAGTTGTTGGAAGGTATTCCATTATGTCTTGATTTAAGTTCTGAATTTGTTATTGTTAAACCTTAAAATTATCCTTTATCACACAACAACAATATGAGAATAAGAGAAGAATTAGAAGATAGAAAGAGATGGGATGGTAACTTCAAGAGATTAGATTGAGAAGAAGAAATAAGATACAAGATGAGAATACCCTTGAAGCAACACACACATCCAACCCTTCCAAGTAAAGAGGGGAAGGGTATTTATAGGCTTCAAGGATGGAAGGCTTGGGTGGGCTTGGATTAAGCTTGCGCCTTTTACATGGACTATAATCATACATTTAATCTATAAGGTTAATCCAAGCCCATTGACTAAATTAACTAAACTAAACAACGACACACTTAATTAAACTATTACAATGACAAATGACCATCACTTTAAAATAAATCCTAACAATCTCCCCCTAAGGGATGGTCATTCAAATGATGCTCCATGTGATTAGATCTTTAGACTTCATTGTCTTGAGCTTTGTGTGTCGTTGTATAGCAGTCTTTGTCTTTGGTTCCTTCATGCTATGTGATCTTCAAAGAATCGACTTTGAGGTTGTTCTTGCCTTCGATCAGCATCTTCATGTGATTGTGATGTCGTGACCTTCAACATACTCATACATCTTGGACATTATACTTATGCTAACAATCTCCCCATAATCTTTCATCATATGAACTTGTTCTCGACATCTTGATTAGCTTCTTGACTTTGTCTTTTCACTTTGTCTTTAACTTGATCTTCTTGTCTTGAACTTTTACACTTGAGCTTTGTTGGAGATGTTCTTCATAAGTATGAGTATGCTGAGGTGAAGATGATTGATGAATGTGGTGATGGTTAATGGATGTTTTTGGGTAGCTGCATAAAACTGTTAGTAATAATCATCCAGCACTTATGGGTTAGGACTTCGAGATCGTCAACAGCATAGTGTGAAGACTTTCTCTAATCTCCCCCAGGCCGTTCTGAACCGGATACCCCCGAGAAGGCTTACACGGACACACCGAAGTGCACCCACGATTCAGTGAGTCGCTAGAGATCACCCTACGACTGTAGATCGTTTGAAGCATGTAACCATCATGATGTAAATGGCAAGATCCTTGGATCTCATTAAGACTCTTACAACTTGTGTCCTTTTTGACGAACACAAGTGTATCATTATGGAAGTGTTCCTAACGAGATATTTTGGTGAATCTCATGGCTCTAGACTCGATAATGTGTGTTTTGGTTTTAGTAGTCGGAGGCATGGAGCAGAGTGCCACCTTTTCAATATCAACACATCTCGGAATGAGAGGCCGATAGATTATGTAGTGTTCTCCGTGAGAAATGAAACAAATATCTTTTAAGAGATATCTGAGTGGCTAGGAGGGGTGGTGCAGCGCGTCACTGGGTCCATGACGTCTTGTCTTCAATATCAGTATCACCTTAGTGAGTACCGATAGCAGATGTATTGACCCGGTTTCTGCCCTAAGTTTTCATGGAGGGCTATTTCTTTTCACCCTTTCATTCAACTTTTCTTTTTAATTCTTCAACCCCTTCTTTCCCTTTCTCATTTACTCCTTTTTTCAATCTTACCTAAGGACTTCAAATTCAAATCTATTGGAATTGTCCTTGGGTAGATCCCTCCGGCTTTGGCGGATCATAGGACGGTTTTCCTAACCTTAGTCACCTTATAACTCCATGACTATCCTAGATTTGCCATAAAACCTTTTGAAAATCTCTCAAAGTATTTATGAATAAACACATTTAGTTAGCACTTTGAGAGTTTTATATTTTTGAAATACTCCCCCTTCACATGTGCTTATGAGATTTAAGAAAGAATAGCACATGTTGGGTAGAGTTCGCACATTTGAAATGATTGATTTTCAATGAACATGACCTTCGCGAGACACGCTTACATCACTAGTTGGACTAGCTTGAAATTATTACCCGTCCCGGTCATATCCAAAGATCATCTCTCGAATTGGTACATTCTACTAAGACAAGTCCTTTGCGAGACACGTTCACATCAATGGATAACCATCTTGAAATTATTACCCGTCCAGGACAAGTCTTTTCGATAACGGATATTTAGATTTCGTCAATTCGAGGGTTAGAACTGAGTCTGTCTGGTGAGCATACTTTGAGATTCCACGAACTTTAAACCTTTTGATCACATTTTAATCACGTCTTCTCCCCCTAAAAAATAGCATGAATTGATATTTTTGATATCAACTGATTAAAATGAAACCTTTTGGAGAGAACGACGGATTTTAGCATGAAATTGGAACATTTTTTCTGTTTAATTTTATACTCCCCCTTAAATAAAGCATGTTTCTATAAGATTGGAGGGAGTTATCTTGAGCACTTTATGAAAGATTTTGAAAAATCTTATTGAAAAATCTTGAAGGAAATGTGCTCAAGATAGAGATGATTTTGAAAATCTTTGAAGATATGGTAGGAGAAGTATCTTGATTTGTTTTTAGGATAAGTGTTTGAAAAAGAGATTGGTTTTGCACAACACTTTCCTTTATTTGAAGTTTGGGTTGTAAGCTGAAATACTTACAAGCCATCGAGATTTTTAGGATAAATGCTCGAAAATGTTTTGATTGAGCACTTTCCTTTCTTGTGAAGTTCGGGTCCGAAACTGAAATGTTCCGAAGCCATTGTGATTTTTAGGATAAGTGCTTGAAAAAGATTTGATGAAGCACTCTCCTTTCTTTAAAGCGCGGGTCCTAATCTGATATGATTAGAAGCCATTGGGTTAAGCGCGGGTTCTGGAGTGAGTCTCTCAGAAGCCATTGAAGATTTTTTAAGAAACGACATGTTTTGAAAACATTTAAATGAACTCTCGCTCAAGCATCTGAACATGCCCGTATCATTGTAAAATGACATTTCTAGGTACGTTCAGAATATCGATTATACGAGAGACATGTCGGAGAGGAATATTTTTGGATTTTATATTTTATATTGTTTTTGTATTTTTGAATTTTCTATTTTTATATTTTGATTTTGATGGTTTTTCAAATTTTGTATTTTGTTTTTGTTTGTTTTTTATAAAAGAAATGGAAAATCAAAAATAGAAGATAGAGAGAATGATTTTGAAGAATTTACAGAATGAGAACCCTCTGATGAACTGGGTTCTGAGATAGTTGAGTCACCTGCAACCAAAGATGAAGAGTATTCACAAATAACAGTGTTAGAAGAACATGAATCATCACTCTTAGGGTGTTCACTATCAACGGTTGTAGTGGATTCTTCATCCCTATCCTGATGATTTTCACTATTATTTGTCTTGGTGTAGCTATCAAGAATCTTTCCTGTTGGAATCCATCTAAGACCAACTGTGTTAAAAACTTTTCCCGTGGGAATCCACCTAAGGCAGGATCTAGGAGTTGTTTTCTTTTCAGATACAGCGGAAGTCTCATTTTGAGAAAAACTACGTCCTGTAGGGATCCACTTGGTAGAATTCTTAGCTTTTAGCTTCTTATCAACGGGTGTGTTTCTATTTGGTGTCTTAGAGGATTGTGCCTTAGCACGCAAATTTGCTTTCTTGATATACTGTGCCACACATGCATCATGATTAGCTGAAAAGACACATTTTTGACATGTAGGACAGACAAATTCAACATTCTTGTTCAAAACAGCAACCTTAACTTTGTCACTACAGTCATTTGAAGTTTGTTTTCTGTTCGAAGAGGAATTCTTAGTGTTGCATTCAACTTGTTTAACATTTTCTTTTTCGCAACTACTCTTAGATGCAGGCCAATCCCTAGTCTTTTGTTGAGAGTTCCTAGGTAGAGGTTTACAACTACTAGCAGTGCCTTGTAATGTTGTAGAATTCATCACCGTAGACGGTGTTCCTAAAATTCCATCTTTTCGAATCTGTGCCTTTTTCCTAGCTTTTTCTAGATAGGAATTGTGGACCATGTTGTTTGAACCAACAGATTCTTTAACAGTATTTGTGGTCACATTTGGTGAGCTATTCCTGGGGGCACACACATTAGGATTCAACTTGTTGTCCTTTGAATTTGTAGTAGCATTCCTAGACTCTTTTGGATTATCTTTTGCACTTTTGTCTATCGCCCTATGTAATTGAGATGTAGAGGCAGACGCAGTAGTGGGACTAATCCTATTAAGGTCAGGTGCTATCACATTTGAGTTTTCGACAACAGCTTTTCCTTTTCTTTTCGCAGTAAACTTGGGCTAGGGTGTTGGAGTGACTGGTTTTGTCAAATTAATTATCACATCAACTTTTGGAATTGATTGAGAAATAGACATTTTTGGTTTTGCAACCGGTTTCTCTGAAGTTGATGGTTTTGCAAACTTAGTTTCCTCACCCTTCCCTTTTTGACGTTCAAGCTGAGACTTCAAAAGATCAATTTGTTCTTGCATGTTTTTGTAAGAACGCTCATACGACAATTTGTCATACTTGCATTCTTCCTTTTTCTGATCAAGTTGTTTAAAATATGTAACATTTTCTTTTTCAAGCTTTGCAAACGCATTTTCATATTTTGAAACAATTTGGGAAGTCTCAGCTCGAAGTCTTTCATCATCTTCGACAAAATACATTTGATAAATAATGGACATGATATCAGTTGAAAGAGCTTCTTCAGAGAGTGCGTCATTTTGTTTTTCCAAAACTTTGATTTTTTCAATGTTTTCATTGTCTTCAAGTACCAAGGATGTGTGGTCCTTGACAAATTCAGTTACTTCTTTGATAATTGCGTTCTCAACATGAATTGCTCTTGCATGTATGTTAGATACAATGGAGTAATTTCTGTTTCGAACATCTTTTTATGTTCAGTTTGAAAACTTGAAAACCAATCATTGACTTTAGTATCAGTTTTGGTTGCCACAACATCTTGAAGCATTTCAATTCTCCTTTTAAGATCGGCCAATAGTATTCTAGCTTCACTTGCGGAAGTGTCGGTAGAGTACATTTGTTCGATGTTAGAAAGATGTTTTGAAACAACTTTGAATTTTGAGGCAGCCACTGGTTTTTTGAAAAACAAAGGTGACTCCTTTTTAACAAGATGAACACCAGCAAGTTTGTTGGCTTCATTATAATCAATCGGTTTGATTTCTCTATTCAATTGCCTCATTTTGTTTCGACTCTCTTTCGTAAGCTCAATCGTTTCATTCGAATCATAACAAGCAGGTGGATCATGCACATCATTTATAAGATTACCATTAAATAGCACATTCTGTTTTTGCTGAGCTTTCTTGAGATAACAAGGGTTTTCACAACCGAGAGCCATTTTCTTTCTTGTATATAAAATCGGGTTTTTGTCGTTAATTAACATATTAATCGTTTGAGTTGAATGGCCCGTTTTTACAAGAATTTCTTCCAACTTTTTAATAGTTTCCTGTTTGTCAAGTACTTCATCAAGAAGTTCATCTTCTCGTTTTGAAAACTTTGAATGCAACTCGTTCTTTTCTTTTTCAAGATCAGAACAAATTGATTTTTGTTTAGAAAGTTGGTTGGTTAGATCAGAAATTTCTGCTTTTAGGGATTTAATTTGCATGTTCAGTTTAACATCAAGAGTGTCGTATTTGATTTGCAAATGTTTCTCCCTTGAAACAGAATCACTATAACCATTTTCAAGTTCTGACAGTCGTTTGTGGTGAAATTCAAAAGCTTTTTCGTTTACCTTATATCTCTCAAGCTCAGCGGTCAATTTCTCATTTGCGGTCTTAAGATCGCTATTGACCTTTTTCACTTTTTCAATTTCAATACGACAATTATTCAGTAATGATTCAAATAAAGCACGAGTTTCCTCATCATTAGCGTCATTTTGTGCAACTTGAACTTCATTAGGATCCATATCTGAAGTTGCCAAATTAATATTGCTACAACTTGGCGAGTCCGTATATGTATCATAAGTAGGTACGAGAGGCACAGAATGAGGCTTTTGTTGAGCAAACGGATTAACCTCATTACTTGAAATTGATGTCTCATGGAGTGGTTCTTTGTCATAAGTAGGAGGAATGTCAGAATCGCTGCTGCATGATGCTGATTCTTGCTGATAAGGCATAGGGTCGGAGATTCCAGTGACTTCTGTAGAGTTATCATTAATTCTGGTTGAAAGCAGGAAGTCGGATTCCTCAGCAGTCAATGGTATTCCTGAGTCTCTCTTTCTGGCTAGTATCAACATGTACTGGAGCTTTTCTACCCTATCCATTGCATTGACATTTCCAGCTCTACCTATATCACTCCTTTGGGTTGCAGAAGAAGTCATGAAGCAATAATTCTCATTATGATTGACCCCATTCTGATTCACAAACTGATCCATTTGATTTCCCGTATTTTGCCCAGCATATTGCATTTGATTCCCCATTTGAATACCCGTAGCATTTCCTTGCTGATGCTCAATAACCTCAACCATTTGGCCTTCTTGTCCTATATATGACTGCATGTTGTCAGTGTACGGTGAATTCCATTGGTTGTTGTTATGTGGTGGGATGTTTAATGCTTTGGTGATTAATGCAAACGCATGTGCCAAATCAGTTGTGATATTGTTTTGGTGAGCGGCCATTGATGAAGTTGTATGATAAAGATGATGTTGGATCGGTTAAAGAACTAGGATATGGTTGGTTACGGTTCGCGAGTTATGAGCAAACACGTCAAAAGCAAAAGCAAAACATTTCACATGCAACACACAACATTTTACTCTAACTATTAAAGTAATAATATAGAACACGTGAAAAAAGAGAAAAATTTAAACTTCACATGCAAACTACAAAAGCGAACTACACCTCATGCTAACACACTAGAACTGTAGTGACTTAGAATTAGGATAGCAACACACGTATTGAAACACACTCAAACACACATGGATATATGACAAGCACGTAGAAAGTTGATGAAGTTCATGCAATCCTCAAAAGATTTGTTATAAAAATAGAAAGTTAAAAGTACACGTCAAAAGATAATGTAACACACGTACATTTAACATGCAAATACACGTTAGCACCTACTGAATATGATACTATAAATTGCAACGTAGTATCTTATACTACAACTATCAACTTCAATAATAAAAAAACAAACTCAACACAGTTCTACTTCTACTTTAATGCATCGACTATTCACTTGGCTCGACAAGATAACTGGTTCGACTAGTTGTTTCGATGAAATATATGGTTCGATCAAGTGAGTCGTTCGATGAAAGTGAGGTGCTTTGACTAGTTGGTTCGACTAGTTGGATGCTTTGATGAAGTGAGATGGTTCTACTAGAAAACAGCTTCGACTAGAAAGGTTCGATCAACTAACTTGTTCGATGACATGAAGTTCGACTACACACAAGTTCGGTGAAAAAGTTTGATCACAACTTGTTCGATGATATGAAGTTCGACAACACACAAGTTCGGTGAAAAATTTCGATCACAACTTGTTCGATGATAAAGTTCGGTGAAGAAGTTCGGTTAAGAAGTTCGACGAAGTTGTTTTGTTCGACTACAAGATTTTTCGATGATAAGAAGTTCGACTATAAAGTTGTTCGATCAAAAGTTCAATCAAAAGTTCGATTAAAAGTTCGATCAAAAGTTCAGTGATTAGAAGTTTGATCAGACAAGTTCGATCAAGAAGTTCGGTTACTTAAGTTCGGTGAAAAAGTTCGATGACCTTCGAAACTTGTTGACAAAGAGTTGTTCGATCAAGATGAATACAACTAGTCTAGCTCGACTAATGTATGAAGGTTCGATGAACTGAAGAGAAGTTCGACTACCTTGTAGTTCGACTAATCTAGCTCGATTAATCTCACACAAGTTCGATGACCAGTTGTTCGATGAATCTAGTAGTTCGACTAGAAAAGAAGTTCGATCAATGGTGAAGTTCGACTAAAATAGTTTGACTATTTAGTTGTTCGATGAAGTTGCTCGTCGTGAAAAGTTCGACTACTTTGATTCTGCTTTGATGAAAGATGGTAAATGCACAGTAGGATTCCTTTGATTGGATAATGCAAATGAGAACACAAATAAACTAATGCAACTTAAACGTATATGAATGAAACAATAGGATGCCTAGATTGGTTTGACTAAATATAAGCAAAGTAACAGTAGTGATAAAACAAAAAAACTATTAGAACAGTAACGTGAAAAAAAATCCTAGATCTTTATATTTTTTGCTCTTGATACCACTTGTTAAACCTTAAAATTATCCTTTATCACACAACAACAATATGAGAATAAGATAAGAATTAGAAGATAGAAAGAGATGGGATGGTAACTTCAAGAGATTAGATTGAGAAGAAGAAATAAGATACAAGATGAGAATACCCTTGAAGCAACACACACATCCAACCCTTCCAAGTGAAGAGGGGAAGGGTATTTATAGGCTTCAAGGATGGAAGGCTTGGGTGGGCTTGGATTAAGCTTGGGCCTTTTACATGGACTATAATCATACATTTAATCTATAAGGTTAATCCAAGCCCATTGACTAAATTAACTAAACTAAACAACGACACACTTAATTAAACTATTACAATGACAAATGACCATCACTTTAAAATAAATCCTAACAGTTATAATCTTATGAAGCATTTTATTAACAATCTAGAGATGAGAACTTGAAATGTATTTTGTGGTTCCCAAATAAAGAACAATTTATAGTTGCTTAAATACTTAGTATTTAGAGAATTGTCTCTACTTACAAAAGTAAGTGGGAGCATCTACAAATCTTGAAGATATTCAAGAACAAATACACAACCTTCTAAAATCCACTTATTAATGTCATACTAAGGTTAAACATGTAAATGTCGACCGAAGTATAATGTTACACTCATTCATAAATCCGTAAGGATGCCTCATCACTTGATTGATATTTTAATATCAATGCTGAGGGATATAAGTTAGAAGATCATTGTAAATCTGCTAACTACTAAGGTACATTATCACATATTGAATCTGATAAATGTCTTAGAACTATGAATGATAAGATGTAGTCCTTAAAAGGCAAATCAATGTTTTGAGCTTGATTGTTATTTAGCCTAACAGTTAACCTATGAGGTTGGAATAAGTTTCTTTTGAAGAAAGGCTCACAAGGACACAATTGTATACATGTTAATGCATGGCTTATAATAAGAAGTTTTAATCATACTCGAGCAATTGACTGTGATTAGATTTTTCTTATATAAATGCATTAATTAAATAAAGGTAATTAATTGTCATACATGTTTCCTTGAATGTGGAATATGTCAATTAAGTTTTATAAATATTTCCTTTATGATTACCTTTTGCGAGGACGGTGTGTAATCAAAATGGTTATGAGTTTATATAATCTTTATGTAGTATACAAGTTTAAGCAATCCAAGTTTGGATTGGATCATGCATCTAGGAGTTGAGATCTTGAATTTAATTACAATATGATTTTGATTGAATTAAGATAACTCCTGATTACATCTGACATTAAGTGGGAGCACTATGTTTTTACTTAAAATTCATATGTTGTATAACATATTGAAGATATCATTCCATTTAAGATAGATTTTAATCCTTAAGATTGGAATGAAACTTCACTTGGGATTTAGGGAATAGAACAAACAACCTTGGAATAAATATTTATTTAGAATAAACATATGCGGAAAATTAAGTCCAACACAAATGCAATATATCATTGAAGCAAGTCTTAAATGGTATATTTCACTCGGAATAATTTATTACATGGATGGAAACCTTATGTTTTAAACTAAGGATTTGTCATGTATATATTATATTGTGTATAAGACTGGTTGTTACTTTTGCACTAGAGCAAGATGAGCTGACAACAACAATATCTAATTGAGAGTATTTAGATTATTGTTAATACAGATGTTTACGAATTATAAAGCATAGTGTTGTGTACGTACAATGATGCTAGAGGATAATTAAAACTAGTTAAAGTAGGATTTTATCATTTATGATAAATCTGCTAACTAGATATGCTCAACGAAGAGCATTGTTGCATTACACATTAAGGAATAAAGAGTACTTTACATTTTAAGAAACTGTAAAGATGATTGTCAGTATGTCGTTGACTTCTAATACCTTATGCAAGGTAGGGCGACATCTCCATACTATGACACTTGCAGTAGTATGAGCATATGAGATAAGACACTCATCTCAAATCCCTCACTATATGTGAAATTTGAAACTAGTATTCGGAAAGTTTACTCAGATGACTATTTAGTTTTCTTGCAAAGAAAAGTTGAGAATGTTGGAAACATTAGATTTCAACTTACTAATTAGTCTCATGCATATCTGTTTTTAGTATTTGGATAATTGGGATTGTAAGACAATTTTTACTTTATGATCAATAAAGATACTTGGTATTTGTTATTCATTCATATAATAATTGTTATCCTATATTTGCATGTTTAATCTTGAATGATTTTATCGTTCTAAATATGTCCATTGTCGGTTAACAATTTTGGAATATTGTTATGCAAGGCAAATGTGAGTGTTGGTTATATTCTATGAGAATGTGGATTGTTCCAGCCAAACTCATATGTATTCACAAGGGATGCATATAGGATACCCCAACTTCAAACATTTACTTTTGGATCCTTTTCATGAGTAAAATGTTGAAATGGTTTATTAAGTCATCCTTAGACTTGAGATACAAGCAAGTTCTGTTATGTGTGAATATCACTTTTGTAATTATATGCCAAACGCTGTCCTGGAAAAGGTAGTTATAAAAGCTATTTTTCAAAGTGATGTGAAGCAGCATCCACAACACTTGTAGTCAACAAAGGATTTGTTACTCCACTTGATATGTGCAGAAAGATACCATGGGCCCTCTCCAGAATTAATCAGATAATTGTGTGGCCGCACCCAAAGGGTAATTTAAGATGATTCTTACTTACATTTGGTATATCTGAATTAAATTCTATAACGAGAATCTAAATGGTTAAATTATATGGAATGAGTTAGGATCCATATCCATGGTTTAACGGTATCTATAACAAGGGATGATTATAGCAAGAAATAAATAACCATGCTACTGAGAATATTTTTTTGAAACTTTATCTCAAACATTTCTAGTTTAATAACGAATGTGAGTGTTGCTAGACGTTTCCGTCGTTGGTATATATGGTGTCTGCTACTCCAACTCCCAAGTGGGAGCTGTTGGGTTATGGTAGTTAGATTAGCCTTTATACGACTAGAAATGTGTGAGCCTATTGGGGGCACACACGTTAATACACGAAGAGTACGTTTATTAAATAATTAATATATATACTTGTTATATTTATTAAGTGTTAAATATGTTTCACAAATACAAAAGAGAAGGGCTTAAAATGTCGAAAAGGAAAACCTTGTCCTCCCCCCAAAAGTGGCAGATTTTGGAATATTCTAATAGATGTTTGTGTGCAGAATTTTAGATAAATGAAAGGAGTTGTGATAAGCTAAGAACTTGAAGATTATCTTCAAGGTTTTAGAGTTGATCTACAACTAGGATTAGAGGGCTATATAAACACCCTTTGCCTTCATTGTTTGGTACGATCCACAACTTACCACACAGAACCACACGACACAATCTAATTACAATATATACTACGTACAAAATTGTTTTCCTTTTGTCCATTGTATCGGCAGAGAACAAGTTAACTGTTGGTTTGGTTTGAATTAGTCAAACTTCTCAAGCTATTGACAAGAAGTGTATTCTTGTTTTAATTAGTTTCTGCCTTCTTTTTTTTAATACACATCGAAGGTATACCACCTTGGTACTCGATCTTGTTTAAGCTACAACATGAACACAAGTTTGTTTGGTTGTATACGTGAAGCAAGCGACTAGCATCCTAACGTATTTGTTTGACGTGTTTGTGTGAGCAACCGTAGAGGTAGTATATATTTACTACTTAGTTTTATTTGCGGGTGACTACAAGGGTTAGTTTTCTATTTAGTTTTCTTGTTCCCTTTTATTCTTTATTTGTTTATCATACGTGTTAACTATAATTGTAAACTAGATCCATTATCCACTGCGTACTCGTAGTTAATGGTTAACTTGATTATAAAATCCCAACATTCTCATGATAAAATCCATTGATTGTGAATCACTCAATTTAAGTTGTGCATCATTACAAGTTACACCCAACTTGGTAGATTACTCTATACAATTAGTCATGGAATTACACACAAGTATATTTATTTTTGATTGATTGTATTTTACTTACCTTAGAATTTGCACCAAATTGGATTGACAACCCTCTTAGTTAAGACTTATACTACCAAACCCAAACAACAATTCCTTTGGGACGATCTCAACTTGCCACTTTTACTACCACGGACGAGTATACTTGCTCGTATGTGTTGATTAGAGAATTGGATAAATTGTGTTTATAAATTTTTAAAACTTGCACGACGCACGACACATCAAGACTGCTAGTAGAAGAAAAGTTAGTGCTGCTAGTACTAACTTACTACTGCTGAAGTATTAATGCTGCCAGAGTTAAAGTTTAGTACTGCTGGAGTATTGATTAGTGCTGCTGATGTATTAAGTCAGTTTATGTGTAAGATAAGTATAGTAATACCGTGTAGCACGTTTAGATAAATATAGAAAAGATTTATCTTGCATAGAAAGTTATTGTAAGCCGACTAGGACTCCTTAGTCTATAAAAAGAGGTCCTAGGGTATAGAGATTGATATATATTCATTGAGTCATAGAGTTATAGCTTCAAGGTTGTAAAACCTTAATACTGTTGAGTATTCGTATTATAGTTAATAATATTGAAGCGTTTTGTTTGATATAATTGTGTTCTTTGTTTACTTTTACACTGATACAAAGTCCTTCTTAAGATCAAGTACAAGATTCCGCATTATATTTGATAAACGCAAAGATAGTTTCTATACTTAGTTGTGTGAATTTATTCAAAATAACTAAACCTTTACAAGCTAAGGGATTCGATCAAGTGCATAACTGGGATCAACAAGTGGTATCAGAGCTTGTGATCTAGAAGCTGTGATCAAGAAGAACCTGTTTAAACTCAAGATTGTTTAGATCTTACTGAAGACATGGATTCAGAGTCTACACATATGATTGTAGCATCAAGGTACCAATGCTCAAGCCTGGTGAGTATGAGCTCTATTGAATGATAATTAAGCAGTATATTCAGATGATTGACTACTCTCTGTGGGAGGTCATAAAGCTTGGTGATAGCTTACCAAAAACTGAAACATCTGCTGCTGGTATTGTAACTATTGTGCCTATTAAAACTGCTGAAGAAAAGGTACAAAGAAGATTGGAGGTTAAGGCTAGAAGCACTCTCATGATGGGCATTCCTAATGAACATCAATTGACTTTTAATCCTATCAAGGATGTTAAGTCTTTATTAGCAGCTATTGAGAAGAGATTTGGAGGGAATGCTGCTACTAAGAAGACAAGGAAGAATCTTTTAAAGCAACAATATGAGAACTTTGCTGCTCCAAGTTCTAAGAATCTTGATCAGACCTTTGACAGACTTCAGAAGCTTGTCAGTCAATTAGCACTTTTGGGAGAAACAATTCCCCAAGAAGATATAAATTAGAAATTTCTGAGAAGCTTGTTACTAGAGTGGCATACACATACTGTGGTATGGAGAAATAAGGATGATCTAGACACAATGAGCATAGATGACCTTTACAACAATCTTAAAGTGTATGAACCTGAAGTCAAAGGGTCATCTAGCTCATCCTCAAGCTCACAAAACTTGGCTTTTGTGTCCTCCTCCAATAACAGTTCTGGTAGTACTAGTGAAGCAGTTAAAACTGCTCATGGAGTTACTACTGCTAGCACTCAAGTTAATACTGCTAGTTCTACAAACTTTGACAACTTGAGTGATGTTGTTATCTATGCTTTCTTGGCTGGTCAATCAAATAGTTCTCAGATTGTGCATGAGGACTTGGAACAGATTCATCCAGATGATCTTGAAGAGGTGGAATTGAAGTGGCGGATGGCTATGTTGACAATAAGGGCAAGGAGATTCTTGAAGAGTACAGGAAGGCAGCTCAAAGTCAATGGGCATGATAACATGGGGTTTAATAAGTCAAAGGTAGAATTCTACAACTGTCACAGAAAGGGACACTTTGCAAGAGAGTGCAGGGCACCAAGGAGCCAAGACTACAAGAATGGAGAAAGCTCAAGGAAAACTGTGTATGTGGAACCTACAAATTCCACAGCTTTGGTGTCTTGTGATGGTTTGGGTGAATAAGATTGGAGTGACCAACCAGCATAAGGACCAAACTTTGCACTCATGGCTTATTCTTCTTCATCAAGTTCTGACACTGAGGCATCTAATGATTCTGGTTGTTCTTATAAATCGTGTTTAGATACTATTGAGTTGCTTAAGGCTAGGAATGAAAAATTAATAGAAGATTTAAAGAAGTCTGAGTTAGATAATTTAGGCTATAAAGTAGGTTTAAAGTATGTTGAACAAAGACTTGAATTCTTTAAGCAGAATGAGATTGAGTGTGTAGAGAAGGTTAATGTTTTAGAAAATAAACTTTATGTCAAAGAAAACATTATTAAAGATCTTACTAAGAGACTAGAACATACTCAAAAAGAAAAGGATGAAGTTCAACAAGAAAAGGAGGGCATTAAATTTAAAGTGAATAGGCTTGAACATGCATCTGAAGGTGTTAACAAGATAATAGAGTGCCAACTTATGAGGAAAGGTAGTGGCATAGGCTATAATGAGGTTCCCCCTCCCATTACAGGAAAATTTGCATCTCCTTTGCTAGAATTGTCTTGTTTAAATGAGTCTGCTGATAAATCTGTAGGTGAGAGTAGTAATGCCATGTCTAATGAGGAAAAGCCTAAAGTAAATAAGAAGTATACTGATTCACCAATTATTGAAGATTGGGTGTCTGATGATGAGGATCAGGTTGAGTCTACATCTAATGTTGAAAATAAAACAGTCAGGCCTAGTGTTGAAAAGACAAATTATGCTAAACCTAATTCACAGGAACAAAATGCTAGGAGAACTATTGAGCAACCTAGGATACACACTAACAGGCCTAGAGGGAACCAAAGGAATTGGAATGATATGATGTCTCATAGGTTAGGAAGTGAGTTTGAGATGTTTAACAAAACTTGTTATGTTTGTGGTAGTTTTGAACATTTGCAGGATAATTGTTATTACTATCAAAAACCTGTGTGGAACTATGCTCAGAGGGTGAATCACCAAAGTTTTGCTCAAAAATCTTACCCCTTTGCTAAAAGAAACATAGTTCCAAGAGCGGTACAAGTGAGGTCTGGTTTAGTATCGGTTAATACTGCCAAACAAAATGTTTCTAAACCAGCAGTATTGATTAATACTGCTAGATCAGTTAGTGCTGCTTCCATAAAAAGAACAGTGAATGGTGCTAAGTCAATGTCACAGTTTTCAAAAATAGCACATTCAACTGAAAAGAGGCCCATTTAAAGGAATACAGTTGTTAATGCTGCTAAGGCAAAAGAAGTAGTTAATACTGCTAAGCCAAAATCAGTGATTGATACTATTTGAGGTGATCATTTTTATGCTGTTAAGGCCTCAGCTTGTTGGGTCCGGAAACAAAAAGTTAAAGTTTTAGATCATGTTTCCAAACACAGCAGTGCATCAATAGTTTTACAGAAATATAATTATGTTGATGCATAAGGCAAATCCATGTCAATAATGGCTTGGGTCCCCAAGAGAAACTGATTTTCTTACTTTATGTGCAGGGCAATCCACAGGTGGAGATACAGGATCAAGGAGTTGTTGACAGTGGATGCTCATGGCACATCACATGAAACATGTTCTATCTCACAGATTTTGAAGCAATTGATGGAGGATATGTTGCCTTTGGGAGCAATCCCAAAGGAGGGAAAATCACAGGATCAACAAGAGTTGGAAAGATAAGCTAAGACAAGTGTTGGAATGATGATACATAAGCTGTTTGGAGTGGAAACTGACTTAGTGCTGCTAAGCATAAGTTAGTGCTGCTAGGCCTAACTTAGTGCTGCTAGGTTTCTGCTGCTAAGTTTGAGAGTGCAGGGTACTGTTTTAGAACTTTGAACGATTAAGGGTTTATATCCTTCAATCATTCAAAAAAGTGTTTTTATCCGATCAAAACCTCTCTCAAACTAAACTCTAACTTGTTTTTATCATTTAATTGCAAAACCCAACAAAACCCTACACGATTTTTCAAAATTACACAATGTCGACTTTCTTTTTTGCTGACCAACACAACATGGTTGCATTTTTTCAAAAACCCAAAGAGTCTGAAGGGTTTACTGAAATCATTGATTTCTTAAATGCAAGTAATATTAGATTTGCATTAACAATAAACCCTACTATATATATTTCCCACATTAAACAGTTTTGGTCTACTGCCAAGGTTGAAACTATTAATGGGGAAGAACAGATCAATGCCCTTGTAGATGGGCAGAAGATACTTGTTACTGAAACAGCTGTTAGGGAAGTTCTTAATCTAGCAGATATTAAAGGTATTGAGTATTTTCATAATTCTACAATTTTTTAAAACCTTGCACTGATGGGGTATGTAAGGAAAAATGATTCCTTAAAGTTTTACAAAGGTGCCTTCTCCCCTTAGTGGAAATTTGTTAGGAATATAAATATTCATATGAAGACTTGGTCAACCCGAGTACTCATTAGCATTAAATAGCTCGTAGGTTTATTAGTAATATTTTAGTTAATATAGTATTCGTGAAGTGGGTCGGGTCTTTACCCACTATCAGCTTACTCCATAGCCCACTCGGGGCACCTAAGCTAAGTAGTATAAATACCCCTTCCCTTGTGTGGGAAGGGTGGGAACTTCTTCACTTTTCAATCTAATACATATCACTTTCTCTCTCTAGTTCCCAACCTCTCTTTCTCTCTCTAAATCCAATCGGCCAAAACACCCTAGTGTATGTGTTATATGTTTATGAATATGTTACAATTTGTATCAAGAGCCAAGGTTAGGTTCGAGTGATTACATATTCACGGATTTGTGGTGTTCTTGGCACTTTTTGTTTTGGTGTTTTGTAGTTCGAATAGAAAAAGAGGAAAAACATTGGTTTGATCTTTGTTTGTGGTGTAAATCGTTAAAACGTGGTACTTTTGTGTTCACAAAACCATCTTGCATCTTTCTTGACAACATACAGCCGTGTGGTGTTAGTTATTGGAAGATTAGAAGATTTCTCTTGACTGCGGTTTGTGTTTCGGTAATATATTCTTCACTGCGTTTTGCCTCTCGGTAAAGGATTCTTGTTTGTGGTTTGTGTTTTTTTGGGTATTGTTGACTGCGGTTTAGCCTGACTGCGATTTGGATTTTAACCTAAACGGGAATGAAGACAAAACTCTGTGATAGTGACGTTTTTGTCCTCTGCGTTTTGACTGTTTGTGACTGCGTTTTGTGTATTCGGCGGTTTGTGGTATTTCTGCGGTTTGAGGTTTGAGGTTTATGATCTATTGCGTTTTGTGTCCTCTGCGGTTTGAAGTGTTTCTGCGGTTTGAGTTTTGGGTCTTTGCGGTTTGAACTTCTGCGTTTTGTGGGTTCTGCGGTTTGAACCTTGTGACTGCGTTTTAGCTCTTGCGGTTTGGTATTCTGGCTCTGCGTTTTGACTATTGCGGTTTGTCTAGTGTGACTGCGGTTTGGGTCTTGCGTTTTGGTATTCAGGTTCTGCGGTTTGACATTGTGGTTGGTTTAGTGTAACTGCTGATAACGCCTAAATCTAACATGTTTTTGATAGCGTTATTGGTAGTTTTATATATGTTTTGTGGTTATATTTATATGCTTTTGTTACTAAATCGTACCAAAGTGTGTTTGCAAAGCATTTGTAGCCAAAGACAGGAAAATGGATGGAAAAGATGCAAAAATGAAGAAAAAGGAAGTATTTGAGATTTCATGTGAATCTTGTGTCAAGTTCCGCTTCGTAAGGTACTTCAAGGAGTTAAAGTTCAAGTAGTCAAGTTCATAAGCTTTAGGATAAAGAGAAAGACCGAAGAATCAAGAGCTACGTCCGAGAAACAAGTCATACGCAAAAGACCAAGAAATAGGTTCAGCAGCCATCACCATCCGATCGGTCGCCGCCCGCAACCGATTCGGATGGAGTGAAAGTGGATTTACCGAGAAGACCAACCGATCGGTAGACCATTCCATCCGATCGGTTGGAAGTCGCTGTTTTACCCAAGACTTCTTTATTAAGGATTGTGACTTTATAACTCCGGTTCTAGGCCCTTCTTGTCATTATTCTAACCATTCAATACTACTTGGAGAGCAAGAGAAGCATTTATGCACTTAGACCCTTGGTTGGAGCAATTTATGGAACCATTAGTTGAGTATTTATATACCAATCAATCTAGAGAGATACATACATGCTAAACAAGTGCTAGGAGAGAACCATTCACAGAAGAAACTTAAGAAATTCGTCCATAAGTCCAGGAGAAGGGAGAAAGTCGAATTTACCATTTTCATTGCTTGTGGAATCATTGTCTTTCACTTGTAATCTTATTTCCAAATCATTGTAAGACTTTCAATCATGGTTTCTAATGTTCAAATTATTGAGTTTACATTTATGTTTGCTATGAGTGGCTAGTGCCTTTGTGCACTTACTTAGATGATGTGTATTATTCATTGATTTGCATATGATTGTGATAACATGTTTTAATTCAATTTCAAGTCAATTCTAAGAACTAATTGTGATAAAGTTTCATAGTGACATTTGGGAAATCAAGTTTAACTAGTGCTAGTAATCTTAAGGGTTGAAAGAACTATTGTTATTCCACTAGTTATAATCATTTGTCTATGAATGATTGTTGTCTACCACTATTCTTGATTAACCAAAGGAACTTAATTGTGATTGTAATGAAAAATCTTTTGTCTATCAAAACGGATTGATTGTAAACCACTTTAAAGGTCGAAAGATTAATAGTTTGCTTTCAATTGTGACCTTTTGTCTATAATTGGTTACCTTTTGTATTGACCATTTCCTAAGCTTGTTTGATTAGACAAAAGATTGTTTTTGTGTTTGAGGAACACCAACTCATGAACCTTGAATTGATCTTGAATTGATTGGTTAATCGTAATGCTTGTTTTTATAAACCAAAATCTTGACGAAGGTTTAATTTGTAGGAACAATAGATTAGTGTAAAAACTAATTATCACAACCAACATGTTTTCCAAAGTTATCACAATCATATTAGTCAATTGGAGTACACTAGTCTAAGCAAGTGTAGTTTTTAATCATTTGAATTTTCATTATATCATTACTGCTTATTTGAGATTGTTGCTTTTAACTTGCAATTCGATTCACTACACAAATCCCTGCGAACGATCCCGACTTACCATCAAAATCTTGCTACAATGGACGAGTATACTTGCTCGTATGTGTTGTTATTAGATTCGGTAATTCACCCTTTATAAATTTAAAACTTGCACCGAACCGGGCACATCAAGTTTTTGGCGCCGCTGCCGGGGATTTTGATCGTGTTTCTGTAAGTTTTAGTCCAATTCTCATATAGTTAGTTTTCGTAAAAAAAAAAAAAAAAAAGTTTTACCGAGCTGCCCATCCGATCGGTTATTCATCCATCCGATCGGTTTTCCAAAATTTTAATTTACCGAGAGAACCATCCGATCGGCGGACACTTCCATCCGATCGGATCCTTCAAATCCAATTTACCGAGAGATCTATCCGATCGGTAGATTGTTTTATCCGATCGGTTAGACGATTATGAACTTTTCAAATTGTTTTCATTCTTTGCTCGTTTGTTTAGACATTGCCTCGATTCGTTGGGGAATTGTATGAACACTCGATCAACTGGAGTAGAACCAATTCCACCATTTTCAGATCCCGAACGTTTAGTCCAAAGACAAAGAAGAAGAAGAACACCCTTTGTTCCACTAGCCAATCGTGTACCAAGAGTACCAAACCCAACGTTTGATAACCTTTTTGAAGCCAAAGTCGTTTACAACCCATTCACTGACCAACCTTTTCCCATGGCTGACGATAGACCCATGTGGGAAGCAAACCGAGCCGTAGCACCAACTCCTGGAGCTGCTATTGTTGCTGTCAACTTAGGTGACAATTTCACCGTGAAAGGTCACCATCTTTCTATGATCAAAGACCGTCAATTCGATGGCCGTTCGAGGGCCGATCCTCACAAACACGTTGCCGAATTCATTGAAATTTGTGGCATGTTCCGATATGGTGATACAAATGTAGACGCCATTAAACTCAAACTTTTTCCGTCATCACTTGCTGGAGATGCAAAAGTGTGGTATAACGAATTAACACCAGGAATCATCACTACTTGGGAGGAGATGAGGCAAGCTTTTGTAAGCCGATTCTTTCCACCTGCAATGTTTGATCGAATCATGGGAGAAATTCGTGCTTTCACACAAAATCCTAACGAATCACTCGTCGAAGCCTGGCTTCGTATGAAGGATTTACTTCGAAGTTGTCATGGACATGGTTTAGGACGAGGAACCATTATTCAAATCTTTTACCATGGACTTGATGAAACATCTCAAGGAATTCTTGATGCTGGAGGAATTTTTCTTTATAAGACTCCTAACCAGGCATATCAATTGCTTGAAGACCGAGTTCTTCTCAAACTCGACTGGTCAAAAGATGCCAAGACAAAACCCTTAAGAAAAACCGTTGCTTTCGCCAAAAGTTCTGATTCATCTAAACTCATGGAGAAAATGGAAACCTTGGTTTCCAAAATCGATTCGCAATACAAAGATCTTAGAGGAGAGATGAAAGAAATGCGAGATGGTTGTAACAACTGTGGAGGTAACCACCCATCATCAGAATGCGATGATCAACCTATGGATCAACCAAAAGAAGGAGAAGCTAATTATATCCAAGGAGGATACCGAGGAGGAGGATATCGAGGAAATTATTACGGAAGAAACTCTGCTAATTGGCAAGATCGCCGACAAAGGGATAACAACCATGAGTCCCAACCAAAAGTAGAGAACCAAACCTCACAAAGTTCCGACAAGAAACCTGAAGAAACAGATTTTGAAAAAATGATGAGAGAATTTGTCACTGCCCAAAAATCAACCAACGAGTTCGTCAAGAATCAATTTTTCAATCTCAAAACCAAAGTTGAGCAAGGTCAGAAAAATCATCAAGCATCTATCCAAGATCTTGAAAACAAATTTGGGAGACTCTCTGATCAAATTTCTTCACGACCATCAGGTTCGTTGCCTAGTAACACCCAAACCAACCCAAAACCATCATCATCATCGAATGATAAGACTTATCGTCCACCACAAACCAGAAATGAGCATATCAATGCTGTATTCACAAGAAGTGGCCTGTCTTATGATCCACCACCCAACCCAAACAACACCACAACTATCGATTTCGATAGTGAGGATGAAGATGAAGAATCCAAGAAGGAAAATACACCAAAAACATCACCCAAACCCAAACCCAAACCACCAGTTAAGGCTTACACTCCAAAAATTCCATATCCACAGAGCCTTAAGAAAGAAAGAATGGAGGAGCGTTATAAGAAGTTTGTTGAAATAATCAAAGAAGTTAGACTCAATGTACCTCTCATTGATGTTTTAGCTGGAATGCCCAATTACGGGAAATTTTTGAAAGAACTTCTTAACAACAAAAACAAGTTGGAGCAAATATCCGCTACTTTTCTCAATGAAGAATGTTCAGCTATTGTTCAAAACAAAATTCCACAAAAACTCAGAGATCCCGGAAGTTTTCTGATTCCATGCATATTAGGAAACAACATCACATTCGATGCTTTAGCCGACTTAGGTGCGAGTATCAATTTGATGCCTTATTCGCTGTATACGAAACTTTCAATCAATACCTTGAAACCCACAAGGATGAGTATCCGATTAGCTAATCATACTTACCAATATCCTGTTGGTATTGCTGAGAATATGCTTGTCCAAGTAGGTAAATTCATTTTTCCCGTGGATTTTGTAATTCTAGAAATGGAGGAAGATAGTAGAGTACCACTTATTTTAGGAAGACCTTTTCTAAACACCGCTGATGCGATCATCAAAGTAAAAGGAAGAGAACTCAATCTTGGAGTTGGAGAGGATAGAATCACGTTCTTAATCGATAAAGCAATGAAATATCCACATTCCAGTGATGACACTTGTTTTAACATTGATGTAATCGATGAAGTCACTGAAGAAGAATTGGATGCATTACTTGAAGATTCTGATCCATTCATGACTATTTCAGAGAAGATTAGTGAAACAACTTTTGATAAAGAATTCGCTGATTTTATGGAAGTTAAGATTGAAGAAGACGAAGAAGAAGAAGAAGAAGAAGGAGAGATAATAGAAGAAGATTTTGAGGAAATCAGTCTTAATGATCAGATGAGGATCAAAACATCACTTCAAGAACCACCGACTGATCTTGAGTTGAAACCACTGCCAGAAAATCTTGAGTATGCTTACTTGGAAGACAATTCGCTACTTCCAGTAGTCATATCTTCGTTGCTAAATGATTTTGAGAAAGAATGTCTGATTTCAGTTCTTAAGAAGCATAAAGAAGCTTTTGCGTGGAAAACTTCTGACATCCCAGGAATCAGTCCTGATTTTTGCAAACACAAAATCAATTTCGAAGAAGATGCCAAACCAGTTGTAGAAAGACAACGTCGACTCAACCCCAACATGAAAGAAGTTGTTAAAAAAGAAATCATCAAACTGCTTGATGCTGGTATCATTTACCCCATCGAGGATAGTCCTTGGGTGAGTCCTGTTCACTGTGTTCCGAAAAAAGGAGGAATGACTGTTGTGACCAACGAACGGAATGAACTAGTTCCTACTAGAACTGTCACCGGATGGCGAGTATGTATTGATTACAGAAAATTAAATAAAGCCACCAGAAAAGATCATTTTCCTTTGCCTTTCATGGATCAAATGCTTGAGAGATTAGCAGGAAACAAATACTTTTGTTTTCTTGATGGTTTTTCAGGATATTTCCAAATTCCTATTGATCCAGCTGATCAAGAAAAGACCACATTCACATGTCCCTTTGGAACTTACGCTTATCGGCGTATGCCTTTTGGATTATGTAATGCCCCCGCGACTTTTCAAAGATGTATGATTGCCATATTCCAAGATATGCTTGCAACGTCTATGGAAGTTTTCATGGATGACTTTTCAGTTTTCGGAAGCTCATTCGAAGCTTGCCTTTCTAACCTCGATAAAATGCTTGAAAGATGTAAAGCTGCACATCTTGTTCTCAATTGGGAGAAGTGTCATTTCATGGTAACTGAAGGAATTGTGTTAGGACACAAAATTTCTAGTGCAGGAATGGAGGTTGACAAAGCAAAGATCGATGTCATTACCAAATTGCCACCCCCAACTAACGTCAAAGCCGTTAGAAGTTTCCTAGGACATGCAGGATTTTACCGTCGTTTCATTAAGGATTTTTCCAAAACATCTCGTCCAATGACGAAACTTCTTGAAAAAGATGCTGTTTTCGATTTTAATGCAGATTGTATGAAAGCATTCGAAGCATTGAAAACACAACTGACTAGTGCACCCATTATGGTTTCACCTGATTGGTCACTACCATTCGAGCTTATGTGCGATGCAAGCGATTTTGCTGTTGGAGCCGTATTAGGACAACGAGAAGAGAAACATTTTCGTCCTATATATTTTGCCAGCAAAACACTCAACAATGCTCAGCAGAATTACACAGTTACAGAGAAAGAATTGTTAGCCGTTGTTTTCGCTTTTGATAAATTCAGATCGTACCTTGTCCTTTCGAAAACAATCGTGTTCACCGATCATTCAGCGTTAAAATATCTGTTTAAGAAGCAAGATGCTAAACCGCGTCTCATCCGATGGATTTTACTACTCCAGGAATTCGATATCGAAATCAAAGATAAGAAAGGAGCAGAAAATCTAGCCGCTGATCATCTATCTCGTTTAGAAAATCCAAATCTGGAAGAATTAAAAGAAGATGAGATTGACGATTATTTCCCAGATGAAACACTCATGACTGTTGATACAGATGATGAGAACGAAATTCCATGGTTTGCCAATTATGCAAATTATCTCGTTGGAGGAATTCTAAAGAAAGGATTAACTCATGCCCAACGAAGTAAATTCTTTTCGGATCTTAAACATTATTATTAGGAAGAGCCTTATCTTTTCAAAATGTGTCCCGATGGGATGATTAGAAGATGTGTTTATGGTTCTGAAACAAGAAGAATTCTCGATGAATGTCATCATGGCCCAACTGGGGGACATTATGGTCCTTCCACCACCGCTAAAAAAGTCTTTGATGCTGGATTCTATTGGCCGACTATTTTTAAAGAAGCCCATACTCTTGTTAAAAATTGTGATGCTTGTCAAAAATCCGGTAGTCTTTCTCGAAGAGATGAAATGCCTCAGAAGAGCATTCAGGTCTGCGAATTATTCGATATTTGGGGAATTGATTTCATGGGACCGTTTCCTAAATCACACAAATACGAATACATTCTCGTTGCTATTGATTACGTTTCCAAATGGGCTGAAGCAGAAGCTCTACCCACAAATGATGCACGAGTAGTTGTTAATTTTCTCAAAAAGCTTTTCGCTCGTTATGGAATTCCTAAAGCTTTGATAAGTGATCGTGGAACCCATTTCTGTAATAAACAAATGGAGAAAATTATGAAGCGATATGGAGTTCATCATCGTTTCGCTACAGCTTATCACCCACAGACAAGTGGTCAAGTCGAAAATACCAACAGAGCCTTAAAAAGGATACTTGAAAAAACGGTTAAAGACAATCCCGCCGTTTGGTCGAGAAAACTGGATGATGCTCTGTAGGCATTTCGCACGGCTTATAAAACACCAATTGGTACAACACCATACAGATTGTTGTATGGAAAAACTTGTCATTTGCCGTTTGAAATCGAACACCGCGCTTACTGGGCATTGAGAAATTGTAACCCAGACCTCAAAGTAGCTGGAGAAAAGAGATTTTTGCAATTGCATGAACTCGATGAGCTTAGACTACAAGCTTATGAGAACTCCAAACTTTACAAAGCAAGAACAAAAGCTTATCATGACAGAAAGCTAAGAATCAGAAAAGAATTCAAAGCTGGAGACAAAGTTCTGCTTTTTAACATGAAGTATAAGTTCAAAGCTCCCAAGCTGAAACCGAAATGGTTCGGACCGTATACAGTGAAGCATGGATTTCCATCCGGATATGTTGAATTGCATGACAAACATGGTGGAAGTTTCATTGTTAATGGGCACCGAATTAAGTTATACTATGACAAGGAGCAAATGAATGAAGTTTCTATTCAAGAGATTCCGCCTGAATCAGAATATGAAGCTATAACCTTTATGTCACCCTTTCCGGCCGATTTCAAGAAAAACACTCCGTGGGCCGAAGATTCTGGTTATATCTATGATGTTCTACCAAGACCGTGGGAGAAAGTTAAGTTGGAATACATAGATGAAACTGGAGAGGGAATAGTGATTGGAAATGTGCTGTACGTTCCAAAATTTCTAATGAAGAAGTCAACACCAACATGAAGAAAGAGAAGTTCGAGTCCGGCTGATGACTCGTTAATAAAACAAGCGCTTCTCGGGAGGCAACCCGTGTGTTTGCTATGTTTATTTTTCATTTTTATTTTCTAGTGATTAAACCCCAAAGTTTTTTCTAAATTGCTTAGTTGAACTTAAGTGTGGGGGTGTATCACTGCCTTTTGAATAAGCGAAGAAATATTTCGTATGTGTGTTTCTTTTGTTTTTAGATTACTGCAGATAATGATTTCGAAGCTTGGACGCTAGGATCAAGACTCCTCATGAGAAGAAAATACGGTTTATTTCTTATTTCCCTATTTCATTCTTTGTCGTTTATCACATTGAGGACAATGCTTAACTTAAGTGTGGGGGGGTGAATAGGAAAATAAGGATAGATTGTAGTTTTGAGCTGAATTTTAAAATTTTGTTTGCCCTTGTAATCTAGTCTTTTGTCATTTTAAAGATCATATTCTAGAATAACTGGATTTATCCACTGGTGAAATCTGTAATTTTGAAAATTCGAGATGTGTCCCGATTAATATTGCAATCCATTCTGGGATCGATAACATTAGCTAGCACAGATTATAGCCCTTTCCACTAAAGTGTGAGAATTTGAGCCTGTTCTATATACAGCATACATCTTTTATGCTTAGATCTTTTGCTATGAGTGTGCCGGTGATTTTATTTATTCTAGAACTTGTGCTTGTAAATCATTACGAGACCGTTGTGAGATCACATTTCGTTTGTGATATAAGTGTATATGCGTGATAAGAGGCAATCTTAGGTTTTATCCCAAATGGCCTTCCATTTTCATATAATGCTATATTAGCTAGCTACATGGGCTAGTTAACCACTCATATGGACCCATTTGTTAGCATTTATCTTTAATGCTAGATACCCCTAGTTACACCCGCCGAGCCTATCTTTTCTTTTGATACAATCCAGAAAAATTCAAAAAGATTTTACACCTTTTTAAGCCTAGCCTTATTTTTAGTCAAATCTTGGTTGGTTGCTAGCTATTTGGAAAGATGGATGTTATGTGGAAATCATGAAAGTTCTAAGGAAGCGTAAACTCCGAAGGTTGTTATACGAGAAAAGTCATTGCAACTATAAGATGACAAGTTTAAAAAAAAAAAAAAAAAAAAAAAAAAAAAAAAAAAAAAAGAAGAGGAAAAGTCATTGCAACTATAAGGTGACAAGAATAAGCCAATGGGCTAAGTGAATCAAGTATGAATAAAGGAAGTATGGAGTTTTTCACAAAATGGCATGATATTGGTTTGTAATAGCTAGTAACATTTGGTTCGTAGACTTTGACTATTCTATTTTTGTTTTTATTTTCAACCAATTTCATAAATATATCCCATGCCTTATCCTACCCTTTTTGACTTTGTGTAATTATTAAGTGTATGGACATGTAGTAACCATCCAATTTCTTGAGGAATTAACTAACGTTGTTAGCGATCTAGGGAGTATTTTGGCGACCATCCGTTATGCAAGTAACGTCGTTAGCGAACCAAGGTACAATCTAGTGACCATCCGTTATTTGGTGATGCAAGAATTCGTTGTTAGGAAGCTATTATGTTTTGCATGAGATAGTGGCGCATTAGTCTTTTATATCCCTTTAAGCCTTAAACCCGAATAAAAGCCCTCTTTGATATGTATACTTGGAGCTCACACCATTTCGGTGTAGTTTTGTTTCTTGTACAAGCTTATGGTAATATTTAGATCATGACTGAGCAAATGAGTGTCATTCCGCTTATATACTCTACCAATCATACAAATGAGTGTTTGAGTGAATTATATTTTATTTCCCTTTCGTGAGGTGTTTAGTAATGTGTATCATGCAAGAAAATCATATGGGTATTGTCAAACATCTCGATGATTCAACCATAAAAGCTTAAAATGATGAATCTAGCTTGTACTAGTGCTTGATAGATTTGCATCACATTTTCCTAATCATTGGTGCATACCATGTGGATAATTGTTTTTAATTCTAGATTTGCTTGAGGGCAAGCAAAGTTCAAGTGTGGGGGATTTGATAACGCCTAAATCTAACATGTTTTTGATAGCGTTATTGGTAGTTTTATATATGTTTTGTGGTTATATTTATATGCTTTTGTTACTAAATCGTACCAAAGTGTGTTTGCAAAGCATTTGTAGCCAAAGACAGGAAAATGGATGGAAAAGATGCAAAAATGAAGAAAAAGGAAGTATTTGAGATTTCATGTGAATCTTGTGTCAAGTTCCGCTTCGTAAGGTACTTCAAGGAGTTAAAGTTCAAGTAGTCAAGTTCATAAGCTTTAGGATAAAGAGAAAGACCGAAGAATCAAGAGCTACGTCCGAGAAACAAGTCATACGCAAAAGACCAAGAAATAGGTTCAGCAGCCATCACCATCCGATCGGTCGCCGCCCGCAACCGATTCGGATGGAGTGAAAGTGGATTTACCGAGAAGACCAACCGATCGGTAGACCATTCCATCCGATCGGTTGGAAGTCGCTATTTTACCCAAGACTTCTTTATTAAGGATTGTGACTTTATAACTCCGGTTCTAGGCCCTTCTTGTCATTATTCTAACCATTCAATACTACTTGGAGAGCAAGAGAAGCATTTATGCACTTAGACCCTTGGTTGGAGCAATTTATGGAACCATTAGTTGAGTATTTATATACCAATCAATCTAGAGAGATACATACATGCTAAACAAGTGCTAGGAGAGAACCATTCACAGAAGAAACTTAAGAAATTCGTCCATAAGTCCAGGAGAAGGGAGAAAGTCGAATTTACCATTTTCATTGCTTGTGGAATCATTGTCTTTCACTTGTAATCTTATTTCCAAATCATTGTAAGACTTTCAATCATGGTTTCTAATGTTCAAATTATTGAGTTTACATTTATGTTTGCTATGAGTGGCTAGTGCCTTTGTGCACTTGCTTAGATGATGTGTATTATTCATTGATTTGCATATGATTGTGATAACATGTTTTAATTCAATTTCAAGTCAATTCTAAGAACTAATTGTGATAAAGTTTCATAGTGACATTTGGGAAATCAAGTTTAACTAGTGCTAGTAATCTTAAGGGTTGAAAGAACTATTGTTATTCCACTAGTTATAATCATTTGTCTATGAATGATTGTTGTCTACCACTATTCTTGATTAACCAAAGGAACTTAATTGTGATTGTAATGAAAAAGCTTTTGTCTATCAAAACGGATTGATTGTAAACCACTTTAAAGGTCGAAAGATTAATAGTTTGCTTTCAATTGTGACCTTTTGTCTATAATTGGTTACCTTTTGTATTGACCATTTCCTAAGCTTGTTTGATTAGACAAAAGATTGTTTTTGTGTTTGAGGAACACCAACTCATGAACCTTGAATTGATCTTGAATTGATTGGTTAATCGTAATGCTTGTTTTTATAAACCAAAATCTTGACGAAGGTTTAATTTGTAGGAACAATAGATTAGTGTAAAACTAATTATCACAACCAACATGTTTTCCAAAGTTATCACAATCATATTAGTCAATTGGAGTACACTAGTCTAAGCAAGTGTAGTTTTTAATCATTTGAATTTTCATTATATCATTACTGCTTATTTGAGATTGTTGCTTTTAACTTGCAATTCGATTCACTACACAAATCCCTGCGAACGATCCCGACTTACCATCAAAATCTTGCTACAACGGACGAGTATACTTGCTCGTATGTGTTGTTATTAGATTCGGTAATTCACCCTTTATAAATTTAAAACTTGCACCGAACCGGGCACATCAAGTTTTTGGCGCCGCTGCCGGGGATTTTGATCGTGTTTCTGTAAGTTTTAGTCCAATTCTCATATAGTTAGTTTTCGTAAAAAAAAAAAAAAAAAAAAAAGTTTTACCGAGCTGCCCATCCGATCGGTTATTCATCCATCCGATCGGTTTTCCAAAATTTTAATTTACCGAGAGAACCATCCGATCGGCGGACACTTCCATCCGATCGGATCCTTCAAATCCAATTTACCGAGAGATCTATCCGATCGGTAGATTGTTTTATCCGATCGGTTAGACGATTCTGAACTTTTCAAATTGTTTTCATTCTTTGCTCGTTTGTTTAGACATTGCCTCGATTCGTTGGGGAATTGTATGAACACTCGATCAACTGGAGTAGAACCAATTCCACCATTTTCAGATCCCGAACGTTTAGTCCAAGACAAAGAAGAAGAAGAACACCCTTTGTTCCACTAGCCAATCGTGTACCAAGAGTACCAAACCCAACGTTTGATAACCTTTTTGAAGCCAAAGTCGTTTACAACCCATTCACTGACCAACCTTTTCCCATGGCTGACGATAGACCCATGTGGGAAGCAAACCGAGCCGTAGCACCAACTCCTGGAGCTGCTATTGTTGCTGTCAACTTAGGTGACAATTTCACCGTGAAAGGTCACCATCTTTCTATGATCAAAGACCGTCAATTCGATGGCCGTTCGAGGGCCGATCCTCACAAACACGTTGCCGAATTCATTGAAATTTGTGGCATGTTCCGATATGGTGATACAAATGTAGACGCCATTAAACTCAAACTTTTTCCGTCATCACTTGCTGGAGATGCAAAAGTGTGGTATAACGAATTAACACCAGGAATCATCACTACTTGGGAGGAGATGAGGCAAGCTTTTGTAAGCCGATTCTTTCCACCTGCAATGTTTGATCGACTCATGGGAGAAATTCGTGCTTTCACACAAAATCCTAACGAATCACTCGTCGAAGCCTGGCTTCGTATGAAGGATTTACTTCGAAGTTGTCATGGACATGGTTTAGGACGAGGAACCATTATTCAAATCTTTTACCATGGACTTGATGAAACATCTCAAGGAATTCTTGATGCTGGAGGAATTTTTCTTTATAAGACTCCTAACCAGGCATATCAATTGCTTGAAGACCGAGTTCTTCTCAAACTCGACTGGTCAAAAGATGCCAAGACAAAACCCTTAAGAAAAACCGTTGCTTTCGCCGAAAGTTCTGATTCATCTAAACTCATGGAGAAAATGGAAACCTTGGTTTCCAAAATCGATTCGCAATACAAAGATCTTAGAGGAGAGATGAAAGAAATGCGAGATGGTTGTAACAACTGTGGAGGTAACCACCCATCATCAGAATGCGATGATCAACCTATGGATCAACCAAAAGAAGGAGAAGCTAATTATATCCAAGGAGGATACCGAGGAGGAGGATATCGAGGAAATTATTACGGAAGAAACTCTGCTAATTGGCAAGATCGCCGACAAAGGGATAACAACCATGAGTCCCAACCAAAAGTAGAGAACCAAACCTCACAAAGTTCCGACAAGAAACCTGAAGAAACAGATTTTGAAAAAATGATGAGAGAATTTGTCACTGCCCAAAAATCAACCAACGAGTTCGTCAAGAATCAATTTTTCAATCTCAAAACCAAAGTTGAGCAAGGTCAGAAAAATCATCAAGCATCTATCCAAGATCTTGAAAACAAATTTGGGAGACTCTCTGATCAAATTTCTTCACGACCATCAGGTTCGTTGCCTAGTAACACCCAAACCAACCCAAAACCATCATCATCATCGAATGATAAGACTTATCGTCCACCACAAACCAGAAATGAGCATATCAATGCTGTATTCACAAGAAGTGGCCTGTCTTATGATCCACCACCCAACCCAAACAACACCACAACTATCATTTCGATAGTGAGGATGAAGATGAAGAATCCAAGAAGGAAAATACACCAAAAACATCACCCAAACCCAAACCCAAACCACCAGTTAAGGCTTACACTCCAAAAATTCCATATCCACAGAGCCTTAAGAAAGAAAGAATGGAGGAGCGTTATAAGAAGTTTGTTGAAATAATCAAAGAAGTTAGACTCAATGTACCTCTCATTGATGTTTTAGCTGGAATGCCCAATTACGGGAAATTTTTGAAAGAACTTCTTAACAACAAAAACAAGTTGGAGCAAATATCCGCTACCTTTCTCAATGAAGAATGTTCAGCTATTGTTCAAAACAAAATTCCACAAAAACTCGGAGATCCCGGAAGTTTTCTGATTCCATGCATATTAGGAAACAACATCACATGCGATGCTTTAGCCGACTTAGGTGCGAGTATCAATTTGATGCCTTATTCGCTGTATACGAAACTTTCAATCAATACCTTGAAACCCACAAGGATGAGTATCCGATTAGCTAATCATACTTACCAATATCCTGTTGGTATTGCTGAGAATATGCTTGTCCAAGTAGGTAAATTCATTTTTCCCGTGGATTTTGTAATTCTAGAAATGGAGGAAGATAGTAGAGTACCACTTATTTTAGGAAGACCTTTTCTAAACACCGCTGATGCGATCATCAAAGTAAAAGGAAGAGAACTCAATCTTGGAGTTGGAGAGGATAGAATCACGTTCTTAATCGATAAAGCAATGAAATATCCACATTCCAGTGATGACACTTGTTTTAACATTGATGTAATCGATGAAGTCACTGAAGAAGAATTGGATGCATTACTTGAAGATTCTGATCCATTCATGACTATTTCAGAGAAGATTAGTGAAACAACTTTTGATAAAGAATTCGCTGATTTTATGGAAGTTAAGATTGAAGAAGACGAAGAAGAAGAAGAAGAAGGAGAGATAATAGAAGAAGATTTTGAGGAAATCAGTCTTAATGATCAGATGAGGATCAAAACATCACTTCAAGAACCACCGACTGATCTTGAGTTGAAACCACTGCCAGAAAATCTTGAGTATGCTTACTTGGAAGACAATTCGCTACTTCCAGTAGTCTATCTTCGTTGCTAAATGATTTTGAGAAAGAATGTCTGATTTCAGTTCTTAAGAAGCATAAAGAAGCTTTTGCGTGGAAAACTTCTGACATCCCAGGAATCAGTCCTGATTTTTGCAAACACAAAATCAATTTCGAAGAAGATGCCAAACCAGTTGTAGAAAGACAACGTCGACTCAACCCCAACATGAAAGAAGTTGTTAAAAAAGAAATCATCAAACTGCTTGATGCTGGTATCATTTACCCCATCGAGGATAGTCCTTGGGTGAGTCCTGTTCACTGTGTTCCGAAAAAAGGAGGAATGACTGTTGTGACCAACGAACGGAATGAACTAGTTCCTACTAGAACTGTCACCGGATGGCGAGTATGTATTGATTACAGAAAATTAAATAAAGCCACCAGAAAAGATCATTTTCCTTTGCCTTTCATGGATCAAATGCTTGAGAGATTAGCAGGAAACAAATACTTTTGTTTTCTTGATGGTTTTTCAGGATATTTCCAAATTCCTATTGATCCAGCTGATCAAGAAAAGACCACATTCACATGTCCCTTTGGAACTTACGCTTATCGGCGTATGCCTTTTGGATTATGTAATGCCCCCGCGACTTTTCAAAGATGTATGATTGCCATATTCCAAGATATGCTTGAACCGTCTATGGAAGTTTTCATGGATGACTTTTCAGTTTTCGGAAGCTCATTCGAAGCTTGCCTTTCTAACCTCGATAAAATGCTTGAAAGATGTAAAGCTGCACATCTTGTTCTCAATTGGGAGAAGTGTCATTTCATGGTAACTGAAGGAATTGTGTTAGGACACAAAATTTCTAGTGCAGGAATGGAGGTTGACAAAGCAAAGATCGATGTCATTACCAAATTGCCACCCCCAACTAACGTCAAAGCCGTTAGAAGTTTCCTAGGACATGCAGGATTTTACCGTCGTTTCATTAAGGATTTTTCCAAAACATCTCGTCCAATGACGAAACTTCTTGAAAAAGATGCTGTTTTCGATTTTAATGCAGATTGTATGAAAGCATTCGAAGCATTGAAAACACAACTGACTAGTGCACCCATTATGGTTTCACCTGATTGGTCACTACCATTCGAGCTTATGTGCGATGCAAGCGATTTTGCTGTTGGAGCCGTATTAGGACAACGAGAAGAGAAACATTTTCGTCCTATATATTTTGCCAGCAAAACACTCAACAATGCTCAGCAGAATTACACAGTTACAGAGAAAGAATTGTTAGCCGTTGTTTTCGCTTTTGATAAATTCAGATCGTACCTTGTCCTTTCGAAAACAATCGTGTTCACCGATCATTCAGCGTTAAAATATCTGTTTAAGAAGCAAGATGCTAAACCGCGTCTCATCCGATGGATTTTACTACTCCAGGAATTCGATATCGAAATCAAAGATAAGAAAGGAGCAGAAAATCTAGCCGCTGATCATCTATCTCGTTTAGAAAATCCAAATCTGGAAGAATTAAAAGAAGATGAGATTGACGATTATTTCCCAGATGAAACACTCATGACTGTTGATACAGATGATGAGAACGAAATTCCATGGTTTGCCAATTATGCAAATTATCTCGTTGGAGGAATTCTAAAGAAAGGATTAACTCATGCCCAACGAAGTAAATTCTTTTCGGATCTTAAACATTATTATTGGGAAGAAGCCTTATCTTTTCAAAATGTGTCCCGATGGGATGATTAGAAGATGTGTTTATGGTTCTGAAACAAGAAGAATTCTCGATGAATGTCATCATGGCCCAACTGGGGGACATTATGGTCCTTCCACCACCGCTAAAAAAGTCTTTGATGCTGGATTCTATTGGCCGACTATTTTTAAAGAAGCCCATACTCTTGTTAAGAATTGTGATGCTTGCCAAAAATCCGGTAGTCTTTCTCGAAGAGATGAAATGCCTCAGAAGAGCATTCAGGTCTGCGAATTATTCGATATTTGGGGAATTGATTTCATGGGACCGTTTCCTAAATCACACAAATACGAATACATTCTCGTTGCTATTGATTACGTTTCCAAATGGGCTGAAGCAGAAGCTCTACCCACAAATGATGCACGAGTAGTTGTTAATTTTCTCAAAAAGCTTTTCGCTCGTTATGGAATTCCTAAAGCTTTGATAAGTGATCGTGGAACCCATTTCTGTAATAAACAAATGGAGAAAATTATGAAGCGATATGGAGTTCATCATCGTTTCGCTACAGCTTATCACCCACAGACAAGTGGTCAAGTCGAAAATACCAACAGAGCCTTAAAAAGGATACTTGAAAAAACGGTTAAAGACAATCCCGCCGTTTGGTCGAGAAAACTGGATGATGCTCTGTGGGCATTTCGCACGGCTTATAAAACACCAATTGGTACAACACCATACAGATTGTTGTATGGAAAAACTTGTCATTTGCCGTTTGAAATCGAACACCGCGCTTACTGGGCATTGAGAAATTGTAACCCAGACCTCAAAGTAGCTGGAGAAAAGAGATTTTTGCAATTGCATGAACTCGATGAGCTTAGACTACAAGCTTATGAGAACTCCAAACTTTACAAAGCAAGAACAAAAGCTTATCATGACAGAAAGCTAAGAATCAGAAAAGAATTCAAAGCTGGAGACAAAGTTCTGCTTTTTAACATGAAGTATAAGTTCAAAGCTCCCAAGCTGAAACCGAAATGGTTCGGACCGTATACAGTGAAGCATGGATTTCCATCCGGATATGTTGAATTGCATGACAAACATGGTGGAAGTTTCATTGTTAATGGGCACCGAATTAAGTTATACTATGACAAGGAGCAAATGAATGAAGTTTCTATTCAAGAGATTCCGCCTGAATCAGAATATGAAGCTATAACCTTTATGTCACCCTTTCCGGCCGATTTCAAGAAAAACACTCCGTGGGCCGAAGATTCTGGTTATATCTATGATGTTCTACCAAGACCGTGGGAGAAAGTTAAGTTGGAATACATAGATGAAACTGGAGAGGGAATAGTGATTGGAAATGTGCTGTACGTTCCAAAATTTCTAATGAAGAAGTCAACACCAACATGAAGAAAGAGAAGTTCGAGTCCGGCTGATGACTCGTTAATAAAACAAGCGCTTCTCGGGAGGCAACCCGTGTGTTTGCTATGTTTATTTTTCATTTTTATTTTCTAGTGATTAAACCCCAAAGTTTTTTCTAAATTGCTTAGTTGAACTTAAGTGTGGGGGTGTATCACTGCCTTTTGAATAAGCGAAGAAATATTTCGTATGTGTGTTTCTTTTGTTTTTAGATTACTGCAGATAATGATTTCGAAGCTTGGACGCTAGGATCAAGACTCCTCATGAGAAGAAAATACGGTTTATTCTCTTATTTCCCTATTTCATTCTTTGTCGTTTATCACATTGAGGACAATGCTTAACTTAAGTGTGGGGGGGGTGAATAGGAAAATAAGGATAGATTGTAGTTTTGAGCTGAATTTTAAAATTTTGTTTGCCCTTGTAATCTAGTCTTTTGTCATTTTAAAGATCATATTCTAGAATAACTGGATTTATCCACTGGTGAAATCTGTAATTTTGAAAATTCGAGATGTGTCCCGATTAATATTGCAATCCATTCTGGGATCGATAACATTAGCTAGCACAGATTATAGCCCTTTCCACTAAAGTGTGAGAATTTGAGCCTGTTCTATATACAGCATACATCTTTTATGCTTAGATCTTTTGCTATGAGTGTGCCGGTGATTTTATTTATTCTAGAACTTGTGCTTGTAAATCATTACGAGACCGTTGTGAGATCACATTTCGTTTGTGATATAAGTGTATATGCGTGATAAGAGGCAATCTTAGGTTTTATCCCAAATGGCCTTCCATTTTCATATAATGCTATATTAGCTAGCTACATTGGCTAGTTAACCACTCATATGGACCCATTTGTTAGCATTTATCTTTAATGCTAGATACCCCTAGTTACACCCGCCGAGCCTATCTTTTCTTTTGATACAATCCAGAAAAATTCAAAAAGATTTTACACCTTTTTAAGCCTAGCCTTATTTTTAGTCAAGTCTTGGTTGGTTGCTAGCTATTTGGAAAGATGGATGTTATGTGGAAATCATGAAAGTTCTAAGGAAGCGTAAACTCCGAAGGTTGTTATACGAGAAAAGTCATTGCAACTATAAGATGACAAGTTAAAAAAAAAAAAAAAAAAAAAAAAAAAAAAAAAAAAAAAGAAAAAAAAAAGAAAGAGGAAAAGTCATTGCAACTATAAGGTGACAAGAATAAGCCAATGGGCTAAGTGAATCAAGTATGAATAAAGGAAGTATGGAGTTTTTCACAAAATGGAATGATATTGGTTTGTAATAGCTAGTAACATTTGGTTCGTAGACTTTGACTATTCTATTTTTGTTTTTATTTTCAACCAATTTCATAAATATATCCCATGCCTTATCCTACCCTTTTTGACTTTGTGTAATTATTAAGTGTATGGACATGTAGTAACCATCCGATTTCTTGAGGAATTAACTAACTTTGTTAGCGATCTAGGGAGTATTTTGGCGACCATCCGTTATGCAAGTAACGTCGTTAGCGAACCAAGGTACAATCTAGTGACCATCCGTTATTTGGTGATGCAAGAATTCGTTGTTAGGAAGCTATTATGTTTTGCATGAGATAGTGGCGCATTAGTCTTTTATATCCCTTTAAGCCTTAAACCCGAATAAAAGCCCTCTTTGATATGTATACTTGGAGCTCACACTATTTCGGTGTAGTTTTGTTTCTTGTACAAGCTTACGGTAATATTTAGATCATGACTGAGCAAATGAGTGTCATTCCGCTTATATACTCTACCAATCATACAAATGAGTGTTTGAGTGAATTATATTTTATTTCCCTTTCGTGAGGTGTTTAGTAATGTGTATCATGCAAGAAAATCATATGGGTATTGTCAAACATCTCGATGATTCAACCATAAAAGCTTAAAATGATGAATCTAGCTTGTACTAGTGCTTGATAGATTTGCATCACATTTTCCTAATCATTGGTGCATACCATGTGGATAATTGTTTTTAATTCTAGATTTGCTTGAGGGCAAGCAAAGTTCAAGTGTGGGGGATTTGATAACGCCTAAATCTAACATGTTTTTGATAGCGTTATTGGTAGTTTTATATATGTTTTGTGGTTATATTTATATGCTTTTGTTACTAAATCGTACCAAAGTGTGTTTGCAAAGCATTTGTAGCCAAAGACAGGAAAATGGATGGAAAAGATGCAAAAATGAAGAAAAAGGAAGTATTTGAGATTTCATGTGAATCTTGTGTCAAGTTCCGCTTCGTAAGGTACTTCAAGGAGTTAAAGTTCAAGTAGTCAAGTTCATAAGCTTTAGGATAAAGAGAAAGACCGAAGAATCAAGAGCTACGTCCGAGAAACAAGTCATACGCAAAAGACCAAGAAATAGGTTCAGCAGCCATCACCATCCGATCGGTCGCCGCCCGCAACCGATTCGGATGGAGTGAAAGTGGATTTACCGAGAAGACCAACCGATCGGTAGACCATTCCATCCGATCGGTTGGAAGTCGCTGTTTTACCCAAGACTTCTTTATTAAGGATTGTGACTTTATAACTCCGGTTCTAGGCCCTTCTTGTCATTATTCTAACCATTCAATACTACTTGGAGAGCAAGAGAAGCATTTATGCACTTAGACCCTTGGTTGGAGCAATTTATGGAACCATTAGTTGAGTATTTATATACCAATCAATCTAGAGAGATACATACATGCTAAACAAGTGCTAGGAGAGAACCATTCACAGAAGAAACTTAAGAAATTCGTCCATAAGTCCAGGAGAAGGGAGAAAGTCGAATTTACCATTTTCATTGCTTGTGGAATCATTGTCTTTCACTTGTAATCTTATTTCCAAATCATTGTAAGACTTTCAATCATGGTTTCTAATGTTCAAATTATTGAGTTTACATTTATGTTTGCTATGAGTGGCTAGTGCCTTTGTGCACTTACTTAGATGATGTGTATTATTCATTGATTTGCATATGATTGTGATAACATGTTTTAATTCAATTTCAAGTCAATTCTAAGAACTAATTGTGATAAAGTTTCATAGTGACATTTGGGAAATCAAGTTTAACTAGTGCTAGTAATCTTAAGGGTTGAAAGAACTATTGTTATTCCACTAGTTATAATCATTTGTCTATGAATGATTGTTGTCTACCACTATTCTTGATTAACCAAAGGAACTTAATTGTGATTGTAATGAAAAAGCTTTTGTCTATCAAAACGGATTGATTGTAAACCACTTTAAAGGTCGAAAGATTAATAGTTTGCTTTCAATTGTGACCTTTTGTCTATAATTGGTTACCTTTTGTATTGACCATTTCCTAAGCTTGTTTGATTAGACAAAAGATTGTTTTTGTGTTTGAGGAACACCAACTCATGAACCTTGAATTGATCTTGAATTGATTGGTTAATCGTAATGCTTGTTTTTATAAACCAAAATCTTGACGAAGGTTTAATTTGTAGGAACAATAGATTAGTGTAAAAACTAATTATCACAACCAACATGTTTTCCAAAGTTATCACAATCATATTAGTCAATTGGAGTACACTAGTCTAAGCAAGTGTAGTTTTTAATCATTTGAATTTTCATTATATCATTACTGCTTATTTGAGATTGTTGCTTTTAACTTGCAATTCGATTCACTACACAAATCCCTGCGAACGATCCCGACTTACCATCAAAATCTTGCTACAACGGACGAGTATACTTGCTCGTATGTGTTGTTATTAGATTCGGTAATTCACCCTTTATAAATTTAAAACTTGCACCGAACCGGGCACATCAACTGCGTTTTGTTTTTTGCGGTTTGCTATTGAAGTAATACTTTTAACTGCGGTTTGACTTAAGCAGAGACTGAGTTTTGATCAGGTTTAAATCATGACAAGCACTGCGTCTGATGACATTCAAGCTGTCGGGTCCGATACCCGCCCTCCTATGCTCGATAGGACGGATTATGAATCATGGGCACAAAGAATACGGCTTTACTGCTTGGGCAAAGAGAATGGATTCAATATTCTTAAATCCATTGATGAAGGTCCTTTTCAGATGGGCACCACTAGAGATGTTGTCACTACCAGTGAGGATGGAACTGTCACTTTTGGAATTGACAGGCCACATACTTACAACGATCTTAATGAGGAGGAAAAGAAGCGTTATGATGCAGACATTAGAGCGTCCAACATTGTGATTCAAGGACTTCCCAAAGACGTTTACAAGCTCATCAACTTCAACACTGAAGCTAAAGTTGTTTGGGACAATGTCAAAATGCTTCTGGCTGGATCTGAACTGACCAAAGAAGATCGTGAATCTCAGCTGTATGATGAGTTTGAGCATTTCAAGATGAATCCTGGTGAGAACATTACTGACTATTATGTGAGATTTCACAAGCTTGTGAATGACATGAGGATCATCAGAATGACTATTCCAAACACCCAACTCAACTCTAAGTTTGTGAACAACATGACACCCGAATGCGACAGATTTGTAACTGTAGTGAAGCTCAACAAAGGATTGAGAGATACAAACTATGAACAGCTGTATGCCTACTTACAACAACATGAAAAGCATGCTGATTATGATCGTCTATTGAGGGAAAAACTCAATCTAACAACACCAAATGATCCACTTGCTTTTGTTGCAAATGTTCAGCCATTCAGTCAACCTTTATCTAATCAAGCTTATCACCATCCCTATTCATCACAAAATCAGACTTCATTTGTCCAATCATCATTGCACCCATCATCTGCTGTGAATCCCCAACTAGATTCAGGATATTCTCAAACTGACAAGATGATTGATAATCTCACCAACCAAGTTTCCTTACTAGTACAACAGTTCAAAGCAACACTTTCTCAAACCAACAACCAACTCAGAACATCATCAAACCCACGCAATCAAGCAACTGTGGAGGATGGAAGGGTTGTGGTTCAGAATGTTCAAGGAAGGCAGAATGTAAATCAAAGGAACATGGGTCGGGGAAATGTGCAGATCAGAGTAGGGAATGCTAATCAGGGACAGGGAAAGCAACCCAAGTGCTACAACTGTGGTGGACTTGGACACATAGCAAGGAACTGCAATCAACCTAAACGTCCACAAAACTCTGACTACTTTAAGGATAAGATGCTGTTGATGGAAGTTCAAGAGAATGGAGCAGTCTTGGATGAAGAAGAGTTGTTGTTTCTTGCTGGTGATGGGGGGAATACGTTTGATACTGATGTGGATGATCAACCAGTTCAAGACTTGGCATTTAATGATCCCAACATCTTCCAAGCTGATGATTGTGATGCTTTTGACTCAGATGTTGATGATGAACCCACTGCTCAAACCATCTTCATGGTTAATCTGTCTTCTGTTGTCTCATCACCTCAACAAGCTGGTCCTTCCAATGCATCTGTCATATATGAGGTATTAAAGCTTTATGATACATATAACATGGTAGATGAACAGAAGATTCCCAACAAAGTAAAATAGACAGATGTTGTAGAATCAGATACTTTGGATATGGGAAATAGTAATATTATTTCATATGAACAATATGTGAATCACAACAACGTGTCTGATGTACCAAGTTGTGCATCTTCTATTATAGATGATGCTTGTAAGTTGCATGAAAACATTGTGTTTATTCCTGATGACACCTTGACCACTAGACTTAACATCTATAAAGATCAGGTGGCCATATATGAACAACGTGCAAAATTTGAGCTAACTGAACGTGAACAGAAAATGGATAGTCAAATGCGTACATTCATAACAGAACGTAATTTAAGGGAAGAAACATTGAAAAAGGAGTTAAATTCTTTGCGAAAACAACTTGATCAAACTGTTAAAAAAAATAGGAGATTGAGGAAAGTGTAATTACACTAAAACATGACTTCAAAGAAAAAGAATCAAAACTCTTAAATGATTTTTCAGACTTAAAACGTTAAAGAACAAGATTGAAAACAAGTTGTACACACAAGACCAGACCAGACAAACGGCTCAAATGATTCATAAGCATAAAAAGTTGTGTGATAAACATAGTGACCATAATGTAGGTGAACCTAAATTAGCTCTCCTTACGAATGCTAAAGTAGCCCAACCTGCCTTATATGATGGAAATGAACTGCTTAAGCCTGGTCATGCCCCCCCTGATGTGTCATCACTTGAAGAGAGTAATGAGATAGAAGCAAGAAATAGAGGGAGATTGGCTGAAAAAATGAAGGATCCAAAGTGTATAGCCAAATGAATTATAATCCAACCCCATGATTATTATGAGGAAAATCGTTTGACTGTTTTTGCGCCTCAAACTAAGTTGACGCCTAAACAAATATTTTGGTCTTTGGACATAGAAAAGAGAAAGGCCGATGAACTTAAAGCCAAAACTCCACCCCTTAGGAAAATTGAAGCAACAACGGTGTATCCTCCCAATACACCCAGGTACTTAGTTCCTTTGACTCTTCCCACTGAATGTAAAACCCTAATTAGCATATACCTTCTCTGGAAACTATTTGCTGACTTTGATAAAACATGTAAGAAGAGAATTACGCCAACGGGAATTACTGAAGGGGAAAGGGGTTTTGAACAAACAAAAAGGTGTTACTTAACTGAGGTTATACCATTTTTTAAACTTCTCAAAGAACATTTTGAGGGCATGAAAAAAACCCTTAAAACTGAAGTAAACGAGATGAAAGAAGTGTTTAAAGATATGGAAAATAAGGTGGCCCAAAATGCGATAGACCTTAAGAGTCGTGAGGTTGAGAGAAAGAATATTCTCATCACCAATGAGAATTTGATTGCTAGATGTATTGAACAGGATATATTTTATACTGCTATTGATTCTGCATTAAATGCCTGTCAATTTCATGAGCATTCTATTGCATTGAATGTTACCCAGAATCGTGTTGTTGAGCTTGAGGGGGAGAATTTGAAATTGCATGAGAAAATTCAAAATGATGACCATGATAACATGGTTAGGCGTTTTTCAAAACTAGAGGTTGATCATCTTAATTTTCAATTAGAATATCAACACTTAGAAGAAAGATGTAAAATCTCAAATGCCAAGACATCTTTGGATGCCCCAGAATTTGATACATATTTTGAATTAAGCAAACGCGATGAAAAAATTCAAGCTCACACTAACACGATTTGACAATTGAGGGCCCAAATTGCCCAATTAAAGTCAAATAAGAGTGAAGCTATTGGCACCCATAAACCATCGTCTTTAGATTCTCAGAATTTTCAATATCAAGACACCATCAATAAGTTACACTATGAAAATGAGTGTTTTCGAGCTGAAAATTCAAAAGTCAAACAGCATTACAAAGAGTTATATGACTCAATTAAAGTCACACGAAACAATCACAATGAAAAGTTAACTTCTTTGCTAAATGAGATCGAGAATTTAAAGACTCAGGTGAAAGGGAAAATGCCAATGATCACTAGTGAGAATGTTATTCCATAGGTTTCTGCTTGTAGTAAGTATGCTGTTGATATTGTGCCTATTCCGTTTCCCCTTAGGAAAAATAGGTTCGCCCATCAAGTATATCTCAATCACCTTAAGCATAGCCTTGATACCCTTCGTGAGATCATAGAAGAGGATAGAATAGATAAGCCACTTGATAGTGCAGTTGTAGATGCCTGCTTCCTCACTAAACGGTCTCAAGAACTTTTAGAATACGTCATTGGCACAAGTCCTAAGATTGATAACAAAAGAGATAGATTTGCTACATCATCCTCTACAAATAAGAACAAGCATGTAACCTTTGATGTACCACTGAAAACATCTGAACCCAGCACATCAAAACCGGAAAAACAATTGGCAGTGAAATAAACTAATGTTCCCATCATTGCTTCTACAGGAGTGAACAGTGACACCAAAACTAACGGGTCAAAGCCTAGTCGCAATACAAGGAATGATAGGATTGCGCCAGCTAAGAGTGCTCATGAGAAGAAAGTAGAAGCCCACCCTAGGAACAATAAGTTTGCTTTGAACAAAACGAATCCTGTTGATTCTTGTATTAGCTTTAAGCGTACTATAATTAATTCAAATTCTAATGCTGTTTGCGAAACATGTAATGAATGTTTAATTTCTGGTAATCATGATGATTGTGTTGTGTCATTTTTGATGTCTCCCAAACGATCCCCAGCTAAGAATGTTAGGAAAACTGAACTGAGTAAGCAAATTTGGAAAGCAACAGGAAAGATGTTTGCCAATGTTGGTTATAGATGGAAGCCAACTGGAAGAAAATTCTCTTTAGGAGATCAGTGCCCCTTAACTAGAATGACTAATCATAAGGTAGTGAATGTTAAGGAATGGAGGCCAACTGGTTGAACTTTCCCTTTAGTGACACAATGCCCTACAACTAGGTCAATTGCATCTACTAGTGAAGTTTCCACTGTGAATACCATAGCATCTATAATTCCTGTAGTTCCAGAATTTGTGTGTGCTAACCAAACGGACCCCAATTGCACGTGGGGATCCACCTTTTTCAGTTATCCATCGTTGTCTGTTTTCAAATGCAGGTCGTACAAATCGTCCTTTGGTATTTGGACTCAGGCTGCTCAAAACATATGACCGGGGATCGCTCAAGGCTCAAGAATTTCGTGAAAAAGTTTATCGGGACAGTTAGATTCGGGAACGACCATTTTGGGGCAATTATGGGTTATGGAGATTATGTGTTTGGCGACAATGTAATTTCCCAGAAAACACACATGTTTCGTCAGAGAGATGGATGGTATTGATCTTCTTAAAGGCAGTCGTGGCACCAATCTATACACCATCTCTATTGAAGAAATGATGAGGTCCTCTCCTATTTGCTTGCTTTCAAAGGCCTCAAAGACCAAATCTTGGCTTTGGCACCGTCGTTTAAATCACTTAAACTTCGGCACCATAAATGACCTTTCTCGCAAGGATCTTGTACGAGGCATGCCCAGATTAAAGTTTGAGAAAGATCATCTCTGTTCTGCCTGTCAACTGGGCAAAAGCAAGAAACAAACCCACAAACCCAAAACTGTCAACACCATTATGGAAGCTCTCCACACCCTTCACATGGATCTGTGCGGACCAACGAGAGTTCAGAGTATTAATGGGAAGAAATATATTCTTGTGGTGGTTGACGACTATTCTCGGTTTACATGGGTAAAGTTTTTGAGAACCAAGGACGAAACTCCAGAGGTTATCATCAAACTTATCAAACAGCTGCAAGTGAGACTCAACAAAACTGTCAGAATCATCCGTACAGACAATGGAACTGAGTTTATTAACCAACAACTCAGTCAATTTTATGAAAGTATTGGCATAACTCACCAGAAAAGTGTTCCACGCACTCCTCAGCAGAACGGCGTTGTTGAAAGAAGAAACCGTACTCTTGTGGAAGCTGCACGAACCATGCTGATATTTTCCAAGGCGCCGATGTTTCTTTGGGCAGAAGCAATTTCTACAGCATGTTATACCCAAAACCGATCCCTGATACATACTCTTCACAACAAAACACCTTATGAGCTGATACATGGCAAGAAACCATATCTTTCCTTTCTTTGCGTGTTCGGTGCACTGTGTTATCCGATAAATGACAGTCAAGATCTGGGAAAATTAAAGGCTAAAGCAGACGTAGGTTTCTTCGTTGGGTATGCACCAGATCGTAAGGGATACATAATCTACAACAAATGAACCCGACAAATCATGGAAACTATTCACGTGACATTCGATGAGCTGACTGAGCAAACAGCTCCTGGATAAACTAGTTTTGGACCCGCTCCTAATCTTTTGTCACCTGGACCAATCAGTTCAGGTCTTGTACAAAATCCCACTCCTGTAGTTCCTTATGTACCCCCTACTAGTGATGAGTTGAAGAAGTTGTTTGATCCGATGTTTGATGAATATTTTGAGCCACAAACGGTAGATACTACAATGGAAGCTCCACCTGTACCTTCGGTTGCTGATGCTCCAGTTCCATAAAATTTAGAGAGTCCATCTGAATCTGTCTCAATCAGTCAAGATGCACCATCTGCCAGTCGCTCACCATCATCATCAAACATTCAACCTCCTTTGGTACAGCAAGGCTCTGCAGTAGATAATTCTTTTGAAGTGAATCCTTTTGCTCCTGCTGATGATGTTCCATTCGAGAATATCTTTGCTCCTGAATCCTCTACAGAGACATCTTCTTCAGGGGATCTTAAAATGGAAACATCAGTTCAATACCCTCAACCACATGATCATCTCAAAAAATGGACCAACGATCATCCAATTGACAACATTATAGGAAATCCTTCTCGTCCGGTATCCACACGAAAGCAACTTGCCACTGATGCACTGTGGTGTTTCTTTAACTCCGTACTATCCAAAGTCGAACCCAAAGATTTCAAAGATGCTCTGTCTAAAGACTGCTAGTTTGAAGCAATGCAAGATGAAATTCATGAGTTTGATCGACTTGAAGTATGGGAATTAGTGCCTCCTCCAGATTGTGCAATGATTATCGCTCTAAAGTGGATCTTCAAAGTGAAACTCGATAAGCATGGTGATGTTTTGAAGAACAAGGCATGGCTTGTTGTTAAGGGGTATCGTCAAGAAGAAGGCATAGATTTCGAAGAATCATTTGCACCGGTTGCTCGCATTGAAGCCATTAGAATCCTCCTCGCTAATGCTGCCAGTCAGGATATGACAGTCTACCAAATGGATGTAAAGACAACATTCTTAAATGGTGATTTGAAAGAGGAAGTCTATGTCAGTCAACCTGAAGGATTTGTGGACCCTGATCGTCCTACTCACGTCTATCGCTTGAAGAAGGCCCTCTATGGCTTAAAGCAGACACCTAGGGCATGGTACGACACATTGTCTAAGTTCCTTCTGGCAAATGGATTCTCTAAAGGTGTTGTTGATCTTACACTATTCACTAGGAAAACAGGCAAGCATCTACTTCACGTTCAGATCTACGTAGATGATATTATCTTTGCCTCCTCTGATCCTGGCGAATGTGATCGGTTTTCCAAAGAGATGAGTTCTAAGTTCCAAATGTCAATGATGGGACAAATGTCGTTCTTCTTAGGATTGCAAATTTCTCAAAGTCCCGGAGGCATCTTCATTAATCAATCCAAGTATGCAACTGAAATATTGAAGAAATTTGGATTTGATTCAAGTGATCCAGTTGACACTTCTATGGTTGAGAGATCGAAGTTGGATGAAGACCTTTCTGGGATCCCGGTTGATAAAACTAAGTTTTGAAGCATGATTGGATCCTTAATGTATCTCACCGCTTGTAGGCCAGATCTCTTGTTCGCGGTATGCATGTATGCTCGGTACCAGTCCAAGCCCACTAAAAAGCATCTGGAAGCGGTAAAATGGGTCTTCATATATCTTCAAGGAACTATTCACATGGGTCTCTGGTATCCTAAAGACACCGCTATGGCACTCACGGCTTATGCAGATGCAGACCATGCGGGGTGTCAAGATACTCGTCGAAGTACGTCGGGAGGTGCTCAGTTTCTGGGGGAAAAGTTAGTAAGTTGGTCATCTAAAAGGCAAATGAGTACGTCTATATCTTCCACAGAGGCTGAATACATTGCCATGTCTGCGTGTTGTGCTCAAATTCTTTAGATGAGATCACAACTATTGGACTATGGTTTTTCATACAACAAGATTCCTCTGTATTGTGATAACAAAAGTGCTATTGCTCTTTGCTGCAACAATGTCCAACACTCCCGATCAAAGCACATTGACATCTGGCATCACTTCATAAGGGAACAGGTTGAGAAAGGGGTTGTTGAACTTTACTTTGTGAGGACAGAGTTTCAGTTGGCTGATATCTTCACTAAGGCACTTCCGAGAGAACGGTTCCAATTTATTCTCCCGCGACTTGGCATGAAGAGTTTGAATCCAGAAACCCTCAAGGGTCTTCAAGAAGAAAACGAGGAGTAAAGGATTTGCTTCACATATCCTTGTATATATTTTTATATATTTTAAACCAAAAAGAAAATAGAAAAATATAAAATCTATAAAAACCATAAAAATCAGAAAATCACAAAAATACCAAAAATAGTTTCACTAGGCATGTCTTCTGTTTATCGATAACATTTACGGTCCTAGAAATGTCATTCAATAATGACACAGGACTATAAATGAAGCTCGAGCAGAAGTTAAAATGAATCGTTAAAACATGTCTTATCGGCTTGCAGTTACTTCAGACTGTAACACATTCTTTATCATGGGGAAAGCACGTCGCCAAAAAGATGGTTGTTCCTCTCACTGGGTGAAGTTCACCCGGGCATGGATTACGTTATATCCATGTTTCTTTGATTTGATGTACGTTTCAGTGCATCATTTCTCGTATAAGAAGAGAAGTCTTCTTTACAACGCATATACTTTTCCATCTATGATTCTTCAGGAAAGTATTTGTACTAAAATTGGTAGTACCATGATTTTTGAATATCAATCAGAATTTAACTTTTCACAAAAATCTATCACTCAATCAATGACTACCACTATTTAAATAGAAGACGGGTCATCGATTGAGGGGGAGAGTGATGATTTTCAAAAACCTCATATCATCAAAACATGTCACTTTGAACATAATAAAGCAGTGAATAAAATGTGGTTGTTATGTGTCAGTGTATGATTTTTGTTAAATTCAAATCTTCCAAACCTATCATACCTGACACTAATATTCTCCCTCATAGATTGAGGGGGAGCATCGTAATGTTCCAATTATCAACACATATTATACCTGACCACATTTTCTCCCATATTTTCTAAACTTATTTAAATCAATTGGGATCACAAATCTCAAAAGGTTTGAAATTTTTGATCGGGGGAGAGAATGTGATTTAAATATGCAATCTGATAAAAATGTGATGTTTTGGACCAAATGTAAGCTCTCCCATATGTGCTAAACTCTTTCGTATATCGATGCACATATTAAGGGGGAGCAAATGGTTTGTGATAGCAAAAAGGACGTGGCATCTCAAGTGAACGCGACTCAGACTTCACCAATGAATTGACGAAACAAAAACTGTCATTAATCGAAAGGGCTTGTCCTGGCCGGGTAATAATTTCAAGCTGGTCTAACCAGTGATGTAAGCGTGTCTCGAAGAGGACTTGTCTGAGTAGAGTATACCATTTCGAGAAACTTTCTGTGGACTTGACCTGGTCGGGTAATAATTTCAAGCTAGTCTAACTAGTGATGTAAACGTGTCTCGAATCAGTCATGTTCATTGAAAGTGGATCAATTCAAAAAGTGCAAGCTCTACCCAACATGTGCAAATTTACACTAAAAACATCTGAGCACATGTTAAGGGGGAGCATTTGAAAATTATAAAACTCTCAAAGTGTTAGCAAAATGTGTTTTATAATCATAAATACTTTGAGAGATTTTTCAAAGATTTGGTTAACGGCAGCATAGGATAGTCATGAAGTTATAAGGTGGCTAAGGTTAGGAAAAACCGTCCTATGATCCGCCAGAGCCGGAGGGATCTACCCAAGGACAATACCAAATAGTTAGTATTAGAAAGTCTTTAGGTATGAATATGAAAAAAAGGAGTAATATGAGAAAGGAGAAAGAAGGGGTTGAAGAATTAAAAAGAAATATAATGAGAAAGGGTGAAAAGAAATAGCCCTCCATTTATTCAACCTTAGGGCAGAAACCGGGTTCAATTCATATACTACTGGTTGTTACTAAGGTGACGCCGGTATTGAAGACAAGACGTCATGGACCCAGTGACGCACTGCACTAAACCTTCTAAGCCACTCAAGTTCTCTTAAAAGGACTTGTTTCATTCTCACGGGGAACCCTGCATAATCTATCAACTGCTCATTATTAGCCATATTGATATTGAAACAGGAGACACCGCTCCAGTCTCCGATTACCAAAATTGCACTTATCGAGTCTAGAGCCAAGAGATACATCATAAGATCTCATAGGAACACATGCTACTTTTACACTGGTTGTTCAACACTAAGGACACTAGTTGTAACCTTATGAGTCCTACGCAGATCTTAGCAATCTGCCAGAACATTTATGAAGGAATTTACAAATGTAATTCTCAGTGATTGAATGGAAATTCCTGCCAGGGTTAACATCAAACAGCCCTGAAAGCAGGTCACTCTGGTAATTCCCTATGGATTACGCTTAGTGGTCACGGCGGTTTCAAAATGGTCTACAGTCTTGGAGAGAACTCCAGCGACTCACCTAATCATTGATCTACTTCGGTAGATCTTGTAAGTCCTCTCGGGGGTATCCGATATAGGAACGGCCTTGGTAAGGATTAGAGAAAGTTCTTACACTATGTTGTTAACAATCTCGAAATCTGAACCTGTAAGTACCGGACGTTTTATTGCTAACTGTCTTATGCAGGAATCCCTGGCGGTTGTAGCTGATTGCCAAAAAGATGCCAATCCATCACCACATGCTCACACTTCACCATTATAATCAAAGAAATCATGATAATTAAAAGACCTTCGACACTGCTTCCGCAACTCTGATGCAGAAAATCATGATCCAGAAAAGTGTGAGCATGTTGGTCCAAAGATCGCAATATCACATGGAGACGATACTGCAAAAAGATGACTCGGAGACGTACGTTGGATGATGACATTAATGAATTCTCAAAGATCGTCCAAGACAACAGAATAGTCATCTAAAGTTCACTGCTGAAAGCACAAAGATTAAAGACTTAGAAGAATCAAAGACTACGAGCTAGGAATACAAATTCATGTAATAGAATGCTAGAATTCAAAGTGTAATTTACGGGGTGACCTCCCTTAGGGGGAGATTGTTAGGAATATAAATATTCATATGAAGACTCGGTCACCCCGAGTACTCAGTAGCATTAAATAGCTCGTAGGTTTATTAGTAATAGTTTAGTTAATATAGTATTCATGAAGTGGGTCGGGTCTTTACCCACTGTCAGCTCACTCCACAGCCCACTCGGGGCACCTAAGCTAAGTAGTATAAATACCCCTTCCCTTGTGTGGGAAGGGTGGGAACTTCTTCACTTTTCAATCTAATACATATCACTTTCTCTCTCTAGTTCCCAACCTCTCTTTCTCTCTCTAAATCCAATCGGCCAAAACACCCTAGTGTATGTGTTATATGTTTATGAATATGTTACAAAATTCTTGATTCATACCATCTTACACTGCTTAAGTGCAAAAACAACTTGATGGAATGAGTTTAGAAGTAATTTGGCCTCTTCCATAATCTGCTTGGCTACAAACCAACGGTTTAATTTTTCCAAACTGATTTTTGATGGTATGGTTAAGAACTTGGATAAGTCTGCAAACAAGTTTTATATATATCCAAGGTTTTTACAAATGCTTATGGATAAACAATTTTCTGCAAAGAAAATTCATTCAAAAACCTATCCTGCACCCTCTCTTTCTAAAAAGATCTTTGCAAACATGAAGAGGGTAGGAAAAGAATTCTCAGGAAATGTAACAGCATTGATTGAATCAATGTTGCTACAAGCTCAAAATCAGGGTGAAGGTTCAGTTATCCCAACTGAGACCCATCATACACCCACTATTTTACCATCCACATCTCAACCACAAAAGACCTATACCCGTAGGATCACAAAGAAAAAGGGCACTGAGTTTCCTCAAGCTAGTGCTGGTATGGATGCAGATGAGGCTAGCAATAAGGAGTGGGAAGGTAGTTTAGAAAGGGCTACCACTACTGCTTCTAGCTTAGAAGCAGAGCAGGTCAGTAGTAACATCACTAAGATCCAATCTAAGGCAACATCTACTGAATCAAGTTCCCATGGAACTGATTCAGAGGATGGAATCCCCAGGTGCCAAGAAACCAAGGGGGCATAAGTGCTCATTCTAGGGATGAGGTTGTGTCTAACATGCCCAGTGATCCACCTCTCAGGATAGGTAACACAATCCGAAGTGGTGAGGGCAGTATGGAACTTTTAAATGAATTGATGGCAACCTGTACAAAATTATCAAAAGATGTTCTTGACCTTAAGAAGCTTACAACTTCTCAAGGTGATGAAATCAAAAGGTTAAAGAGAAGGGTTAGATATCTAGAAGGAAGAAAGAGGTCAAGAACTCAAAAGCTCAAAAGATTGCATAAAGTGGGTACTACTTCCAGAATTGAATCTTCTGATGAAGCACAGAGTTTGTGGGAAGATGCTCCTAAACAGGGGAGGAATATAAGCAAAGCTTCAGGGGAGGAAACTGGGGTAGAAAATGAAATGTGGATTGATGCACAGTTGGTGGATGAGGAGATTGATACTGCTGCTGAGTTTGTGGTTCAAGACAAACAAGGCAATGTGACTGCCATTGATGCTGTTGATATGGTTCAAGATAATGAGGCTGGAATTACCTTTGTAGGTGTTAAAGATACTGTGGAAGAGCAAGTGGATATAGTTAAAACTGCTGGTATTGAAAAGTTGGTTGAAGTGGCCAAGTTGATGGTTAATGCTGCTGATAATGATGTTGCTAGTGTTGAAATTTTAGTTAGTGCTGCCGGTGAAATAGTTAATGCTGCTGAGCCAAATGTTAGTACTGCTGGGAAGGAAACTGAAGAAGTTACTACTGCTGCGACTACAGATATTGATGATGAAGAACTCACTTTGTCTCAGGCTATGATTGATCTAAAGAAAGCAAAAACACCAGTTGAAGAGAGTTCAAGGCCAGCAGTAAAAGGAGTTGTGATTAGAGAACCAACATCAACACTAAAACCAACAAACACACAATCATCAACTGATAAAGGCAAAGGTATTCTGGTTAAAGAACCTAAAGAAAAGCCTTTATCAATGAAGGCTAGACAATAACAGCTCATAGAAGATGAAGAACTAGATAGACAGGTGCAAGCTGAGCTTATTACAGCAGAAGAAAAGGAAAGAAGAGAGCAAGCTCCAAAAGAAGAAGAAGCTAGTCTTGCATTGATGGACACATGGGAAGAAATTCAAGAAAAATGTGAGGCTGACCTTATGGTATCTCAAAGAATGTGGCAAGATGAACAAAAGGAGTTGTCCTTAGAAGAAAAGACAAAACTCTTCATGGAGTTCTTAGCTCAGCAGAAGAAATTCTTTGCACAGAAAAGGGCTAAGGCTAAGAGAAACAAACCACCTACCAAGGCACAGCAAAAGAAAATTATGAAGACCTACTTGAAAAATATGGATGGCTGGAAGCCTGCACAGTTCAAGGGCAAGAGCTATGAAAGAATTAAAGAACAGTTTGACAAAGTTTTCAAGAGGGTGAACACTTTTATTACTATGGATGCTGAAGAGGTGGTGGGGGATTCTAAGGAAGCAGGGAAAGAGAAAGAGAAGAGTTTAAAGAGAGTTGGTGATGAGATTGAGAAAGAAAGCACTAAAAAGCAGAAGCTTGATGAGCAGACAGAGCATGAGTAGAAAGAAGGTAATGAATTGGATAAAGAAGAGCTACAACAGATGATGATAATAGTTCCAGAACAAGGAATGAATGTTGAAGCTTTGCAAACCAAGTATCCAATCATAGACTAGGAGATTTATTTTGAAGGCATAAGGAAGTACTGGAAGATCATCAGAGTTGGAAACAATTCTGAGGTATATCAGTTCTTTGATGATATGCTGAAAGCCTTTGACATGGATGACTTAGAAAAGCTGTGGAGTCTAGTTAAAGAAAAGTTCAACTCAACAAAACCAACAGATGACAAAGAAAAGGTGTTATGGGTAGAGTTGAAAAGGATATTTGAACCAGCTGCAGATGATGCATTATGGAAGTTTAAGTCTGGTATTCATGGTTTGACATGGAGATTGTATGATTCATGTAAAGTGCATCATGTATCTACAAAGGCTGGAATGGATATTTACATGCTAGTGGAAAAAGAGTATCCAATGTCAAGGGGAACACTCATATTGATGTTAGCTGCAAAACTCTTAGTGTATGAACCTAATGAGATGGCAAGAGAACTTCTCAGGAAGATATTCATGAAGACAGAAAGATAAAGATGATGAGTTGTTTGGAAGCATCCTCCTAGTGATGGTTCAAGATTTAAATGAAACTTGATGATTTTAGGAGAAAATATCAAGTTTAGGGGAGGATTGTTGGGATTTAAAGGCTTCAAGGTGTTAATGCTGCTCATGATGTTAAAACTGCTCACATGATTAAGACTGCTCAGGTACTTAAATCAAAATACTCTAAGTATGTTTCTACTGCTGGTACAAAGATTAAGACTGCTAGTGTATATTACTACTGCTGGTAATGTTGCTGAACTTCAAAGAAATACACAAAATATGTTAGTGCTGCTAGAAGAAAAGTTAGTGCTGCTAGTACTAACTTACTACTGCTGAAGTATTAATGCTGCCAGAGTTAAAGTTTAGTGCTGCTAGAGTATTGATTAGTGCTGCTGATTTATTAAGTCGGTTTATGTGTAAGATAAGTATAGTAATACCGTGTAACACGTTTAGATAAATATAGAAAAGATTTATCTTGCATAGAAAGTTATTGTAAGCCGACTAGGACTCCTTACTCTATAAAAGGAGGTCCTAGGGTATAGAGATTGATATGTATTTATTTAGTCATAGAGTTATAGTTTCAAGGTTGTAAAACCTTAATACTGTTGAGTATTCATATTATAGTCAATAATATTGAAGCGTTTTGTTTGATATAATTGTGTTCTTTGTTTATTGTTACACTGATACAAAATTCTTCTTAAGATCAAGTACAAGATTCCGCATTGTATTTGATAAACTCAAAGACAGTTTCTATACTTAGCTGTGTTGAATTTATTCAAAATAACTAAACCTTTACAAGCTAAGGGATTCGATCAAGTGCATAACTGGGATCAACATGTGTGTTATAGGATAAGTCAGCTAAATATAAATTTAAAAATTGATAATATAATCTAAACCTACAAAGATATATGCATGCATCAGCAGGTATTCATGTTGAATGAATTTAACAATATAATATTATAATACCTCGTCGATACCATATGATGCGTTTGTAATGCCATCTTCAACATCCTGTAATTTTTAATAAAAAAAATCCGTAATACCAAAATGTTTACAAATATGGATAGTGCGTCAATGTCTTTAAAATCCACGTATAATACATTTGTTGTTTTAAAGAAAAATGTCTTTTTATTCATTGAATTTAACAAATAAATTCATAATACCTCATTCATATCGGCTGATAATGTTGCATTGGCATCCTCGTCTTCATATAACTCAGTATCAGCATCCTCTGGATCATTTTCATCATCTTGAAAATCATCTTCATCATCCTGTAAGTAATCTTCGACATCCCGTTTTATTTGACGGGGAAAAGTTTAATTTATAACAACTTTGGGTATATGGATTGAGAAATAATGTTATAATGCAGTGTCAAAACCTCGTCCTTTAGGAAGTCGTTCTTAAAATAGTTGATTGTATCAACATCTTCAGTAACTTTTTCGCCTCGATATATGTGGCTGTTATTATTGTGGTTAAACTCAGAATACAAAACCTTAAAAAGATATTGTTTTCGAATGATTTGATTAAGCTCATCTGGAAAATATTGATCAGTATCCATGCCATGTTGTTGCATGATCTCAAACGCAGTCAAATTGGTCATCTTATGTACATTGTTGTCAAAAAGCACAATCTATGCAGTACCAGTTTCGTCAACTATACAAACAATGATCTTGAACCTACACATGTAACATAAAGAAGATTGAGTACTGTATTTTTATATTTGGTTCGAGGGGCTTAATTTTTTTTAGAAGAGTGAGTTTCATACCTTGATGCAACTGCGTATGTTTCTAACAGTACCACAATTGTTTCTTGTTTCTTGAAGAATTGTTTCCTTCTGACGTAATTGCAGTAACTCTACTGTTGCATGACTTGCAAGCTGTATAAGCCCATCTATTTTCATATTGTATGCTATGCACTGTTGCATGAACAACACAATGTGTTTTCTGCATTTTGGTTATAATTTTAGGTTAACATTTTTTATGCAACATTAGTAAAAACTGGAATGCAACAATTTCATGTCTCAAATTTTCATAAATTAATGATTTCTTACCGGCTTAATGCTACGTATCATAACAACCATTTTCTTTAAACACCCGTGCATAAACTTCGCAGGTGTAACAACGCGCATACCCTGAGTGTAGGCTTCAATACGGAACTGACTCGCATCATAATCTAGTGTTCCTTGTTTGTTGTAGTTTAACTCCTGTAAATTAATCAGTATAAACTTGTGTTATGATGCATTTAAAAATTAATATACATTCCTTTATTTATAATCAAAATACCTGTTGATGGGTTTTTAAAACTGGAAGAATGATTCTAGAACCTCTTCTGTTCATGTGCCTTTATGCCTATAATTTTTTTAACATAATCTTGTTATGTTATGGAGTTATAAATCAATGAATGCATTCAAATAACATTGTATATTAAATTCAAAATTATAAATAAACAATGTATATTAAATTTTTAACAAACAAACCACCTGATGAAAATTCTTCAGAGTTTGTTTCATCGTTTTCATGATCTAAATGGCATTTAAAAGAGGATGTCTGATATCCAAAACTTTGCTTTGAGGATGTTTTTCCTCCTGTTATATTCGCCGATACATTGACTACTGTCAAATAGTAAATATTTTATTATAATGGTCATATATTATTAATTATGTAACCATTGAAAACTATTTTATTGTTTAACCATAATACCTCTTGATGGAGCTCTCAAATCTTTTTGATGATTTCTGATATACGACATCCTTTCTGATAAAGGGTGTTTGGTTTTGTACTCGCGACCATGAAAAGAACAAGAAATATTGAGCTAGGCCTATAGAGTTTTAACCAGGATCTTGGGGCCTTATGTAGCCTCATGGGAGCTTGTTAAAAGGGTTTATTGGCTGGGCTTATAAGCCTTGGCTTATGGTGGAAAAGATAGGCTCAAAAGGGGTGTTTGGGTGTTCTAGTTTGCGACATACCAAAAAGGAACACAAAAAATAAGCGAGGCATGAACAACTTTTGGCCAGGTCTTTGGGGTTTTGTAAAGTCACTTAGGAGCTTATTAGGATGGCTTAATATCTCAGCTTATAAATTTTAGCTTGTAGGTTAAAATTTAGATCCAAAAGGGGTGTTTGGTTTGTTTATCGACCAGAAATGAAAAAGAAGAAAAATGGAAATTAAATCTTAAAACTTATGGACTTATTTGCGTGGCTTGTCAACATGTAAACTAGCTTATCTAGATGTCTTAATGAGGTATATCAAAGCTTTAAAGTTTTAAACAACCTTATAACCTATTAGAGTTGTTTGTTTGTTTACTTGTAAAAACAGAAAGAAATGAAAACATGGTTTTTGGTGTTGGCCTTCAATTGTGACTTAATTTAAGTGTATCTAAGACTTATAAAATGAATTGAAAAGAGTTTGAAGGACTTACAAGCTTGGGATTCGACTAGCACCAAAATGGGACCAAAATGACTTCTAAGTGAAACAAGGCTTCTTCCAAGCTCCTAGACTATTTTGTATCCTTCTTCTACTTCTATTGGAGGCTTATGATCAGAATGTGGGAGTGAGATTTAGTATTTTGTGGTTAGATCGTGGGATGTGATGAAATGGTGGTTTCTAGGTTGACATTTATAGAGGGAAAGGTGAGACATGGTGAGGTGTTCACAATATGTCTATGCTTTTGTTTGTTGGTTTGAAAGGTCTTAAAGGTGAACACGTCTTTGATTCCTAGCCTTTTGGTTTGAAGGGTTAAAAAGGAAAACACATATGTGTATATTTGTTCGGTTTTATAGCCACAAAAGTGAGAGATTCTAGACGACAAGATGATATGTCTACCTTGTGTTCATTCATGATTTTCTAGTTAGTTTGGAACTAGTTTAAGGCTTGTTTGGTTTAGGTTTTGATTCGATTTAAACTAGAAATGAACAAGGGTGTCATTTAGGCTTAAGCTCCTTGTACCTACGCTTTAACATGTTGTACGTTGTAGTTTAAAGGTGTAAGAAACTTAGTTGGAGTCCTTGGTTAGGTTTTGTAGCCTTTAGTTTAAGTTTAGTTAGGTTTAGATAAGTTTAGTTCAATAAAAATATAGTTTTTAGTTTTCATGCATTAGGTACTTGTACCATAGGTTTTAGGAACTTGTACTTTAGGTTTGAATGTTATAAGAAAACTAGGTTTAGGATTAGTGCATAAAGGTCTTGTATTATGTGTTTTAGATTAAGTACACTAAAGTTTATAATGAGATTTATATAATTATTAAGTTTTCATGCATTAAGGGCTTGGGCTTGTACATTAGCTTTAGGGTTTGGTACTTTAGAGTTTGCACTTTAGGGGTCCTCAGTGCACTTTAGGGGTCCTCAGTCCACTTTAGGGGTTATAGTGCACTTTAGGAGTTATCAGTGCACCTTAGGGGTTATAGTGCACTTTAGGGGTTTTGTGAGAACTTTAATAGATAGCAAACGTTTAGTTTAAACGTCTAATAGTCGTGTGTTAACGAAATAACGTAAAGTGGCAAATAAGAGTTGCAATCTTTTATACTTGACATATAAAGAATGTTTATTTGTAATAAATATAAGGCACGTTGGTGTTGATGAGCATTTTTATTAAGAATGTGAGTTACGTCACATTAGTTAGTTGTTGTGATTAGATAAACTGATAACGTTTAATATAAAAAAATTAGACATAGAAAATGGATAAGTATTCTTTCGTTAGAATATTAATACAAGTGGAAATTTACCGGTGGTTACAGTCTCACCCCCTTAAATGGAATCTCGTCCCGAGATTCAGTCCGTGTTAGATATTGGAAAATGTGGTTCCTCGTGTCAATTGATTTACGAGATAACTAGTGAGGTATTTTCACTTGTGAAAATTTATGAGTTAGAATTTATTGTTTTACATGAGAAACGCTATTCCAAAGGGTAAATAAACTTAGTAAAAATTCATTTTGAATGAAGATTGTTATTTTATAAGGCTTATCATCTTTTAGTGATTAGTCTTAAAAATAACATGGTTCCTAATTACTTGTTTTGTAAAAATCAAGTTATTGACGTCGAAAACTGTTTTTAACAATGAAGATTTCAGATGAGAACTTTATGAATGTAGAGAAAGTTGTTAAACTTCAGCTTTTGTAGATGATGAATCAGTTTGTTCCTTAGAATTCTTTTTTTTATATATGAACAGTAATTTCAAACGGTCATGAACAGTAGCCCAACGGCTATGAACAGTAGCCCAACGGCTACTTTTCTTTTTATAAATACCCCATTTTAATTTTTCATTCTTCCACCACCCATATTTCTCTCATTAATTTTTCAAAATGCCGCATGTTATTACCATTATTGCGATTGTGAATGTTGTTGCCGCTGCTATCTACTTGGCCTACGTTCCAGAAGAATATTATGAATTTTTGGCCGTGGTGTTAGCCCTTCTCGTACCACTCGTGGTTCTAGCCATCGGCGTGGATAAAATATGGGGGTAATAGTATTGCGTTAGGAATTTTGAAATAAGTCTTTGTTGTGTTTCCATATAATCTTTAATAAACGTGTAATAAGATTTGTTTGTTTTTATACATGAGACCATGTCATTTGATACCGCATTAATGATTTGTTTGTATTTATCGTACATAATATTCAAGATGTTACATCCATTCGTGGTTCTCGCTCTCGTAGGTGTGTTAGTGTTTTTCATTAGCTTGGCGGATCAACCAATTGGCGATTCTATACCTTACTTAGTAATCTTTGTAACATTAGCACTACCGATGCTAATTATATCGTTATGTATTAATATTCGTGGATTCTAATAAAATTTACATTATTTGTGTTTTCCATATATTTTTATGAATTCTTGTGATCCTCGAGTTCGTACTCATGTCATTTCAGATACAAATAAGCCCACTCATTTATAATTCATTATTTACATAGAGAGGCGTACCAAAAAATGTAATAAAGAAGTATAAACTTATGGTTTGGCGATTCATAATTTCTTTATTTAAATAAAAAGGTGTCCCAATCCATTTTGTTGGGAACACATTTCATAATATCAAGTATTGGTCATAGTTTATGTAATAGGTTGCTTTACTATTTAGGCCTTTATGTTTGTTTTAAGGTTCGGCCTATGTAGAAGGCCCATGGGTTGTGGCCTTTTATTTACTTCTATTATTAGGGCAACGCCCCATCATAATGTAAACACTATAAATACCCCTTCTCTTGATGAGAAGGGTGTTGGTTCATGTTAATTCAAAGTTTATTATTCTTATGCATGTTCCATCCATTCTCTCTCTTTCTTAGTTTCTCTCTCTAGATCCGTGACTTGTGTTCATAGATTTGTGACCTAGCAAGTGGTATAAATCACCAAGGGATAGATTAGGTTGTTTTAGATTCAATTTAGTAGAAAATTTGAAGTTTTGGTCTCGCATTTCTTCGACTTAGGCACTATTCTTCGAGTAAGACAGTTGAAGTTCTTCGAGTTAGAAAGGTTTCTTCAACTTAGTCTTCGAGTAAGCTTAGGTTCTTCAAGTAAGACAGTTGAAGTTCTTCGAGTTAGAAGGGTTTCTTCAACTTAGTCTTCGAGTAAGATTAGGTTCTTCGAGCAAGACTTCGAGTTAGAAGTATTTCTTCGAGCAAGCTTCTTCGAGTAACGATTACTCTTAAGTTCTGTTTATATTTTCCGAGTTAGGAAATAAGAACTTCTTCACTTATAATCCTTCAACTAAGGGATTATATACTTCGTGAAACTCTACTCTTCGAGTAAGGATTCTTCGAGTAAGGTTTCTTCGAGTAAGGGTAATATCTTCGAGTAACAAAGTTCTGTTTATACTTTCCGAGTTAGGAAATCAGAACTTATAAGGTTATAATTTCTTCGAGTAAGGGGCCATATACTTCTTTATACTTTAGTATTCGAGTAAGTAATTGAATATGCGAGTAACCATTCTTCGAGTAAGGAGCTTCGAGTAAGAAACTTTCTTCACATCTTCTACTTAGAGATCTAAACTACAACAACTACCTTCTTTATCCTAATAGATCCATCATCCACAAGTTACTTCTACATAATGTCTCAACCACCAAACTACAATTACTTTTACAATCAACAACAGTAGTATCATTAGCAACAACAGTATCCTCCACAACCGCAGTATCCTCAACCACAACTCTTCATGCAACAACATCAATTCTTCCCACAAGAATAATTCCCTCAACAACAACCATATCAACAACAACCAATGCAGTCCTACCCACTTCCAGTATAACAACCACATTGGTTTGATCAGATGTGTGAAGCCATAAGTAGTCAACAATCAAGACATGAAGCTGGATCACTTGACACACCTCCTATGCTCACTCCTGGTAACTATGTTCAATGGGCAAGTCGATTCTTAAGGTTCATCGAACTCAATAAACCACATGGAAAATATATGAAAAAGGTTATCATTGAAGGTCCATTCTAAATGCCAACTACAACGGTTCCTGGAGATCCAAATGAGATTCCTCCTAGAGAAGCAACTGTGTAACAACCGACAAGTTTCCAAAACTTATTTTACTAGCCAAAACAATTATTTTTTATTTTCCTTAGCTTTTAAATCTCTTTGAAATTGTTTGGGCTTGAAAAACAGTGGATATCTTGTTAAAACGTGAGCATTATTCATCAATCGAGCCGGCACAACCTAAAATGCACGAAACAAATCAATTTCTGAAATAAATTAACTCCGAGAAAGTTATACGTATTAATACTCGTTTTTATTGGAAAAATTATTTCGGACTCAATGGCGCAAGTCTCGTAAATTAAAACGAAAGTTTGCTATGTCAAATGGGGCCCACAATGTTATTATTAAAAGATTAACGAAAGTTTCACTTTCTACCCCATCCATAATTTTACACCGCCGCCCCTATCTTTCTATTTGTACATGTTTAGCCCCTCGAGGGGTATATAAGCCCATTTAGGGTTTCTCCCCCATTATTATAAGTCCCCCCCACCGGAATCCACTATTCCAGCGTCGTCACCGGAATCCGGCCAAATTCTGGCCACCCACCTTTTTCTATCATCGCGTAGATTGAAGCCCCCACACCTTTTCTGGAGCGTTTAGAGTCAAGAGGTGTTTGTTTGGTTCATTTTTGGAAGTACACCACCGCGACAACCACCATCACCACCACTCCCCACCACCCCTCTCCTTCTTTCTCTCTCGATCGGTAAGCCACGCGCCACCATCTTCGTTATTTATTCATTTTTTTTTATAAAACCCTAACCAGTAAACATTTATATTAACGTTTATATAACGAAAACTAATTAAAGCTCACATTTCAAAAATAAACTCGTGTGGATCTATTTTCGTAACGCCAAAACTCGGAAAAACTCGCTACTCAGTCAACTTAGCCGAGTCAACTCGGTGGGTTGAGTTGACTCGGACTGTGATTATGTTATTTATGGATTTGATATTCTAACCCCCTTGTTTATTTTCGTGGCGTCATTGATTTATTTAAACCCGTATAGGGTGATTTGTTGGTTTGTATCTCGGTTTAACGAGGCAACCACAAGGGTGGTTGTGCTCGTGTGGAACTCGTTTAGTTTCGGTTAGTAAGAAACCCACTAGGGGTGTGTCGATATTGTCTTCCTGATCATGGGAGTCACGGCCTAGTGGTTTGTTGTTTAGTTGAGTCATCGTTTGGATTGTTGTCGAAGTGGGTTGAGCCGTGACTCGTAGGAGTCACGGCCATGGTTTGGTTTGGTTATGCGGGTCGTGGTAATGATATTGGTGTCAAAGGGTGTGAGCCGTGGCTCATGGGAGTCATGGCATTGAACCTGTTAAAACTTACAAGATATTTGGTTAGTGTAATGTTGATAAAAATTTGTTTTGGTCAAAATATTGATAATAAGATACTAGTTTAGCTGTGGTAATTTATTTATGGATTATCGAGTTGAAAACGACGCACTCGGTGTGTGTCATGATGTGTACCACGACACGTAATGTGTCGCGGGGACTTAGATTGTAGCTATGGTTGTTAAGTACTAGTTGGAGTCGTAAACGAGGTTAAGGAAACCTCGTAGTGGTCTTGGTTGTGATATGGTCAAAATGTATTTTCGTCAAAAACTAAAACAAGTCTTATGTTATGTCTTGTGGTTATGTTGTTAGGTCACAAATCTATCACACAAGATTACTAGATCTAGAGAGAGAAAGAATAGAAGGACATGCTTAAGAATAATGAAATGTAATTAACATGAACCAACAACTTCTCCCTTCAAATGAGGGGGTATTTATAGTGATCTTACAAATAAGGGGCGTTGCCCTAATAAAGAAATAAATAAAAGGCCACGGCCCATGGGCCTTCTACATAGGCTGAACCTTAATAACTAACATAAAGGCCTAAGCAACATATTACAAAATATGACCGATACTTGATAATCTATAATGTGTTCCCAACAATCTCCCCCCAAGTATTGGTCATTAAGGTTTCTTGACGTCTTCTTTGCTTCATTGGCTTCGACGTCTTACATATCTTTGTTCTTTAGTTCTTGTGTTATGTGATATGGTATTGTCTTGATCTGCCTTCTACCAACGTTGTTTGATCACAATGTTTCTACGTCTTTTCTATCATGCTCATACTTCTTTTGACTTTTGATCTTCATACTTCAAGTAGTTCTCACTTCTTTTAGCTTCAATCTTTTGACTTTTGAACTTTTGTTATGCTTTCGTGAGAACTTTTATTCATAATATTTGCATGAGCATGATGGAAATGGTGGTGGTGGAACTCCTGGTCTCCATGATAACCTGCAATCTAAATAGTTAGCATTAAATCATCTGGCACTTACAGGTTTGGACTTCGAGATCGTCAACAGCATAGTGTGAAGACTTTTTCTAATCCTTGCCAAGGCCGTTCCTGAACTGGATGCCCCCGAGAGAGCTAACTCATATACACCGAAGTGTATCAACTATTCAGGTGAGCCGCTGAAGTATACCGAAGTATCACTCCACGACTGTAGACCGTTTGGAACCACCTTGAACAATAAGCGTAATCCACAAGGGATTACTGAAGTGACCTGCTGTCAGGGCTGTTTGATTTGTCCCTGGCAGGAATTTCTATTCAATTATTGAGAATCACAGTTGTGAGTTCCTTCATGAATGTTCTTGGCAGATTACTAAGATCTGCGTAGGACTCTTTTAATTTGCAACTGGTGTCCATAATGTTGAACAACCAGTGTAGAAATGTTAAGTGTTCCTAAGAGATCTTTTGATGTATCTTGCGGCTCTAGACTCGATTAAGTGCTTATTGGTTTTTAGTCGTCAGAGGCATGGAGCAGATTGCCTCCTTTTCAATATCAACTCATCTCGGAATGAGAGGTCGATACACAATGAAGGGTTCTCCGTGAGAAATGAAGCAAGTGTCTTTTGAGAGACACCTGAGTGGCTAGAAGGTTTAGTGCAGTGCGTCACTGGGTCCATGACGGCTTAATCTTCAATACCGGTGTTACCTTAGTAACAACCAGTAGCATATGAATTGAACCCGGTTTCTGCCCTAAGGTTGAATATATGGAGGGCTATTTCTTTTCACCCTTTTCTTTACTTTTTTTTTTAAATTCTTCAACCCATTCTTTCTCCTTTCATTTCTTTACTCCCTGTTGGGAATTTAATTTGAGTTGATATTGACAAAATATGAAAGATAGAGGAGACTTATGAAGACAAAGATGAAGGACCTAAATTATATTATGTTAAAGTCTTTGTAACCCTAAAATCTCTATTATATAAAGAGATGGGGCGTTAGTTTTTATATACAGATGTTAGAGATGTAACATCCAGGAAAGGGGTGTGTGTGTGTCTAGGCGTCAAGTCCTCTAATGGACGCCTAGGGTTCGTGTTTAGTTTAAGCCTCAAGGATCTTTGATCCCTGTTAGAGTAGGAAACCGTGCTACACTTTATCACGTAGCATTGGGGCTGTTGGTTTGTATTGTTAGTAGTTGTTAGAAATGATGACGAAGAAACCTTGTAGCAATAATAATAATATGTTTTGTTATTCCGCTGCGTATTGTGTTATTCATTATTATTGTTTATCCCACTTGCTCTAAACGATCCACGAAATTGTTCATTATAACATCACAATTGGTATTAGAGCCACGGGGCTCATGATCGTGGGATTAAACAAGGTTTGGTTTGTCGAAGAACAAGAACAGAAGAAAAATTCGTAACTGGTTATATTTTTGTAACTCACTACAGGGCTGTTTTCAAAGGACGATAACTCCTTCATTAACTGTTGGATCAGGCTGAAATTTTTACTAGAGATTCTTCATATATCAAGGTACAATTTCACCGGAGGGATCTTCGATCTGAGCTCTAGATCGTCAGGTATTAATTTTTGAAAACTGCTGGAGAGGCGTTTATGAATTTCAAATTTTTAGGGTTTTCTTGAATCAACTTCATGAATTTGGTTCTATTCCTATTAATTCATCATGGAAGTTGGTTTATTTGCTATTTGGTGTTGATTATACTTGTTCGGAAGTAGCAAAGATGTGGTTTTTATCTGATCGATTTACATGTAGGGTTTCGTGAATACACTTTGTTCATTATCTCCTAAATAGAAACCCTAGGTATTTAAGGGTGATGGTAATATGGTATTGCTTCTATGCTGCTGCTAATGGTTTGCTGATCAACGAAGATTATGGTGTTCGTGAGATGACTAATGGTACGTTAAAGGTTACTGGTTCTTTGAAGGTTGCTACGCTTCAGATTTTGTATTGCTATCAGTATATTATACTGCTTAGACTTTCAGTTTGTAACTAAATGATGTTTAAGTACTACTGTTCAGTTTTTGAAGTACAAAAGTTTAGGGGAAGTGATGCTTTGAAGGGACGCATCAAGTTGGTACTGCTATCGTGTTCATCTTAGTACTGCTTGCAAGATGGTACTGGTGGATTGAATTTGTACTGTCGAGAGTTTGTACTGCTATGGTTGCGCGTTTGTACTGATAGACTTATTATTTAGTAATGCCACGGTTAGTACTGCCATAAGACGAACTTTGTACTGCTTCAATTCGATAGTTTGTACTATTCCATACTGTTGAAGGGTTTTCTCTATTAAAGTTTTTACTGCCTCGACATATAAAAGAAAAGCATAATTTCATGCTTTGGGATTATCTGTGTTATATGAAGCAGGTTCATTAATTGTGAAGATTGTCGTGTGGAGATGCAAAGTTGTTGACTGAATGCTAAAGATAATTGGACGGTGGTATATTTAATATTAATCTATCGATTTGCATGGTATTGTCGACTTTACTTTCATATGAAGATATATGCATGGCTAGTGATCTTTTATTCTTAAATCGATAGTGGGACGGTGGCATATTTAATTTTGATGGCAGTACAAAACACATCTTAGATATTATTATACACTCCTATTCTTATCATGCGTGTTCCTTTTATTAGGTCGGTGATGGATTATGTTATTCTTATCATGCATGCAACATACTGGATGGATTTTAAGCACAACCTAGAAAGACAGCGAAGGATTTTGTGCTTTAATCCAATGGCCGTTGTGTTGACATAGTTACAAGAGTAAGGGGAAGAGATACTCGATTTGGAACAGGTGGTTCCATCACACACACAAGGGGAAGACACACACACGGATGATTTTTGGATTTGATTTTTTGATTTTGGTTTATGTTCTTAAAATATTTATGGCTCGTAATTATTTGTTCTCATTGGCAAAGAAGGTTATTTGTTATTTATTTGAAGATGAAGTGGAATTATTCAGGTTTGTGTTTTATCATACCTTTTAGCAGGAGGTAACTTGTTCGTTCGTTCAAGTGGTGACTTGAATTGATAAACACTTTAAGGAGTTACCTTATTGTGCTCAGTGTCTCATTGAAGATGAGTTTATTGTCAAGAGATTGCAGTCTCCCAATACATCGGTTTGGGTATACGTTCAAATTCGTATTTAGTACAAGATATAAGACACAAGGTTGGGTTATTCTACTTCAACATCAAATTGGTAATGGTTAGTTTTCTTCATCATTACATAAAGCTTACAGAATTGAAGATTCCACAAATGGTTAACATATGGGTTTCAGGGGAAGCTTATTGTTAAAATGATTAACCATTTATATGCTACATCGAGGTGAAGGTTTTTATAATTGCTTGTTGGTATTATTACTGAAGATTTGGGATTTTTCTGTCTTGAGTTCATTTATAAAAGAAAGTGTTTTGGTGTTCGTTCATGGAGGGCAATTTGAGACATTAGAAGACTAGATTGGATGTGTGATACTGATTCGTAATTATGAAGATCAAGGTTGCATATTTTTGTCCCATAATTGATGATTACAAAAAGGGGAAGAAGATTTATAAAGAAGAATTGCAACTTGAAGATCCTTGGTAGAGCATGTTATTTAAGTTCACGTGGTGAGCTTAAGGGGAAGATTTCATTCATGAAAGATCAAGACGAAGGTTTTGTAATTATCAACTAGGGGAAGATTGTTGGGAATTATAATTTGAGTTGATAAGTACAAAACCACTAATGAAGAATGAAACAAGTGTGAAAGATGAAGGACCAAATAAGACAAAAGGAAAATTCTATTTAGAGATAAAGATTACAGAATATACGTAGGAATCCTTTTGTAACCCTAATCCTCTATTATATAAAGAGGGTTAGAGGCGTATTGTTAAAGGAACAGATGTTAGAGATGTAACATCTAGGAAAGGTGTGTGTGTGTGTCTAGGCGTCAAGTACTCTAATGGACGCCTAGGGTTTGTATGTTAGTAGTTGTTAGAGATGATGACGAAGAAACCTTGTAGCAATAATAATGATAGTTTTGTTTTATCCGCTGCGCATTGTAATTATTCATTATTATTGTTTATCCCACTTGCTCTAAACGATCCACGAAGTTGTGTAATTGTAACTTCACAAAGTTGGATATATGTTGTTTGTTCTCGATTATACACTCAAGAGAGCAGATTTGGAGGTGCATATAAACAGATTAGGGTTTCTTGAATACAATTTCTTCAATTATTATACTCGATCTGGTAATTATGATTTGTTGCTGTAGGTTGCTCATTTTAACATCTAAACTTATGGTTGTGGAGTCAACAATGGGTACTGTTCGAAACTCTTGGAGTGCTACTGATGTTTAGGGTTTTACCTTGATATTGTTCACCAACACTTAAGGTTCTGTAGAGACATATTAAAACCCTAGTTACCATCCGAAGCTTGATCTTAATATATTCCATGAAAGATAGGTGATCGATGTTCCTGAAGCACCATCGCTGTTAGGGTTTTGTTTAATCCTGGTTGTTCTTAATTTGCTCAGTATTGTACGGTTAAGCTTCAGATTTAGTACTGCTTTTGCTCGTCCCTTTATACTGATGATCGACACTTTTCTCAACACCTCGTACTACTTTCATCAGTGCAAGTTCGTACTGCTTATTGAGTGAAGTTAGTACTGCTCACGACATGTTAGTACTGCCAAGCAATTTGGTTTGTACTGAAGTGCATTCGTATTATTGGTTTTTGGTTTGTACTGCTAGGTATACTAGTTTGTACTGCTACGATCTTGGTTATGTTTGTACTAATCATGACCATTACATAGTACTGCCAAGATTCTTCGTTTGTACTGCTACCTTCCTATAGTTTGTACTATTCTACAGATTTGCATCATTGAAGTTATGACAGTTTCATGTGTCGACACACACATGGAAAGGGTTTTGATTTAAGTCGTTGGTTATTAATCTGCTTTGCTCAGTCACATTATTGCATGCATGTTAATTATGGAAGATCATTGGTTGGTGTCCATGCATGATACTGGTTTTCTACATATGCATATGGGACGGTGACCAAATTAATATGATGCTCACATGGGACGGTGGATGTTCTAATATGCGAAGAGCAATTGGTCGGTGATCTTTATCTTTTAAGATACTGGGACGGTGGAAGTTTCATGCAAGAAATACATAATGGGTCGGTGAGGAGTTTTAGCTTCCTATGTGCATGTGTTTACAAGTTTATCTATACTGGGTCGGTTGGAATTTGTATTGACGATATTAGTTTCTTTTATTCCTTTCATGCACAAGTCGACTACACAGTACCTGATTTTATTTTTGAACGCCAATACATCATTGAGAGTTGAAGGGTTTCTACTTGTGATGCTTTGATTGACATGGTTACTAGTGAGGGGAAGCATATATTGGTGCTTTGGAACAGGTTGGTTCCAACACACACACCAGGGGAAGACACACACACAGGAGAATTTTTGGATTTGATTTTTGGATTTTTGGTTTCGGTTCTTAAAGATTTACGGCTCGTTATTATTTATTCTCATTGGCGAAGAGGATTATTTGTTACTTATTTGAAGATGAAGTGGAATTTTTCAAGATTGTGTTCTTATCATATCTTAAACGGTCCCCAACGTTTAAAGATAACTTGTTCGTTCGATCAAGTGGTGACTACGAATTGACAAACATTTGAAGGAGTTACGTTATTGTGCTCAGTGTCTTATTGAAGATGAGTTTATTGTCAAGAGATTGCGGTCTCCCTATACGTTAAGTATACGTTCGAAGTCAGTTTTAGTACAAGATATAAGACACAAGGTTGGGTTATTCTACTTCAGCATCAAATTGGTAATGGTTAGTTTTCTTCATCATTACATAAAGCTTACCGAATTGAAGATTCAACAAATGGTTAACATATGGGTTTCAGGGGAAGCTTAAATGTTCAAATGATTAACCATTTATATGCTACATTGAGGTGAAGGTTTTTATAGCTGCTCGTTGGTATTTTTACTAAAGATTTGGGATTTTTCTGTCTTGAGTTCATTTATAAAAGAAAGCGTTTTGGTGTTCGTTCATGGAGGGCGATTCAAGACATTAGAAGACTAGATTGGAAGTATGGTACTGGTTCGTGGTTATGAAGATCAAAGTTGCTTACCTTTGTCCCCTAATTGATGATGACAAAAAGGGGAAGAAGAATATTTAGAAGATTGCAGCTTGAAGATCCTTGATGATATGCATGGTTTAAGGGGAAGACGACATCTTTCATACTTAGTTTTGTCATTATCAACTAGGGGAAGATTGTTGGGAATTTAATTTGAGTTGATATTGACAAAATATGAAAGATGGAGGAGACTTATGAAGAAAAAGATGAAGGACCTAAATTGTATTATGTTAAAGTCTTTGTAACCCTAAAATCTCTATTATATAAAGAGATAGGGCGTTATTTTTTATATACAGATGTTAGAGATATAACATCCAGGAAAGGTGTGTGTGTATGTCTAGGCGTCAAGTCCTCTAATGGACGCCTAGGGTTCGTGTTTAGTTTAAGCCTCAAGGATCTTTGATCCCTGTTAGAGTAGGTAACCGTGCTCCACTTGATCACGTAGCATTGGGGCTATTGGTTTGTATTGTTAGTAGTTATTAGAGATGATGACGAAGAAACCTTGTAGCAATAATAATGATATGTTTTATTATTCCGCTGCGTATCGTGTTATTCATTATTATTGTTTATCCCACTTGCTCTAAACGATCCACGAAGTTGTTCATTATAACTTCACAAACTCTACGGCGTAACTTAAAGATAAGTTACGATCGTAGAACTCTCGTTAAACAATTCACCACTTTTACGCCGTAACCTAAAGAATGGTTACGGCGTAACTATCTGGACCATGAAATTCTTCTAAGTCTGGAAATATATACGGCGTAACTTTTTTTTAGAACAGCACCACACTTGAAATCCGACCCCCGAGTTAAATCATCCAAACGGGCAGGCCCCGGGACCCGAACCACTAGGAAAGACCCGCGAAGGAAAACACCTAGAACTTACGGCTTCTCACTAGGAGGAAAACCTGGATATTTTGTCTCTTACGAGACCTGAACCCTGGGTAAAACCTCCTCGAAGCTCCAGAAGGAGCCCAGGTGGCCAACTGAGCTAAGCCATATACGGTGTAACTTATGTTGGAGTTACGCCGTAACCTTGATCAGCGTTGACTTTTGGTCTTCTAGTGTTAATCCTAGTTACGGCATAAGTAGAGTAGGGAATTACGCCATAACTCTTGTCTGGCCAGCATACTCTTGTATATTTTCTTTAATAACCCTCCAATTCCACGTCTTTTTGTTCCTATGCTCATTAATAACCTGAAAATGAAATATTAACGAATAAGAGTATATATTCAAGTAAAATGATACAAATGATGAGCATATTAGGGGGAAATCGACACTAAAATATCAGGACTATTTGATATTATCAAATATCCCCCCACTTGAACTCTACTTTCCCTCAAGTAGACCTTATTAGAATCATTTTTAAAAGGATATCTTCCAAGAGAATTGGAAAATATGAGTTTAAAAACTTCCTATGCTAGAATTTATCAAAGCCGAACACCTCACGAAATGGGAACAAAACACTCATACTCTCTCTATTCTAAGTGTCAATTTCGGGGGGGGTCACTCATTGCACGGTCGTAGCATGTATTCTATTATAGGCTTGGCAGTTACACAAATCTTCACCACTGGAGCTAAGGTCAAGACAAACTTTAAAGGCAACGTTGGGTGAACAATTTTATAAGGCTAAGGTGAATTGTCATTACTAACATGCTACGGCGAAGGAGACAAAGACCATCGATACATGACCAAATCCATGATCAAGACACCAATGACTGCTCACTCCCTCACCTAAGCATGATTCACGACTAAAGGGTAGGATAAGACATGGGATACCAATAAATGGTGAAAAATAAAAGCAAACAAATAGTCTTAGCCTATAACCGAGTTGTCACCGCCCATCGTCCATCCAAAGTCCAAGCTTCAAGACACGAAAACCGGATCATGATGTAATAAGTTAGTGTGCCATGATTAGATGTCATAAAGCGAGGTGCACACTAACTTGGTCTTCAAAAATCTTCAATCGAATGCGATCGAGGTAGGATCCTCAACTCTAGTCCAATAAGCTCCATAAATAAGGATTAGTGCTTATAATACATGCACTATCCTTTTTACAACATTAAACAAATAAATAAACCACTATTTTTTTTCTTTTTTCTTTTTTTTTTTGGCATAACTACAAACAATAAATAGACAACCCCCCCCCCTCCCCCCACTTGAGATGAATCATATATGAGGAATATGGGGGTCTTCAATGATCTTTGAAAATATGTCTTCAATGTAAGCGTGATTCCCGAATCTCACTACCCAAACCTCAAACTTAGGCAAACGGCGACTTCCCAATCATAAATTAAGACTACGGTAGGCTAAGGCGAATAGGTGTAACGAAACAATACATTATATGGGTAAAGAAACGAAAAGAATGGCTCGGAAGGGTGTATCTAGGGGTATCTGGCACTAAAGGTGAGTGCAACAAAATGGTTTAACACGGGGGTCGAAAAGTCAAGGTGACTAATCGATAAACGCACACAATTAAACACAAATGGGCTATTTGGTGTAAATCCTAAACATTGCCTTCTCAAAATGTCTCTTCCAAATGTATCAAGCTAACTCGACACACTACTCATCTATGGTCTCAAAATGATGTAAAAGCCAAGTTCTAAAGTTTACAATACTACCGGCACACTCATTATTTGGTGGATTTGAGTAAAATGGGGAAAATGAAAGGCTAAACCTCACCAAGGAAATCAAAGGTTATAGTGTGCTCGGCTAAGGTCTATTCTAGTTCGGTTAAGAAACACAATTCAAAAGTTTAAAAATTGCATAATTTTTCAAAATAAACTAGAAAAAATGGGCAAATAAAATTCAAGTTATAATTCTACTCTCGTCCCCCCACTTGAAATGTACAAAGTCCCTTTTGTACGCAAATATGTAATAATAAAGGAGAAAAGTAGAATTAGAATGAGAACTCCCCTGAAATTTGCTCCGAATATAATAGAAGGATCATGTTTGAGAAAACGTGCCTTCGCTTCGCCTTACGAGCAAACTCCAAATCCCTGAAATCACGTCACGACCCACAAGCATAAATCTAAAAATAAAAAGAAAATAAAAACAAAACAAAAACCTAACTCACTTTTGTAGGAATCAAGGTTGCATTTAGCGTATGCAACAAGCCTTTTAAACCACTTGGTGTCCCGAGTGGACGAGTGAAGTCTCGTGAGGGTTTACAGGGAACACACCCACAAAGTTCATTTAAAAACTAATACAAGGTTAAGGTATATAAGTTATTTAAAATAAAATAAAAAAATTCTAGTACAGGGGAAAATTATGGCGTAAACTCATTGATTGAATTACGCCGTAAGTAATGACACCTAACAAAACTGCAGATGTCTGACGATGGTTACGGCATAACCATAGCATAAAGTTACGTTGTAGAAACTCTTTGAGAGGAATTCGAGGAGTGAAAGACTCCATGATGCATTTCCAAGCCATCCTTCTTTCTCCAATACCTGCAAAAAGTCATAACAAAGCATACCAAACCAAACCAAACTAATAAAAATGGAAAAAGAAAGGATAATTCGGGTTGTCTCTCGAAAAAGCACTTTTGTTTATTAACGAGTCTTTAAGTTAGACTCAAGGCCATGGTCAGAAGTGATTATTTGCATCTCATGGGAGCTAACATGCCCACGTTCTATCCAGTCAACAACCCTCTCATCCCTCTTGTACTTATCTCCAAGTTCTAAGCATCCCTTGTAGAAATCTTTAATCTTTTGATATTGATAATTGTACCCATTTGCTTTATCTTCTTGACTAATTTCTATCAGAGGTTTGGCCTTGCTTAATTGTCTCTTCGTCCAATGTTTAAAATTTGACATTGTTCTTGGCATCCTAAAGATGGTTTTTGTCAGCCAGACTAACCCTTTTATAGCGTCTTCCTTAAGACCTGATGTTTCCTTGAATGGTCTTCCTAAAATAACTCCTTCTAACTCATTTTCCACAAACTCGCTTGTGTCATCAAACACCATAAAATCAAATAGAAATGTATATATTCTAATAAATACGTGAATATTACTAGCCACTCCAAGAAAGTTATTACCCTTATACTCTAGTTCTTTTTTCATGATTTTATTTTAACTTTCCATAGACCAGATATTTATTGGTGAGCTTGTGTTAACGAAAGGGTGAAAGTTAACAAACCCGATTTTGCAAGTAAGCTGCAAATTGTAAGGATTCTGATGGTGAACTCTCGTGCATGCTTCAAGAAATCTAGCTTAGGTTGGTTGCATGCATGTGTTGCTCTTATTTTCCTGCCATGAAACTAAATCCATAAAATTAAGCTCTTGGTTCGCATCTTCCATCTCTATACCTTTTCTTTGATCATTTTCTTCGAATTCCATGAAAACATCAAAGTTTCCTATAGGGGAGAGATCGTCATGCTTAAAAGAATTTCCTTGAACCGCTTCTTCATTTTTTAGAAATTCTTCCAAATCAAATTCTTCAAGCTCCTGTACTTGGTTGATTACATAAACACTTCCGTTTTGGGGAATAGTCACAATTTCGTTAGCTTTAAAAGTAATTTCTTCCCCTCCTACTTGGTTGATTACATAAACACTGAACCTACCCCTTCCAAGCTATCCTTCTTATCAATCAATTCCTGTAAACATTGAAGATCGTTAGATTTATTCCTAATTAAATCAACTAAATGTAGATTAACAGGAAAAGTTCCCAAACTATCAAGCAAACATTGCTCCTTCACAAGTATCCTTTTTACTCTTTCAGAAAAAGTTGTTGGTTCATTTGATGCTTCATCAGTAAACACCAATTTTGTTTCTTCTATAGTTTCGACAATACTTTCTTCAGCTTCTTCATCTTTTTTTTCCAAACACTTTTTAATTGCATTAGTACATTGCTCTACTTTTATTTCAATATTTTTTATCCCGATATTGTGAGCCTTGAGAGATGAAACGGTGCTTTCAACAAACTTCTTTAGCGTTTCTTCCTCTCGTGCTTGTCTTTTTGTAGATTCATCAATGTACTTGTATACTATCTCCTCTAAGCTTTTTCTATCTTTTGTACCAATCATACTTTTTACTTCCTCTATACGTTGAGTATTTTGCGCTTCTTCTCTTTCCTTTCTTCTTTTCTCAAATTCAAGCGAATAGTCAGTGTCCTTCTTAGTTATTGTTTTCATGACTTTATGTTTGAAGTTATCCCTAGGTCCATACCCTATTTCAATATGCCACTTATGAAAGTGGTCTGCTATCCTTTAGATGGACTGCAAAGCTTGATCTGGTGTCATTCCTGGAATGGGCTTTTGATAATCTAGAAGTTGGTGCGTCGCGGCGTCCAAGCCTCTATAATTTTTTTTTGTTTTTTTTTTTTTTTGATGTTTGTTTAGATCATGTGTGGGACACCTGTAGAGAAGTTCATTATATCTTTCCCAAGCGTGGTAAAGTGTCTCTTCCCTCTCTTGCACAAACCAGTGAATTTCCCTAAGAAGGGTTGCCAGTCTAGAAGGCGGGCAAAATTTTGGTACAAATGCTCTCCGTAGAATATCCCAAGTTGCTTTTGATTCGAGAGGAAGTCGATTAAACCATCTTTTTTCCGATCGAATGAGGGTCATATGGAAATCCTTTAGCATAAGAGTATAATGCGTGATATTTGGAACACCGAAAATGCTTACTATGTATAATATTTCCTCAACGTGTTCTTGGACATCTTCCTCTTCTTTGTCACCAAAAAATTTCTTCTTCTATAACTCTTGGATAATTTGTCCTTTGACTTCAAACTTCACTGTTTTAGGGGTTGATGGTATGGTTACCCCTCTAGTGGAGTTCTCATTAGTCCTACCCAGGTATTGTTCCATGGTAAGGGCATCAATGTCGGGTTTTCCATTTAATTCGGAATCTGAGTCTGAATGCTCTGGTTCATAGAAAGAGAATGTTATGGACCGAAACAGGTGTATTGTTTCTCTTTGCTCGAAATTGTTTTTCCAGATTATCGTACGGTGTTACTAACAAAGGTTTAGCGCATCGAGTTTTGTAACCTGACATATTCAAAAATTAATTAAAATAAAACAAGAAATATGAAAGAACTTATAATTAAAAACCCTAAAATAGCTCCCCGGAAACGGCGCCAAAAACTTGATGTAAGATTTCTAACCAGGTTTTAATATTTATAAAGTCTCGTATACCTAAGGTTTACCTAATGCACTAAAGGGAAGTGTACCCGGTCGTGTATAGTGTAGTTATCGGTAAAGCCGAGGTTATCCCAAGAGCTATGCGTGTGGATCTAATCTAAGTTCTAGTGTCACAGGTTTTCAAGGGGGTTTTGAATAGATTAATTATAAACTAAGAAATGGAAATAAAAATGAAAGCAAATAAACGTGGAAGAGATAATCAATAGGGAGAAATGTGCTAGCCTAATTACCAATCTTGTTATGATATGATTACGTTTTCTAATTAGTCTTTTCTATCGCTCCATATGGGGGTTAAAGTCACTAGACTCCTCGGGTAGATTTGTCTAGCCTATTTTCCATAGCGTCCTATTCCGTAACCAAATGATTACGAGAGTTCGTAGGTTAACCCTATGGAAGAGTCATTATGCACCGCTACGATCTAAGACTTATTCTACAAAACCCGGCCTCTCGGAACTTAGGTTCCCCCCTAACTTCTTAAGCATTTCTATTTGGTAAGTGATCCTTTGGTCAATTCTCACACAAGATAGTGGTAGTCCTATGGTCAATTCTTACCACTATTCGCAATCTATTTTACTAGGGTCCGATGGTCAATTCTTCTAGTGTCCTAGATACTACCAAACATCCATACTACCAAAAAAAGGGTGTCGCGAATAAACAAAGAAAGCATACATATAAAGCGATATGAAAACTAGGAAACTAACTCATAACAATAACAATTTCATTACTAGGCTAAAGCCAAAGGTGTTTAGCCAATCATATTATTACATGCAGAAAATTCAATGTTTAACATCATAAATGAAGACATGTAATTAAATACAAGAATGTAATACGAAATACCAAAACTTATGAAGTGTATGGCCTGAATTCTCCCTTGAAAATGAACTGTATGCTGCTGAATATCGTCCTCCTTGAAGCCCTAAATCGTCCTCTAGTTTTTTTGTGTTGAGAAGATGTGTAAAAATGTTGAATTAGGGCTTGTATTTATAGCCTCGTTATAGTTACGGCATAACCACTAGCGTTAGTTACGCCATCACCTTCATATCTTAGACGATCTTATCCATAGTAATAACTCTACAGTGTAACTTAAAGATAAGTTATGATCGTAGAACTCACGTTAAATAATTCACCACTTCTACGCCGTAACCTAAAGAATGGTTACGGCGTAACTATCTGGACTGTGTTGGAGTTACGTCGTAACCTTGATCAGCGTTGACTTTTGGTCTTCTAGTGTTAATCCTAGTTACGGCGTAAGTAGAGTAGGGAATTACGCCGTTGTTAGAAATGAAGCTGAGCGATATTTACTTGAATTGGAGTAGACAACTAGTATGCGTATAACGCAGGGACTGCTCATGTATAATGGAATAGTTGTCTTATGTTTGGCCTATAAATATCCGTCAAGTCTCCACTTGAGGGGTGTGGGTGTAAATTTATCTTTTAATATCAATAATATCTTTGTTTCCTTTACACCTTCTATCTACTTTCTCTCTCTAAAACTAGTCATGGATTTCATGTACTTTGATCAACCTCGACCTCCCGAACCACATAAATAATCAATCTTTTCAGTCCTACAATTGGTATCAGAGCCATGGTTGCTTATTGTGTTGATTTGTGTGGATTCGTATGATTGTTTAAGCTATTTTTTACCTAGTTTTACACTTGGAAATTTTTTTTTCTATCATTATGGTAAACAGTTTATACAAGTTTTTGAGTATCAAATGGCAAAAAAAGTCTTATGCTTTATAGTTACTCAACTGTCTCTTGTGGTTTTAGTCCCGCTAGCAGTTTTCATCTTTTAGTGACTTATTTTGTTCCATTACCGTGAATATTTGGTCAAAAAGAAAATAACATGGTCAGAATATGTGGTCGGAATTTATGGTCGGAAAATGTGGTCGGTAAAAATCGTCGGAACATATGGTCAAAAAGTCAAAACCCTCTTTTTTCGAGCAAGCCACAACATCCTTAAGTTTCGAATATCTTGTAAAGATATTTGAAAAGATTTTTCGAGCAAGCCTCAAAACCCTAAATTTTTGAACAAGCTTTTTGAACAAGCTTTTCGAGCAAGGTTTTCGAGCAAGCTTCATACCAGTTTTCGAGTATCTTGTAAAGATATTTCGAACAAGCTCTAAAAGTTTCGAGCAAGCTTTAATGCAAACTTTCGAGCAAGCTTCCGTGCAAACTTTCGAGCAAGTTGCTCGAAAAGTGACCAAAAAAGAAAAAGATGAAGATGAAGAAGGACCAAGAACTCAAACCAAATACCAAGACACATTAACCTCAGTTTTTTAAACCATCATCAGTCCTAGAAATGATATCATGAAGAAACGTAGACGAAGAGAAGAACAAATATAATGTAGAAGATAACAGTTTCAAACAACTTCACCTCAGGTCTACTATCAACAACAGCCAACATCACGACTACTACCACATTACAACTCCATCTCATACATCAAACAAGACTCTAATTAAAAACTAAAGATAAACGAATCTCAGTTTGTTCAAATTTGCTTTTAATCTTTTAAAGATTTTCTTTTAGTTGAATATATATCATCATCGATCCTTTTGGAAGAAAACTTCCTTAATATCCGAAACAATAAAGAAAGTTTTCTAAGAAAGCTGTTATAAACTTTTCTTGTTTCGTTCATGACCAAAAACAAAAAGAAAAAACTATACGGAGACACCTACCCGAGACCATTACAATCTTGATGCCAATCTTTACTTCATTATCTTGTCGATTATAAAGGGGTTTAGAGTTGAGCATTTCGTTGGGGATTAAAAGAGAAGAACTTCGTTTGTTTATGTATGATCGATTGATGAATTGGTTATGATTAGTTGATGATGGATGAGATTTAGATCTGTAAAATAAGATGAGTTTGTTTGGTGAGAGGAGCGTTTAAAGTAGTAGGCGGATTATTAAATGTGTGTGTTTAGGGTTGGTGTTAGGAATTAAGCTTAAGCAGTTAAGACTGTTGGAGGTAACAGTTAGGACTGTTGAAGATTGAAGTTAAGACTGCTGAAGAGTGTTGAAGACATGAGCAGTTAAGACTGCTGAGTGAAGAAGTTAAGACTGCTGTGAGAAGAAGTTAAGACGGTTTATGATTTATGTAAAGTAGATAATTATGGAAAATATATTGTGTATATCGTATAAGAATAGATTGATAGTTATCTTGTACAGGAATCCTTGGTCTATAAAAGGATTGCCTAGGTTAAGGTTTAAAGATATACGATACACATAGATACACGAATACGATAGAGTTCATACGTATTAGAAAGATTCAAGGTTGTAAACCCTAGTGATAGGAAGATCACTCGTATTATTTGCTAATAATATTAAATCGTTGGAAGTTATTTATTCTGTGTTTCTTTGTTTATTCTAATCATACAAAAAACACAAGATCTTCTAAGTGCTAGCTAGTAAATTCCGCGTGCTAGGCTAAGTATAATTCTACGTATCACATCTAACACAAGGAGTGTATGTAGATCCGGTCAGTTGGTGTTAAGAACTGTATGTTTAGGGTGAGTTATATGAACCGTATATTATCATTGGTGGTGCATGGATGTGGGCTTATCAGTTTGGATCGGATTTAGAATTGCGTTTGGGCTTAAATGAGTTAACATAAGAATTGCAATGGGCTGATATGAAAAACGTGGTCTGGGCTAACGAATTGAAATTTATCAAAAGATATAATCCGAATTTAAGCTTTTGGATACAAATTTTTGATAATATTTGGTAAATGAGTGGTATTTTGGTATTACAAATTTTCACGGGGATACTAATTTCATGGCTAAATTTTGAACTTTATTGAAATGTGACTACGGGGATTATTATTTTTATTACTTATTTGAGCTTGAAGTGACGTTTCACGGGTGCGTGTACTTAGTATCTCAAAGTCTAGGGGTTGGTTGGATGCAAAACTTTTGGAGATCCTTGTTTTAGCATTTATAGAATAGTGATTAAGATTTGAACATCTAGCTTTGTGTGTGATCTATAAATGCATAAGTTGGTTCTTAATGCTCCCAATAGCTATCACTTTAAGGAGTTACGTTGTAGTGCTAAGTGTCACAAAAGGCTGTGGATTGTTCAAGAGGCGGATATACAATAAAGGATGGATGGTTGGGTATATGCCACTACCTATAATTTAAGGAGTGACGTTGTTGTGCTCAATATAGGTTCTTAATCACACATTAGTACAAGCTTAAGTCATAAGTCTGGAAATTTTACTTCATTCTCAAGTTTGTCATATCGGGTTGTCTCCATACGTAGTCATTTACTATTAGCTAGTGGAAGTGAAAAGAGGTTCGATAAGAGGTTGATCTGAAGAGAATTATAGAGAGAATACTTATCGACATCCACTCATGGGGTATTGATTTGTATGTTGCTTCCAGTTGATATGTTTATGTACACATATGCATGATGAGTCTGAGAGATCATCATCATCCTGGAGGGAGAAATGTGTACATCAGGGCTTTTATTGAAGAACTAGAAGCATTCTAAGTGAGTTGAAGATGTCGATATGATGCTCCCCAAACAAACCTGTGAAGAAGTTACAGATTATCAGTCTATGATCCATTTTCCGCTGTGCATGACAAGATAAGAGACTGAAGACAATTTGGGCAGAATTCAGAGAAACTTCTTCTACAAGCATCAGGGTTATATCAAACGGGTTGTCAATTTGGGAGGGAGCATGTAAAAGAAAAGGGCTTACTAATTGGGAAGGAGTAATAACCCAATTAGATCATTACAGTGATTCTACAAGTAATTCAAGCAAGTTGAGGAAGATACGAGAAGATCAAGAGATATGAAGACATCTTCAGAGGCAACTGCAGTATTTCAGCATTGTATTCATTATTGTTATGTACTTGTTAGGAATCATTGTAACCAATTCACGTATATCTCCAACTGGAGGGAGATTGTTAGAAATGAAGCTTAGCGATATTTACGTGAATTGGAGTAGACAACTAGTATGCATATAACGCAGGGACTGCTAATGTAATAATGGAATAGTTGTCTTATGTTTGGCCTATAAATACCCCTCAAGTCTCCACTTGAGGGGTGTGGGTGTAAACTTATCTTTTAATATCAATAATATCTTTGTTTCCTTTCCACCTTCTCTCTACTTTATCTCTCTAAAACTAGTCATGGATTTCATATACTTTGATCAACCTCGACCTCCCAAACCACATAAATAATCAATCTTTTCGGTCCTACAGCTGTAACTCTTGTCTGGCTAGCATACTCTTGTATATTTGCTTTAATAACTCTCCAATTCCACGTCTCTTTGTTCCTTTGCTCATTAATAACTTGAAAACGAAATATTAACTAATAAGAGTATATATTCAAGTAAAATGATACAAATGATGAGCATATTAGGGGGAAATTGAGACTAAAATATCAGGACTATTTGATGTTATCAATTTCCTCCCCATTTTCAGATTTGACCAAAATTTTATTTTTGAATTGAGTCTTGAAACTAATTTTATTGAAAAGTTCATTCAAAAACATTCAAGATTGGTTTTTACTTCATTAAAATCCGACGCACAGTTGATTTTCTATGAATTTTTGGAGTCTGTCTAAAAACTGAAAATGCAGCCCACGGATCCGTATTTTACGGATCCGCCCACGTAAAATACGGATCAGCGGATCCGTGAAAAGTGGGTTATTGGACAGAATACGTTTTAAGCATTTTTGACACATGGATCCCTTCGATTGGGATACGTCTTATATTTTAAGAAGGTATTCAAGCTAGTATAACAAGTTATATCTAACAACAAAACTAATTAGTAAAAAGCAAAGAAATACTTTTCATATTATGTTCCACTTCATAGGTAATTTGATACATGGACCGTACTCCATTTTGAAAACCATTTGTTTTTAAAATTAGAGCGACGTGGCTCTGATACCAATTGTGGAAACCGTAGAGGAGGGGGTGAATACATTTCCGATTAAAAACTTAAATCTTTTGTATCAAACGACCGATCAAGCATGACGTAATATGAAAAGTAATAATGATAGTTCTACGACTATCATATCAACATAAACATAATCACAACACAAAGACATAGAACAAACATAAACACAATGCAAGTATAAAGCGATAAATGTAAATGTAAAGGTAAAGCGATAAGTAAAAGGAAATGCAAACCGGACTCGGTGATTTATAGTGGTTCGGCACGAAGCTCTCTTCCTCGCCCTACTCCACTCCATGAGTACCCAACTCGAGAGTTACTTCACTAGATCAACAAGCTCCCTTCTTGGCGGAGAAAACCTTGCACGCGTCGCTTACAATATTTACCGATACTAAGCTAGGTATCGAGTTCTTCTTCTGGTACAACCAAACCCGTTATGTTTTGTGATCCAACATAACAAACCTTGTGTTTTATGGCCTAAACACATAAAACTCCTAACCTCTAGTTTGTTGTATAATAGTGATACAAGATGGTGTATGATAATGATCCAAGACATGAGTGTCTAGTGGATGTGAGTTCCTAATCTAAGTGAACTTCTTGTCATAAGAAGCCTTCAATGAATGAAGATCATAAGTGCTCCAATCTTGTTGTGATTGATTTTCATGTGTTGGTATGCTTGTGGTGGATGAGGATGGCAAGATCTCTAGGCTTGCTTGGATGGAAGATCAAGTGAGAACATGCTTGCAACAAATGAAAGTTAGAAGCATCATGATCAAGATTTGGTGAGGATTAAAAGACTTGAGAATGTGTGTTATGACATTGCAAAAGCTTGGTTTTGATGGTGACTAAAGTGTGTGAAAATATGTGGGAGAAAAGCTGGAAAACCATCAACCAAAAGTGTGAGAAATAAGTTCTATTTATAGTGAAAACTTGCTGTCCAAAACTTGCACCCCAGAGGATCCACGGATCCATAAAATATGGATCCATCCATATAAAATACAGATCCTCAGGGTGTCCTAAGAAAACACTTTTTTGTCTATTGTTATTTTCACTTCCTTGTCCTAAATTAATTTTAAATTGTTTTCTTCTAGAATAACTTGGGGACTAAGGGTTTAATTAAATAAGTTTTCATTTAATTAATTACCTAAAATAAAATGTCTAGTTATTTTATTAGATGTAATTAGTGAAAAACATTTTTCTTAAATGTGTTTAAAAATGTTTTAAGTGTTTTAAACATTCTCAATGGTTTGTTAAATGGTTTGATCATAATGTAAATTAACAAACATATTTGAACCTGTTGTTGAAGCATGTCGAGAGGTGTTGATGAATGCATGCTTTGATGATTTGTGTAAACGAGTAACTTGTACATTTTACGTTATGTATTACAAGTTGCATGTTTGTCATCATTAAAACATAAGAGACCGTTTAGATTAAATATCGTAATATTTGCACTAACGGCAGCATGTATATCATATACTTTTATAGTTTTAGTTTATTAAAAATATACTAAAAATACTATTACAATAATAACAAAATATGTTTCATACCTCCTGTCATGAATCCAAATGGGCGTTTCTTTTTGATAAATCTGATAAACACTTTAATCTTCTGCTCGAACACTTGACATATTGTGTCGGCTCTGTCTGAGGCATTAAGATGTGGATACTCTGCCATGTATCTTTGGATTTCAGGCCAATTCATATTGCAAGTGAATGTTATGAAGAACTGCGGATTACCATGTTTTTGGCAAATTGCAAGCGCGTCCAAGTAATGACTATACATATATCGCTGGCCGCCAGTAAAAGAAGAAGGAAGCATAATTCTTGACCCGTCTTCAGAACCATCATGATCCCCTCTTGAAATAGCATCGTACAGGCCTGATAGATATTCACCTTGAATATCGCTTTGATGCTTTCTATAGAAGTCCATCCTATTCTGTTCTATACAACAGTATACGCCCACAACGTATTGTTGAAAAAGCCACCCTATCCGGAAAAGCAAATCATAGGAATCAGGTCTTGGATGTAACTGGTACGTGTAAAATGCGTTCATTGACACGTGTTTTGCTCTTTCACTTGGGTTTGCAGATCTTAATTTAAATTTTATGTGAAACCCGGGTTGGCCATAGATGAAGATCAACAGAAACTGCAATGACATATAAGATTGATGTAGCTTGTTAATTCTCTGAGGTGGACCGTCCTTGTGTCGAATAATAATGTCGTAGTCTACTTCGGCTGTAGGACCACTGTCAAAAACTATAACTCCAAGAGTGTTAGACGTTGGCAGCTCATAACCACGTGCTCCTTCAGCATTGTAAAGCCTTATTTTGAAATCTGGTATGCTTGTTTGATTGCATATATCTCTTGCAGTTCTGAATATATGTATCTAAGAAGTGAATAAGCCCTTGAACTATTTCTGGATCTAAGGTAGCCCGTTCAGAATTCGAAAAATGGCTCATCCTATTTTGCACTTCATTGTGCGTGTCGTAAATATATAGCTGTAAGAATCTAGGTGTGTCATCTCCAAGAGGACAGAGCGATCCAATCCAATGATATATTTGACCTGATACTTTGAACACATATGGACCTCGTCCAGTGTTGATTGAGGTGTCGATATCAGCACCGATTGAAGTCATTGCAAGCATTTGATTGTAAGCTCGGATATTTTCCATAAAAACACTGTCTGTGAATCGACACGCTACCTTACATTATGCGTACCGCCTCGAGCTGCCCGTTGACCTCCTCGTCTACTCTGTTGTGCTGATCTTGTTGCCCTTCTACGTTCAGAACCTTCTTCAGGATAGGCAACATCGATTGCTGAGATGGGATCCTGTTAGGAATATAAATATTCAGTTGAAGACTCGGTCACCCCGAGTACTTATTAGTACTCCATAGCTCGTAGGATTATTAGTAATATTAGTAGTAGATTAGTTATTATAGATCTAGTGGAGTGGGTCGGGTCTTTACCCACTGTCAGCTCGCTCCACAGCCCACTCGGGGCATATTATGTAATAGTATAAATACCCCTCTCCACCTAGGGAGAGGGTTGGACCTCATTTTACTATCAATCTAATATCACATTTGTTTCTCTCTCTACAAGGTTCCACTTCTCTCTCTACCTCCTTCTTCTATTCGATCCATCCACAAGCTCCAAACTTGTGTTTCTTTGTTAGTGAATATACTACAATTGGTATCAAGAGCCATGGTTAGGTTCACATAAGGGTATATTCACGGATTGGTGAAGGTTTGGAGTGGTTTTGGTTCGAGTAGAGTTTTTCTTAAAAATCTCTTTTGTGCTTTGTTTAGTTGATAAAAGGTGTTAGATCTTGTACTTTCTAGCTTAGGGATAGTATAGAAGTAGTGTTTGGTGTTTGGAATCATAGTTTTAGGCTTTGTGTGGTGATTTTTGGCTGATTCGAAGGTTAGAACTAAGTTTTTCTTCGTAGCGTTTTGTCTCTCGGTAAAACGTTCATAGTAGCGTTTTGTGTTTTGCTGGGAAAGTGAAAGTAGCGTTTTGTGGTTCCTCGAGATTGGGTTTTGGCACTTTACCGGATTTGGCAAAAACGACAAATCGCTACGAAAGCGACTTGTCTGGCGTTTTGTGGGTTGCGTTTTGACCAAAATAGTGACAGCTCTGTCTTCTAGTGACTTGCGTTTTGTGGGTTGCGATTTGTGTCCGTCAGAGTAGCGACTTGTCTCTGTCAGAGTAGCGACTTGTCTCCGTCAGAGTAGCGACTTGTCTGTTGCTGTTTGTATTATCAGACTAGCGATTTGTCTTTTGCGATTTGTGTCCATCAGAGTAGCGACTTGTCTCCGTCAGAGTAGCGACTTGTCTGTTGCGGTTTGTATTGCTGGGTGAAAGTGACAGCTTTGACTGGTCAAAGTTGTGTTTTGACAAAGTTGCGTTTTGACAAAGTTGCGTTTTTACAAAGTTGCGTTTTGACAAAGTTGCGTTTTGACAAAGTTGCGTTTTGACCAAAGTTGACTTTTTACGTCAAAACTTCAAACGGCTATAACTTTTGAACCGTAACTCCGTTTTCAGCCCACGACCTGTCAAAACGACCGTGAGACCGAGGAGAAGGACACGTTGAATAAATTTATTCATTCAACCCAACTTTCAAAGCCTGAAATCGCTCCAGAAAGAAGTTATCGAGCTGTGAAGTTGTCAGACCATAATTTCACCGTAACAACTTGCATCAACCAAACCAAATCGCAACTAAACAACAGATCATCAAGTCTACCAAACCTTCATCATAACACATATCAAGCATCATTTCACGGTTTATTCTTGATTTTGTAAAATCCCGCGAAAGAATCTATTTCTCGGTTTAAATCATAGACTTGTAAAATCCCGTGCACGTTAATATCATGTCAAATACTTCAGATTCTGCTATATCTGATATACTCAGATTGTACAACATGATTGACAATCAAAAGATTCCTAAAGATGTACAACAGATAAACGTGTTTGAGTACGTTAGTGCCAATAGAGACTCTGTTAGCTCGAATTCTCAAGAGAAAAAGCTTCATCAGCCACAGACAAACGTTGTTGAGTCAAATACTGCTAGGAACAACGTGTAACATGTGAAACACAACGAAGCATTGGCTGAACCTAATGGGGTATCTTCTGTCATTAATAATGATAATGTGTTGCATGAACAAAAGATTCACGACAAAGTACAACAGACAAACGTTATTGAGTCAGATAATGTTGATATGGGAAATAGCGATGTTTTCCCATATGAAAAATATGTGAAGCACAACGAAGTGTCTGTTGTACCTAGTTGTGCATCTTCTGTTCTAAATGATGACTATGTGCTGCATAAGAACATTGTGTTTGTCCCTGATGATACCTTGACCACTAAACTTAACATATATAAAGAACAAGTGGCCTTGTATGAACAGCGTGCTAAGTTTGAACTAACTGAACGTGAGCAGAAAATGGAAGGTCAGTTGCGTACACTTATAAAAGACTATAGAGTGAGAGAAGAAACATTAAAACAAGAGTTGAATTCTATGAAAAGCCAGCTAGATATGTCTGTTAAACAAAAACAGGAAGTACAGAATTGTGTGAATAGGCTTAAGCTAGAATTCAAAGATAAAGAAACACAACTCTTAAATGATTTCTCCAAACTTAAAACATTAAAGAATAAGCTTGAAGATAAGTTGTACACACAAGACCAAACCAGACAGACTGCCCAAATGATTCATAAGCACAGAAAGTTAAGTGACAAGCATAGTGAAAGCAATGTAGGTGAATCAAAATTAGCTCTTCTTAAGATTGCTAAGGTAGCCCAACCTGCATTATATGATGCCAATGTGATGATTATGCCCAATCATGAACCACCTGAGGTTGTATCCTTGAATGTGGCTGATGAGATAGAAATGCGAAAAAGAGAAAAAAATGAATGAGAAAATGAGGGATCCCATATGCATAGACAAGCGAGTAATAGTCAAACCCCATGATTATTATGAGGAGAATCGCTTGACTGTGTTTGCACCTCAAAAGAAGTTAACGCCTGAACAAATATTTTGGAAGTATGATACTGAGAAATTAAAAGCTGATGAACTTAAAGCCAACACCCCATCCCTTAGAAAAGTTGCGTCCATAACGGTGTATCCTCCCAATACACCTAGGAATTTGGTTCCTTTGTCTCTTCCCACTGAATGCAAAACCTTAATTAGCTTATACGTGCTTTGGCAACTATTTGCTGATTTTGATAAAACATGTAAGATGAGAATCACACCAACCGGAATTACTGAGGGGGAAAGGTGTTTTTAACATGCAAAAAGGTGTTACTTAACTGAGGTCATGCCATTCTTTAAACTACTCAAAGAACATTTTGAAGGGATGCAAAATACTCTTAAAACAGAAGTAAATGAAATAAAGGCAGTGTTTAAAGATATGGAAAATGAGGTAACTCAAAATGTGATAGAACTTAAGACTTGTGAGATTGAAAGAAAGAACATTCTCATCACAAATGAGAATTTGATTGCTAGATGTATTGCACAAGATGTATTTTATACTGCTACTGATTCTGCATTATCTACTTGTCAATTTCATGAGTATTCTATTGCGTTGAATGTTACCCAGAATCGTGTTGTTGAGCTTGAGGGGGAGAATGTGAAATTGCTTGACAAAATTCAAAATGATGACCATGATAACATGGTTAAACATTTTTCAAAACTAGAGGTTGATTATCTAAATCTGCAACTAAAATATCAACATTTAGAAGAAAAATGCAAAATATCAAATGACAAGACATCCTTGGATGCTCCTGAGTTTGATACATATTTTGAATTAAGCAAACGAGATGAAAAGATTCAAGCTCACACAAACACGATTCGACTGTTGAGGGCCCAAATTGCCCAATTGAAATCCAACAAGTGTGATGTATATGGCACCAATAAACCTTCGTCTTCAGATTCTCAGAATTTTCAATATCAAGACACCATCAATAGGTTACATTATGAAAATGAGTGTTTTCGAGAAGAAAATTCTAAGATTAAACAGCATTACAAAGAGTTATATGACTCAATTAGAGTTACAAGAAATAGTCATAATGAAAAGATAACTTCTTTGTTAAATGAAATTGAGAATCTTAAGACTCAGGTGAAAGGAAAAATGCTATGCGCCTCTTGTAATTGTGTTGCATCAAAGGTCTCTGCTTGTAAAATGTACGATGTTGATGTGGGGCCTATTCCATTTCCCATGAGAAACAACAGACTTGTCCATCATATGTATCTCTGTCACCTTAGGGATGGACTTGACACTCTTCGTGAGGTTGTGGAAGAGGACAGAATAGAAAAACCACTTGATAAGGCAGTAGGTTATGCCTGCGTCCTCACAAAAAGGATCCAGGAATAGTTAGAATATGCCATTGGCACGGGTCCCAAGTCTAGCAACCAAAGAGATAGATTAGGTGCATCATCATCCACTACCAAGAACAAGCATGTAACCTTTGAGGTACCTTTGGAAACTTCAGATCCCAGCACATCAAAACATGTTCAGCAACCAGAAGTGAAAAAGACTAAGATTCCCATCAGTTCCTCTACAGGAGTTAATAGTGACACTAAAGCTAGCAAGTCAAAACCTAGGATAAACATAAAGAATTCTAGGACTTCACCAGCTAAAAGTGTTCCTAAAAAGAAAGTAGAAGACCACATGAGGAACAATAAGTCAGAATTGAGCAAAAAGAATCATAATTCAAACCCTAATTCACTTTGCAAGACATGTAATGAATGCTTAATTTCGCGTAATCATGATAAATGTGTTGAGAAATTTCTGAAGTTGTCCAACAAACCCCCAGTTAAGAAAGTTTGGAGAGCTAGAGAAATTAAGCAAACTTGGAAAGCAACAGGAAATAGGTTTACTGGAAGGAAATTCACTTTAGGAGAACAGTGCCCTTTAACTAGGATAACTAAATCTAAAGTAGTGCCTGTACGTCAATGGAAGCCAACTGGAAGGAAATTTCCTGTAGGAGAACAGTGCCCTTTAATTAGGTCTACTTCCACTAGCATTCCAACTCCTACTGAGACTCGGGCGAATGATGCTTCTGTTCCCACTAACCAACTGGACCCCAACTTAAATTGGGGATCCGGCACTCCAAACTCTCCATTTTTGTCTGTTTTCAAATGCAGGTCGTACGGATTGTCCTTTGACATTTGGACTCAGGCTGCTCACAACATATGAGGGGAATTGACAATGACGTCTGTACACATCAATGCAGGCCTCGTTCTTCATCGACAATGATGTCTGTTCATATCAATTCAGGCCTCGTTCTTCAAAGAAAAGAAAAGTGTACGCTTGAGTGCACTTTATCTTCAAAAGAAGAGGAATCTTCTTATTTATGGCCATTCTCATCAACAAGTTTCATGCTCTTTCCGTGCTTATTCAGTCTTCAAGTGGATCGACGCATATTGGAGTATATTTTTATTCACTTATTCAACCAAAAATTGCAGTTGACAGGCATATGCAATTTTTGAGGGGGGGGAAAGGGTGAATAAACAACATGTCAATCTTCAAGAACCGTCAAGTGGAGCTACTTACCGTTGATGGTATTCATATTCACTCGTTCAATCATCAAAAATTGCAGTTGGTAGGCATATTCAATTTTTGAGGGGGGGGGGGAAGGGTGAATATTCTACATGTTGATTGATGATTGAGAAACGGTCATACGACTCCTGAATACGTCAGTTCAGGAGTCGTGCAAACCATGGTTCTCCAACACTACATCTTCCTCCGTCTATCAAGGTGTTGAAGAACATGCCCATGGAATGCTAATCGACATCGTCTCACGGGCTGGTACAATCAGCAACAAAGGGTTTCTAGTCAATGTTTCATGTACACGTCATTACGCTGCATGTACACATCATGATGATGATTCCGATTAATCGTAACCATCATGGGGGAGAGAAATGTGTACACCAAGGATGCACAACAGGTTCACGTGATCGAGCTTAATCATTTATTCCGGTGTTGATAACCGCAGAGATGATCAGTGGTTCAACTTGTTACCTTGGTATTAACGTTTCACTGTTACGTCATGGGCTGATTAATCGTAACCATCAGGGGAGAGAGAATGTGTACATCAAGGACGCACAACAGGTTCACGTGATCAGGGCTTAATATCCAAGGATGGATACATACTATAGATGATCAGTGGTTCAACTTGTTACTTTGGTGTTATACTAAATACTGAAGAAGGTCGAGTCGTCAGTCTATTCTACATTCTCTGTTGTGTGTTATCATCTCATGTGTATACTGCGGGCTGATGGGTTGTATGTAAGGTTACTGGAAGACATGTGGTGAGATGAAGATGGTTGGTATTTTGTTCCTCCATATTGGGCAATCTTGAAGAAGGTCGAGTCTACAGTCTACTCTACATTCTCCGCTATGTGTTAGAAGACTAAAGATGGCATGCATTTGGTTATCAAAAGACTTCTTCATATTATGGGCGTTCATCCAAAGTCTTCTTTCTATTATGGGTGTTCATCAGAAAGGTTGTCAGATTGGGGGAGAGCACTAATTAGGGGAGAGTGAAAAGCCTGAATTAATCCCTGATTAAATGTGCCCACATTACTCTTCAGCAAGTAAAGCGATGGCAGCGGAGATATTCTGGAAACTGAGGAGTAATGGTTTTTGTTTCGTATCCTTGTATATATTTGCTTCATACATTTTTGTAAATAGATACATAGAAAACCTGCTAATTGTAAATAGAGAAACATAAAAAAAAAAAAAAAAAAAAAAAAAAAAAAAAAAAAAAAAAAAAAAAAAAAACCACCAAACCAAACCATAAAAATTGAAAAATAGAAAATACCAAAAATAGTTTCACCTAGGCATGTCTTCTGTTTATCGATAACATTTACGGTCTTAGAAATGCCATTCAATAATGACACGGGACTTTAAATAAAGCTCGAGCAGAAGTTAAAATGAATTGTTAAAACATGTCTAAATGGCTTGCTATTTCTTCAGATAGCAACCCGCGCTTCAAAATGGGGAAAGCACGTCGCCAAAAAGACGGCTGTTCCTCCAACTGGGTGATGTTCACCTAGGCATGGATTACTTTATATCCATGTTTCTTCGATCTAATGTACGCTTCAGTGCATCATTTCGTATAAAAGAAGAGAAATCTTCTTTATATCATAAACTTTCCAGTTCTATGATTCTTTAGGAGAGTTTTTGATGTTTCACAAGGTGGTAAATTGGACTTAAATTTTCACAAATACTTCTCATTCAATTGAATGACTACAGCTCTTTAAATAGAAAACGGGTCATAAATTGAGGGGGAGAGTCTTTGTTCAAATTTTTGTCACCTTTTTCTAAATATTGTGCAACATCAGCAGTGACACTCTCTCTTGGTTTGAGGGGGAGTATTGTATACTCCATTATCAGAAAACATTAAATCAGACACATTTTCTCCCACATTTTTCTAACTTATTTAAATCACTTGGGATCACAAATCTCAATTGGTTTGAAATTTCTGATCGGGGGAGAGAATGTGATTTAAATATGAAATCTGATAAAATGTGATGCTTTGGAACGTATAATGTTCGCTCTCCCATATGTGCTAAACTCTTTTGTATATCAATGCACATATTGAGGGGGAGCAGATGGTTTGTGGAAACAAAAAGGATTTGGCATCGCAAGAGATCGTGACTCAGTCTTGACAAATGAATTGACGAAACTTGAATTGTCATCAATCGAAAGGATACGTCTTGGCCGGGTAATAATTTCAAGCTGGTCTAACCAGTGATGTAAGCGTGTCTCGAAAAGGACGTATCTGAGTAGAGTGTACCATTTCGAGAAACTTTCTGTGGATTTGACCAGGCCGGGTAATAATTTCAAGCTAGTCTAACTAGTGATGTAAACGTGTCTCGAATCGGTCAAGTTCACGGAAAGTGGGTCAATTCAAAAAGTGCAAGCTCTACCTATCATGTGCAAATTTATAAAACAATCACTCGAGCACATGTTGAGGGGGAGCATTTGAAAAATATAAAACTCTCAAGTGTTTACAAAAATTTGGTTCAGATTCGTGAACACTTTGAGAGATTTTTCAAAGATTTGGTTTGGCAATCGTGGAAGAACACCAAAGACCGACCACTTTGATTAATGTATGGAGTTATAAGGATGGTTAGGTTAGGCTCAAGTTCCCACGATCCCGCCAGAGCCAGAGGGATCTACCCAGGGACAATCCACTAGTTAGTGTAAAAGTCCTTAGGTATGATTAAAAAGGAGAAAAATGGATAAGGGAAAAGTGCCGACTGAGATGGAGCTAGTACTGGAACAAACCCAACAAGGTGCTAGTTATGAAGTCTCGGTAAGCACTAAAGGGGTTGAAGAATGAAAAAGAAATGTAAAGATAAAGGGTGAAAAAAAAAGAAGCCCTCCTTACACTTTAGGCAGAAACCGGGTCAATACATATGCTGTCAGAATCACTTAGTTGATTGCTGGCATTGAAGAAAAAGTATCATGGACCCAGTGATACACTGCACAACCCTCCCTAGCCACTCAAGGTCCCTCAAAGGACTCTTGTTTCACTTGTCACGGAGATCAATACATTGCTATTGTCTCTCTCACTCCGAGTTAGATGATATTGAAAAGGTGGCAGTCCTCTCCAGCCTCCGATCACTAAATCAAAATGCACTATTGAGTCTAGAGCCAAGAGATCATCCATTAATCTCATTAGGACACATTTCCAATATACTTGTTGTTTCATACACCGTGAAAAGCAAGAAAATATATATGAAGAGTCCTACGCATTATCCTAGTGGTATTGCCAGAACATCCGAGTGATACGTAAAGTATTCACAATGAAGATGGAAATCCTTCTAGAGCCAACATCAAACAAGCTCTTGGTGGGTAACATGTGAGATCCTTCGTGGATCATGCTTGTGACAACTGGAAAGAAACGATAGGGCGATTCAAATTTGAATCAAACTTGTTCCAGGATATGGATTGACGGATACTTTTGGAAAATCTTTCAATGTGCTCACCAACAAAGTTTCGAGCACATTGATTGTGAAAATTTTCAAACAAAAGTATTTTTGACAGAAATGTGATTCAATTTATAAAACTCTTGTCGTGTTGCACAAAATGTTTATCCAGTGGCACGCAAGTGATTTTTATAATCAATTTCTCGTCAATCAATGGGTGTTTAATTCACTGATTCACTCTACCGTGCTTTCTGCTTTGAGACGTTCCGGTATGAGAACATGCTTAGTATGATGATTCTGACATTAATTTTTTGGAAGACTCATTACTACTAGCTGGAAATTCCTGTCAAGGAGAATCTTCTTTAAAGGGGATTCTACCTGATCACAGGTCGGTCTTCACAGAACCGAAGGTTAAATCCAACTGCCACATCGAACGAATGACAAAGCCATATTCGTTCTCCAACTTTATTGCTAACTGTTTTATTTCAGATTCATATAAAGATGGTGATGGTGGTTCCTGATTCCAGCAGAGATGTGTCAATCCACTCTCCATGCTCACTCTTCAAATTCATTATCAAAGACATCATGATAGTTGAAAGACCTACAATACCGCTTCTGCAACTCTGATGAAATCTATCATGATCCAGAAAAAGTGTGAGCATGCGTGTCCAACAGTCACAACAATTTACATGGAGGCATTTCTACAATGGATGAGCTCAGAGATTTACGGTGGCTGATGATCTCATAGAAGGCTCAAAGATCACAACCTCACATAAAGACGATGCTGCAAGATGACGTGAAGACATATGATGGATGATAACTTCAAGGATACTCAAAGATCATCCAAGATAAAAGATCAGTCATCAAAAGTTCACTGCTGAAGGCACAAAGATTGATGATATAGAAGAATCAAAGTCTACGAGCTATGAAGTCAAGATCCAAGGATAGAGTGCTAGAATTCAGAATATTATTTCCGGGGTGACCTCCCTTAGGGGGAGATTGTTAGGAATATAAATATTCAGTTTAAGACTCTGTCACCCCGAGTACTTATTAGCACTCCATAGCTCGTAGGATTATTAGTAATATTAGTAGTAGATTAGTTATTATAGATCTTGTGGAGTGGGTCGGGTCTTTACCCACTGTCAGCTCGCTCCACAGCCCACTCGGGGCATATTATGTAATAGTATAAATACCCCTCTCCACCTAGCGAGAGGGTTGGACCTCATTTTACTATCAATCTAATATCACATTTGTTTCTCTCTCTACAAGGTTCCACTTCTCTCTCTACCTCCTTCTTCTATTCGATCCATCCACAAGCTCCAAACTTGTGTTTCTTTGTTAGTGAATATACTACAGATCCTGATTCTCTGCATAAATAGAGTTATAAAATATTGTAGAATTCTTGTTTTGAAGAAACTTTGGTTCCTAAGAAACAAAGTTAAATGTTTACCTTCATTTGGTGGAACACTGGGTCCTTCACCAAAGGGGTCTGCACTGTGGTCTGTGATGGCATGCGTAGTCTGTGAATTGACACGTTGCCTTACATTACGCGTACCGCCTCGAGCTGCCCGCATACCTCCTTGTCTACTCTGTTGTACTGATCGTGTTCCCCTTCTACATTCAAAACCTTCTTCAGGATAGGCAACATCGATTGCTGAGTTGGGATCCTGATTGTCTTCATACATAGAGTTATAAAATATTCAACAAACATTTTTTTGTTAAAAGTAAATTTCCATGTTTAAATAAAAACCCATTGTATAAAATTAATTACCATGGCCTGAATTGGGTTGAGAATTATGCAGAACAACACGGCGCCTGACATTACGCTCAAAACCCTCTGGTTTTCTTAGCCTTCTTTGCTAACTATGTTGGACTGATGTATTGGCATTTGCAGAATCAAAATCTTCGTTGGAAGGTGCATAAGTGAGGACCAAGTTAGCGTCCGAATTATCTGCACAAACACATATTTATGTTTACTTTTTCTTACTTTTCTTTATAAAAAATATCCAAAAGCATTGTGCAAAAGTTTACATGCCTACCTTTTGTCTGGTGTAAACTGGATGATCCTGCAGATGTGTAAATATTTTTTCTTGAAGCGAGTTGCGAAATACAGGTACCAACACGTTGCCTGACATTCTGGCCAACATCTTCAATCTATTTTTTCTCATTTCGTCTAATACTGTTTAACCATCTTTTGTGCCAGTTAATTCTTGATTGCAGAATGGAATTCTCATGAGGGAAAGGCGGCTGAGATGAGGTGTGAGGCTGTCTAAAATCTACATCCCATTTTTTAATATTGTAGTTCTCTCCAGGTACATTTTTTTAATCTGACGAAGAAGATTGACCTACATAAAATAAACAGTCAACGTGAGATTTCAGTTGTACTTATGTTATTAATAATTGTATGAATAATTTAAACTGAAGTAACCTTGAGTAGGCAGAGCAGCTTTTGTTGAAAGATTTACATCATCAACATTGTAAACGGATGGTGTTGATTGAGTATCGGTGTATAAACTCTGACTTCCATCATTTTGTGGTTCACAGAGAAAAGGCAACCATGTACTTTTAGGATTGTTTGATGTTTGTTTATTAGGATATTGAGTATTACTATTGTGATAGTCAGTGTTTGATTTGGGTCACATAGTTGAAAACAGCAATACACAGACGTTTTGTCACCAAAAGCATAAACATAAAAAGCGGCAACTAATAGTATTTTAGCAGTAAGCATTATTAACAACAGACACATTGTCAAATAATAGTTTGCAAACAGTGGAAACAAAGTAAAATGTTAGAACCTAATATGAAGAAAAAATGGTTTAAAAGCAAATAACCTTCACACCTTTTAAATATCCAACTCTAAACAATCAGCATAATCTAAAGTAAATCTAAATGTCTAGGTTAGCAACTCTGCCTATTGTTTCATGTACCCACATCTTACAGAATTTACCCTACGTTAGTATAATTTAAAGTAAATCTAAGTGTGTAGGTTAGTAACTTTGCCTATTGTTTCATGTTACTGCATCTTACATAATTTACCCTATCCAATGAACATTTATTCCTAATTTTGGCTAGCATACTCATCTGAAATAAGGCAAACAGCTAAAATCATCAAAAATCCTAAAATAGCAGTTAGTAAAGTTGCAAATCTTAAAATTATACCTATTAAAGCTGCAATTCTAATATTACGAAACTTAAGTTAAAAATAAAGCATAAAGATTTCAAACCTAGTAACAATGCTTATTTCCTGAAACAAAGTAGATCCAGATGATGCAAATAATTGACCTAACACAAATGATCTTGATGATACTTTAAAAGATAAGGAAAAACAAATTTGTGGATAGGAAAGAAAGGGGTTCTGTACCTGGCAACAAATGGCAATAATATAACCACAAACCATAATAAAAAAATTCTATCTTTGTAGCTGTGACCATACCTCCCATCACCAAGACACTGTACCCTCATTATAATATAATTTTCCTGTAGATTTTACTGTGAACGCTCTCATAAAAGCACTATAGATGCTTTGGTCTCGGATCGGGTAAAGTTTGTTCGGACGGTTTTTTTCGTCGGTGTCGGTTTAGCCGGAGGCGATAAGAATGGGAGAGAGATGTGAGAGACAAACGTTATTATCCAGACGGGCCCCAAATGTTTTTTTTTTGTATGGGCTAGCAAATGCAAACCGGGCCTAAAATTTTTGGAAACCAAGCCCACGCATTTTGTTCTTTCTTTATAATGTTTTGGCCCAACATATGTAGCAGTTGTTGTGAATTTTGAATGCTTATGTAATTACAAATGTTGGAATCTAAGGTACTTGTAATCGTGATTAAGTGACATACTATCTCAACATGACCTCTCATGTTCAAATTGAACATGAGAGGATCTCAATCGCATTGGGTCTTTGTCAAAAATGTTAGTGCATGAATGAGTTTCAAAAAAAAAATTATAAACTGGTTATAAAAAGTTACTGCATCAGTTCGACCCTTGCCAGAAAAAGACCCGGGTTTTCACCAAACTTTAACCTGTTGACAAATAAAATCAGATCAAGTGTCATTCTTGAAGCGGAGTAAGATGTTTGTCTTAACTACAATATAAGAGTTACATCTGTAGTTAAGTTTAGGTATTGAGAACCTTCATTCTAATAAAGATACAGTTAAAACGACCTATTATAATATATACTAAAGATGATTTTTCGACGGAACAATTAGTGATTTTTTAAGGTTCCCGTTATACATTAATTCGCAACATCATTGGGCCATTGAAAAGGAAACAGTGCATGTTCAGGCCCAACAGTGTTGTAATGGGTTGTGTGTTAGTTTCCAAATGGCTAGATCGTGTTGGTGAAATTATTATTCACGCCCATTTTTGCGTAATGACATCCGTAATACCCACTAAAGGCGATTAAGGATTTCTAAAACACCTAATTTATGTACTATGAAAGCATAGCCATACAAGTGTATACCAAATGTGTACTACGGCATGGTATTTCTGCAAAGAAGCTTCTTGATAATACTCGGTTTTCACTTAATCTTTACAAACCAACATCACAAACACACATTCCAGTTTGTTCCTGAATCTTCTTCCCACCAAAGTACTAAAAAAACACACATACACACACACACTTTTTTCAAAACTACAGCTTTTTGATATCTTTTGTTTGAAAATTAATATATGATTCCAGCAATCCCACAAAAAATTATATAAAAAAGAAGGGAAAAGTGACGTGAGTTCAGGGTTCTTAAAATCTTGAGTTGTCGACGGGTTTCTTATATCTGATGGGAAGAAGAGGCGGCGAAGTTGACGGCGGAGGTAGGTTTATAAAAAATTTATAGGGCTTGGTGTTTTATGGGGTTTAATTGTAAAGTTACTAAATTTAAAAATAATGTGTTTTTCGGGTTAATTAATTGCAGAAGGGTTCTACAGGTTATGAGTGTTACTTGATCGATGGTGGTGGTTCTGTTGCTGCTTATTGGAAACAAGGTCAGAAAACATGAAATCACGGGGAGTTTTTTTCTATAAAGTGTCACACTATTGCTAGCTTTTCTTAATCATTTTTTATTCTGCAGACTAATTAGGAAAAATTCTCAACAAGTATATATTATTTATAATAATAATTAGTAAACTTTGTTTATGATGCATTGTGTTATATGATTAGTAAATGTGTGTTTGATAAACAAAGTTTACTAATTATTATTATAAATAATTTATTTATAATAATAGTTAGTAAACTTTGTTTATGATGCATTGTCTTTTTGCAGGCTAATTAGGAAAAAATGTCAAAGATTTCCAGTTAACGAGAGCTGAATGTTTGTGGTGCAGGTGGTATTAAGGGATGAACAGGACGTTGACCCAAATGATCAAAATTCATGTCTTAGACACCTACACAACGTGGTAAGCTATTTTCGCTCATGAAGATTCTGCATATCTTTGGGTGTTATGTTGTTTTCTGTAGTATTTTGCTCAGTAAATGGCTTTAGTTGACCAGTTTAATAGAAAAGTGTAACGGAACAATCAAAGAAACAATTAAGTTGTTGTTATGAGTGGTGGGGGATTGTATTGTGTTGCAAGGATCCTGTAATCAGTTACAGGATTGAGCTCATTTAACTCAGGAAATATGGCAAGTAATATGGTAGATGAGTACTAAAAATTGGTTAGGATCAAGTTTAGAGATGTTTCTAAAAAGATAAGGGTGGAAACAATGTGAAAAATATATGATGCATTAGGAATTTTTTTAAACAGTTCTTTAAATCTTTGTTTTTTATGGTGTATCAGTGTGTAGGATTAACGGGGGTGTTTGGTTTAACTTATTTAGTTTCTTTATAAATTATAGTTGCTTTGGGGTATGCATAATCAATTGGTACTGTCAGTCGGTTTTGGTTTACATACCAAAAAATTTGGGTTGTCACTGGTGCTCTCAAGTTGTATGCGTAATCAATTTTTGGACACAGTTGGGCAAAATAATATTTGAAGTTGTTTTGGTAATACAATAATCTTAGCCTTTATCTTATACTGCATTATATTTGTTGTTTGTATAATGGGTAAATATTTTTTATTAGCGGGGGGCAATATAACATAAGTGTGTAACATAACATACGATGTACATAGTCAATTATAAGATACCGTTGGTCTAAATCTTATGTCTAATGGTATTTATGCACTATAGTAATAATTTTTTTAACTATATGTCTAAATTATCTTGATCATTAGTATTAATTATCGTGACGATATTATCACAGGCTTATACTCAAGTTGTATATTCTAATTTCCTATTATGCGTATTGTATATAGGGTATAGCTATTATAATTAAAGATGGGTACAACGTTAATCATTAGAATAGCAAGATATTTTACATGTATTAGTGAAAAAGCTGGAATACAGCTGCGTGTAGTTTAGATGCGTTATCCTATACTAGTAACGAAATGCAAGTACATTGTACCTGATAATTTTTTATTTATGTGCAGACAATCCATATGTCAGTTAAAATCGAACGCCGTTCCTAAAGAGCAGCAGCCCCGAAGAAGTAAGTTCTACCGACATATAGACCCCATTTATCTGTATCACTTTTTAAATACTTTTGACATTGTTATATTGCCATGATAATTTTTATCGGAGTCACCTGCATTCTATGTACTTTAGCATATTTTTAAAAACTATACAGTTACAGTGCATGGGATATCTAGGAGACAATGATTGTGTCCCAGACTGAGTTTGGCACTGTTTAGATGTGCGCTTTAAAAGTGATTATGTAATTGTTAATAGTTAGAATTGGTTACGGTGTTCGGATTCAAACAACAATGTTTTCTTATCCAAAATAAGTTTGAATTGCAAATTTATTGCTGATGTAACAGGTTTAGTCTCAAGTCATATTAGTCGCCAAAAGGAGATGGTTGATGCGCGTTTGGCTGGTATGAAGGAAACTAAAGTAGGAAGTAAGACAGTATTGGATGTACATGTTTTTTCAATGGAGGGAATAACAACAGATGCCAAAAGAAAATGGGAGCAATTTTCTTTACAAGCGAAAAATGATGAAAAAAATGAATACTTCTCTTATGCTGAACACTGCTCATTTCAGTTGTTGCTGCAAAACAAGTTACTGGGAAATTCTTTGAAATCAAGACTTATGAACATTCAGTAGTAATGAAAATAAGAATTATGAACTGTCATCGCCTTCATTTGAATTACAAGATATGGGCAACGTTCCTCCGGCGTACAATCTTTGCAGCCATTATTCCAGCTCTTATGATAACTGGACATTACTTCTTCGATCATAGCGTTGCTTCACAGTTGGCTTAGTGAAAATAGTCCAATCTCAAGAGCCCTTTCTAGATACAAAGGGAGCCCAAAAGGTTAAGAACTGAAAGAACTATGGCCAATGGCGAAATGAAGGAACTATTTGCCATGCGCGTTGTGTTCCTGTTGGAGATTGGATTGGATATTAGTTGTAAGTGATTCCTTTCTTTATATTTAAGTTTCTTAAAAATAAAATTTGGCTTTGCTATTGACTTTTGTATAAGCAGGGTGTAGTTTTTGTCTCTCTTTTACCATAACTGTAGTAAAATTTATTAATTTGAAAAATTAGAGAAATAGGCTACTGGTAAACTTTTCTGTCTCCGTGAAAGAGAAATATGTAATAAATGGTTTTGTTAGATGTCAAGAAGTGTAGGGTTTAAGGTGAAACAGGAAGAGCTCTTGAGACTGAAGTAAAAGAGCATAAGTCATAAATATTTGAGGAAGCATTCGTGGCTCCAACTAATTGCAGATATTATTTATAAAGAGATTAATCTTAGTGTGAAGACGCGAAGAGAACGAGTATCTTTACAACTTTTTTGCTACATGATAATTCTTTGTAAATGCTTATGGAATACAGTTTGACATTGTTTAAGTTGTTCGTGACTTTGTATTGCTCTACAAGTGTAATCACAAATTGATTGGTGTTACTATTTGACTTTAAAATAAAAAGGTTTCCCGCAACAACGCGCGGGTTAACCTGCTCGTTGTAAACATTGTGGAATGATGTTTACTTACTGTGGCAGTAAATTAACTTGGAACAGTGCTAATATATGTACAAATGCATTTGTTTGACACATTCATCTATCCTTTTTAGGGGCACGGAACTTAATTGTATGCTATGGGGTGATTTTGCCAAACAATTTACAGAGCTTTTGAAGTCATGTACTAATGTTGGCCTGCTTATTGTTGTTATTCAGCTTGGTCGTATGAAGATATGGGATGGTAATTTTAATCAATTCGAAAATTGAACTAAATTTCATATACCTTTATGACATGTAATTCTGAATATTTGTTATAGGTGTAATGCAAGTGCAAAATGCTTTTTGGGGTACCAAATTATTTATGCATACCGGAAAGGAAAGCATTATGAACAACGATTTGGAAGATATATTGAGGCTTTTAGAAAAAGGTATAGCTATGTCTATCTTGAATGGTTACTGCTATACAATGTTTACACAAATCATACAATATTCTCTTTGTTTTCTATTTTGTTTATGTAGTTTGCTAGCAAGGCCTGATAATGAACAATCGGCTAATACTGCCTCTAAGATATCTACAGCCTCAAAGTTCTCGACACATGAGGAGTTTGTGGATAAGTATCCATACAGGAATATCGACGAACTTCTTGAACTTCAAAAAGTATGTAAATCGGTAACAACCATTCCTAAATATATTATTAGTTATTGTAGTTTCCATTCTTTTTATTGGCTTATACTCATATTGATGGTAATTTTCTTATATATTCTTATATGGTAGGACGAAGTCTCCATAATTGTGGCAACTGTCATCCTCATACAGGAGGAAGAGGGTTGGTGGTATTTGGGATGTAGAAAATGCAACAAAAAGGTGGTGAGAGGAGATGAACTCATTGATCTAGAACGGGAGGATACCTCAGCTAGTAAAAAAGGCACTAATGGTTTTTTTTGTCGAACATGTAACGTTCCGTGTTCGAGTGTTGTCACAAGGTATTTCAACAATATTTCTTTTAATACTTTCATGCCGGTGTTTTGGTATGAACTATATTATATTACTTATACATGTTCATCCCTCTATCATTAGATTTCGTATCCAGTGTCGTGTCCAGGATGAGACGGGTACTGCAAGCTTGGTCCTGTTTGAAAAGGAAGTCAAAAATTTATTAGATGGAACTTCTGCATATCAAATTTGGCCACGCAAGAAAGGTTAAACATATCAGCCCCTCCACGAGTTACTACATTTTTCACATAAAACTTCATACAATACTTTTATATATGCAGAATGGTAAGCTAGATGAATTCCCAGCTAACTTTGATCATATACTTGGTAACAAGTATGCTTTCAAAATTAATATTGATGAGTGGCAATCAAAGAAATTATTACCTATAATGCACGGGGACGCCATTTTTGGTGTCGTACCCGTTTCAGAAGCTTGTTGGGGACGGCAAGGAAACGTTTCCTGCCCATTTCCGGTTATGGGGAGACGTTTCCCCGAAGTTTCCTAAACGTTTCGATTTACTTTTAGGGTTTTTAACCTCACATAGCGCCGGATTCGTGATTTCCGAAGACGAATTCCGACGGCGGCAGCGCTGCAACTTCTGCCAGAAACCCAAGGAGGAAGAGAGGAAACAAGGAAGAGAAGATATAGGGCTGCAACTTGTGTTTTACTCTTTTAGGGTTTAAATAACTTTAAACTTTTTAACATTTAACCCTTTATCTTTCACTATTTTACATTTAGTCTCTAAACCTTATAAATTTTACTCAAAAAGTTTAAAATAAGTTTGTGTATGTAAGATACTGCAAAAATCCATTGTAATCATACTCATTAATCAAGGATAAACTCAAGTTATTGTTTAATAAAACCCATTTTTACAGGAAATTTAAATTTTTATTTACTTATTATATTATTCCCATCACGTCACGATATCACGACATTTACCGAATAACGACTCAAATTCACGACACTACTTCGAGACATCACTAGTTCACAAAAATTATTATTGCACAAGTCACAAATTTCATAAATTGCAAATCTCACTAATTTTAGTTTACACCAATAACTATATACATTAACCACATTACTACAATTAATTACAACTCATTCTATTTACACTAATCACACTTATCTTTCTCTAATCCAACCGGACCAACTGTCCAGCCCAACACTCTCGCCTACTGTTCCAAGCCCAACCCCAAATCAATTTCTATTATTCAAGAGTCGACTCCTATACCCCTCCAAGACAGTCCTCGTTCTCTCAATTCTTAAACGCGACGTACCCAAGTTTTTGCACCATCTCGTTCACCACCCACTAGACTTCATGTGTGCCGAATTTCAGCTTAACATGTCACGGTTTACTATGACTTTGAAGACCAAAGTAATTGTCCCATTTTTGAACCATACGAATGAATAAAAATCACAAAACCCAACCGTTTTAAATCACCCTTTTTCCTACGCATTTCTAACAATCATGTTACTCTATTGTGATGTTAAAAAGACCTCTAGGACTGCAGTGAGTGTTCGTGGATCGCTAGGTTCAATTTTTTTGTTCATTATAATGCAAAGCTTATACACATATATTCCAACCACAAAGGACAAACTATACCAACTCTCCCATACCTCCCAATGATCTTTTAAAGTCAGAAGCATGTTAGTATTGTACTCTAAACACTGGTCATAGAACAGTGGAACTCAATGATTGAAATAAAAGTCAATTGATCAATAATCGTGTGTATCCTAACTCTATAAAACCTACCTCATTTGGCAACCTACCCTACTCATCCTACACTCTCACCCATAACCTAAAATGAAACACAGAAGTATCATTGCCTCTGGTTAGGAAGCAATACGAATAGAAGAAGTGAATACGTGAAAACGTATTCGAACTCTGTGGACTGCTATCTTCCTTGTGCTCCATTCGACTTCCACAGCTTCTTCACCACCTTTAAGAGGTGTAGTAAGTGTCCCTAGACTCTTTTATTTCCATGTCTCACACACCTTACACTGACGTTTAATTATCTCACACATGCATGTTCACTTTTATGTTCGAACGTATCATACTACTAATACGTTTATTTTACTTGAGTAAACTACATGAAACCCACATGTTTACAAACCTCACAAAGGACGAGTTACAAACCATTCACACTAGTGCACGTTAATAGTATCATGACATGCATCATTCTTTATTTCACTCGAACGTATACTTTGTTACTAGTTCATTTATGTGCATTAGTTCGTGTAACCCACCCACATGCAACGAGCCTCTAACATGGATGGCCTCGGGGTCGTCACTCACACTCTATCACGTTCACACTTTTAGATACATGCATGATTTGAACCCTTTGCATCATGTTACACGTAAAACTCAAGTTGAAAGACTTAGAAATATTCTAAGTGTTTTGTATATATATAAAACGTCTCAAGTCGCCTAGTAAATAACTCAAAAACTCACGACTTAACTTAATGACTATAGCTCATTTTATACGATTTGTTAAACAACATGACAAGCTACAATTTTCGTTTAAACATCTTGTAAAGATACTCACGTTACGACCCTTAAACACAGCCAAAGTAAATCGTATAAACCATATTTGAAAAAACAACTAATGGGCTTAGTGATGTAGCTCGTTAAGGGCCCATTAACGTGAAAGATAAGCAAACGACCAGATGAGCAGTTAAAATAAGTTGTATTGAACTTAAATAGACCTTAGAAAAAGTCGCCCACCTTTTCCTCCCATTTTTGACATATTTGGACTAGAAATGTAACGCAATTTAACTAGAAGGACTAAAACTGCCCAACCGAGAACTGTGTGGACTGAAGTTGTGAAAACAGAACATAGAGGGTATAAATGGACATATTATTGAATGACAAGCCTTACTTGTACTTTTGGACAATTTTTGGACTATTTATCGACTATGGACTTAACGAAGGACTAACGGTGTAACGAAATCACAGTTAGGGTAAAAAGTGTAAAATCTGGAAAAGAACAGGGACCTACTATTTATACTTGACATTCTTATTTCATTTTCCATTTTTCATCATTCCATCACTTCATATGCATTTTTCTACATTTTAGTTATGTATTATTTAAATTTCGTCATTTATTAGAAATTTAACGATTTCACTTGCATATCATTTCATCATATTTTTAGGAATTAATATTTGGAGTCAATTGACATAGGAGTCAAAATAATAGTATATTTAAGCATATCACACACTCATATCATCCAATCGTTATACGATTTCTCACTTCCACACTCATTGTTAGTAGTAAGTCAGAATCTTAGACTTCCCTCATATCCAGGTCTCGTAGTGAGGACGTTTCCGTGATCATAAGCCTTACTTAATCTTATAATTTCATCTAGTCAGATACACTCCAGGTGAGTCGTGGCCCCTACTCTTTTAATAATTATTTTTAATAACTCTTTTGGGGGAGATACATGCTTCAACTGCTTTAAGTTACTTTTATACTTTGAAAACCCTCGCGATTTACACAAAGTCATCAACTATGCTTTACATGTTTTGAATCACCCTTTGGAAGGGATATATGGCCGTTATACTTGCAAATTGCTTGCTTAGCCGAAACACTGTGTTTGAAAAATAACATTTACAAACTACTTGTTGTAACATGATACGGAGACTCATTATATGCATTCATATAGCAATTGAATGTACAGTTAACTTTACTATGATATTTCTACATTGCACTAGAAATAACTGCCAAGACTAAGTACGCATATTCTATGAACACCTGAAACCTATATTGCCTAAGTTTACTATATTGCCATAAAGTCCCTCGATCATGAACCTTAATCACTTGCAAGTGAACGTAAATAATTGTGAATAGATCTATTTGGGACTGACAATCCCCGTTTGGTCTTGCCAGGATGGGCCACCAAACGCACTTTATTTAAACCCACATATAGGTTATTGGCAAATACCTATCCCGAGGGCCACTAGTATTTTACATCATTCTTGATGCCAGTTAAACGTTGAGTGTCATGAGGCTTAGGGCAATATAACTTTATGAATATATATGTCTTCATATATATTTGGATACAGCTGTATTCAGTAAACTACCACTTCACACTGATAGACATCAGACTTTATACTATTGTTTTCACTATGTGGTTGGATTATGTATCATGTACTTGGAACTTAATTATAATCATATGTGACTTAGTTGTGTTTTCTATTAGAGACAGCTCAATACTTGGTATATCGTTACTTTTAAAAGTTGAACCATCATTTCATTTCGAGCATATAACAACGTAGCTCATTTTCATTTAAACTTGAAACCTCTGATCATCGGAGTTCATAAATGATTTACTCGTGGATTTTTACCCAATTGCAAACTCGCTATTTACTTCAGAAAGTACTAGTATTTGTTTCAACTATCACTGTACACCTCTTGAATTCATTGAAAGAAAGTTATTTCTTATCAAGCTCCACGAACTCACCAACCATTGTGTTGACGTTTTAAGCATGTTTATCTCAGGTAATTAACGGAGCAGGACAAGACACGGAGCGGGCATTATATACTCTGATAACTTAAATGGTGTGAAAATCAAATATGTCATTCTTTCCAAATTACCACACTTTTGTAGGATTTCCAAATCGGATATTTCACCTTTGTACCAAAACTATTATTTTGAATGACATATAACTTTCAAAACGCCTTTTCCAAGCCGTTTTCTGAAATTTTAACTTCGATCCTCACCGAAACACCCTAATAACTTTTCCGCTGCCATATAACAAATTAGGGGGTGTCACAGATTGGCATCAGAGCCACAGGTTATAGAGAATCAAATGTTTCAAACATTGAACTATAACTACACTTTCAAAATAAATGATTTTACACCATACCATCTTACGCCCTCCGTGTCTGCAGACTGCCGTGCTCAATATATTACCTACTAAGATTGTTTTGCACTAATCTTTACATGCTTGATGTTTACCTTTCACACATTACACACCGTATTATTTTACACTCAATGTTACACCTTAAACGTATGAATACTCGTAATTACTATTTTTGATTGCTACAGTACCATGTCTTCCAAACTAGACGATATCACCAAGACTGTCCCTCGTACTACCCATGCATCACCTACATACCAAATTGCACCAAATACTGAAGATCCTTATGTACAAATGTCACAACCCCAGCCCGACATAGAACTCACTCAGAAATCACCTCCGTCATCACCTACTCACTCACCTCCACGTCAGAAACTTAGGAGAGCAAATGAATCCTATTCAGATGAAGATTTGATTGGTGGTCAACCAACATTTGAATATGGACAGAGTTCACACCAAGAAATGACTTGGAAGAAGATCGAGCTAAATTCTCCTTTGCCTAACACCTCAGATTTCTCCATGCCAGATGTCCCAAACAATGTATCCTCACCCAATTCTCCTGACTACAATGTAGACACCCGTGACTCCATATGGACTCGTATTTACCAACACACCAGCATACTAGATGCTCACACCGAACAGCTAAAAGAGTTACACCCATTACGATTCGAATGGTATGATCGTAACATTGACACCCTGTTCAAGAGGACAGATGCTGAGAGACGAGAAGTGTTTGGTTTAGGAGTGAATGTTGGTAACATGAAGGACAATTACGAATAGGAACTTAGAAATTTGGATGCCAGAACCCGCTGTTTGGGTAGAGGCCATACCCAAACACACATTAGGATTGAAGACATTAAAAGAGCATTATGGTTGGCTAGAGACACAGCAAGAATCCAAAGCTAAAAGATTACAGCCTTGGAAAACATGTTAGCTAATCAGATGAATGCGTGCCAGGATCGTTTCTCAGCCATGGAAGTTGCACAACTAGATCTTAAGGCAGAAGTTAGACGTCTACGTCAGAGACGTAACTGATCTTAAGTATCGTTGTTGTACTCAATAAACCAAATAGTTTTGGTTAGTATTCCATGTATTTCGCAATAATTCTGTAACTCTCAGAACTTGTAATCGACTTTTAATCTATGACAGTCTCTTTCCATTATATCTTTCTGTTGTAAACAAATTTCCCCCACCAAGCCCTATTATAATGCTATAAGTGCAAAAAAGTCATGCAAAACCTCACCATTTATTACTCTCTTAGGTAAACCAATAACTTCACGTGAATCAATGAGACATTAATAAAAGACCTTGTGTTGGTTATGTTGCAAAAATCAATCAAACAAGTTATTAGAGTTATGTTGATTTTGATAATTGTATTCAAACTTACTATGATATTATCGGTGATTGTACATCAAATATACCACGACTAAACAATAAACCATAGAATTCCAAGAACAAATTTTCAAAAGAAAACTTGATGAATGAAGAAAAAGTTGTTGAACTTCAGCTTTTGTAGAAGAATCTGTTTGTTCCTTAACTATCCCATATCAAGGGATGATCATTATTTTACGATGCTACACAGACACATCGTATCTCTATGATCCTCAGTTGGTTTTGATTTTGTATTGAGACCACATTGTTAGCAATAATATGCAAATACTTTACTATTTGAAATTATTCTAATGATAAAGTGAATACTAAATCCGTGTTTCTTGTTGTAGTCATTGAAGATGGCCAACATGAGCAACACCCATACTCCCTCAGCACTTACCACAACCATGACTCCTAAAACCATCAAGGAATTTGAAAACAATATCGTTACAGTGGTACACGAAGTGACTACAAAAGTTCATCCGAGAGACAACGACATAGCCAGGAAAGAAAGAAGGATGGCTATACCTTGTAGACACAACCATGAAAGTTTCATGGGACGTAGACCAGTTCGCCTAAAGGATTCAAGAAAGATGACTTAACCTATCCGCACATGTGCCCAAAGAATTAGGCAAGATTTTTCACTTAAGAAAAATAACCAAAAGCGAAAACTCGAGAAGAAATTAACCTTTATCCCCCAACGAATGCGAATTTCACAACGACGTCTGTACCCGCAATCACCTACAAGACCGCATTGATTACCATCGCCAGCAAAGGTTAAGAAAGGGAGCTAGAAGAAACTGCATCACCAACCCTAGTAACGAAAACAAATACCATGGAAAGCAACCTCTATGCCCAAGATGTAAGTTGCATCACACCGGGCTTTGCACTGCTAAGTGCGGGAGATGCAGAACGACAGGCCACAAGATGAGAGATTGTAACGCTACGGACGGAAGGGAAAAGCCATCGTCCATAAAATGCCACGGATGTGGTGGAATGGGGCATTACAAGAGTCATTGCCCAAACTACAATGTCAACTGGAAGGCCAAGATTGATGCAAGAGAATGAAGACTCATCAAAAGACCTCAACAGTGTCAAGAAATGACACCTATGATTAAGCAGAAGAATAAATTCCTACTGTAATAAAAATAAACCCTAGTTTAAGATTTTCTAAGTTGTATTCCTTATGTACTTTGCCTTAGGTTTGATGGATGTGACCTAAGTGCAACAACTATCGTTCTACCGTATGAATCTCTACCTTGTAATATTCAGTAATCGTCGTAATCTATGTCTATTTCCATTTCTATTCCAATCTCCCTATTCATTGTTGATATGTAACAATACCTTGATATCACCCTAAGAATTTGATTAAACACCATATCTGATCAAACAATAGACTAATATCACATTGTAAGAAACTTCATCTAAAACCTAAGTTTATACAAAAGATATCCTAGTGTCACTTTAGAAATTCCTGACTTATCCTCGGAATATGAACAAAAACTTTCTAATCCTTTTAAAAAAAATAATCAGAGAGTGTCCGACTTCGTGACGGAACCATTATAATTGAACCATATAAAATTCCTTGAAGAAACATAAATATCATAGTAACCGAACCAAGCATCACATCATTTGGTCCTCAATTATACATAGCCTAGCTACCTATGTATAATTTAGGAAGAATCATGTTATAAATGGAACAGTTATCTTTTCAAAGTCTTTAATAACAATTTTCATTCCAAAGTAAGATTTTGGGATAAAATAAACAGTTCATGAACATCACTTTTGGCAAGCCCCAGTAAATATCTACACCTAATTCCCATCACCTCTATTCTAGGAAACTGAGAAGAATACAAACATGGAAACCCTAAGAATTCACAAAGAAATTTTTGGAACACACAAGAACGAGAAATTTTATTAAAAACCACGGAAATTAATACATAGCGAGATGATTAACATCGAAAGTGCTAATAATACAATAAACACAATAAAAGGCATATAATCATCAATAGGTTGGCCCACCATAGCAACAAAAACCACCACCAACCCAGCAATAGCAAGAGCCACCACAGGATGAATCACCTTGATTATTCTGCGTCGTAAATGCAACAAAATATTAAAAGCCACAACGAGACTAATTCGTAAACGTAAAAGTAAATGAGTTTTATTCCACACTTGCTAAAGGTAACATAGAAACACAACAAAGACCCATTACAAACAACACTAGCTTAAAAACTATTACCCCCAAAACTTATCCACAACAACGGCTAGGATTGTGAGGGGTACGAAAACCAACAAGATCCCGATCAAGTGGTCGAAATCTTCGCCGGGGAGGAGAGCTAAACAAGCGGCGGCGAAGACGATGAACATAGTTGCGAAAAGAATGGCGAACGGCGGCATTGTTTTTGTTTTGGGAGAGATGGAGTGAAAAAGGTAAAGTGGGGAAGAAAAAGGGGAAAGTAAATAGGGTATAAATAGGGAAAAACTAGCCGTTATTTTACTATTCACGACCATTAAGTTACAAATCACTACCATTAAAAATCCCCTATTCTCGACCGCTAGAACACTGAACATTTAGCGTTAAATACTTCCTACTCTCGACCGTTATTTCACTATTCGCAGCCTATGAATTCATTAATTGACCAAACATTCAAATTTATTTCCTCTAGTACGAATAAATCTAACTGGATCTCATTTCCGCAATTTTTGAATAGAAATCTCTCGACGACATTTTCCATAAACCCTCACCTCAGAACACCACAATTTCCAACATCTATCACAGACTGAACTTCGGGACGAAGTTCAAAATTGAGGGGTGGATACTGTAAGATACCGCAAAAATCCATTGTAATCATACTCGTTAATCAATGATAAACTCAAGTTATTGTTTAATAAAACCCATTTTTACGGGAAATTTAAATTTTTATTTACTTATTATATTATTCCCACCACGTCACGATATCACGACATTTACCGAATAATGACTCAAATTCACGACACTACTTTGAGACATCACTAGTTCAAAAAAATTAATATTGCACAAGTCAAAAATTTCATAAATTGCAAATCTCACTAATTTTAGTTTACACCAATAACTATATACATTAACCAAATTACTACAATTAATTACAACTCATTCTAATTACACTAATCACACTTATCTTTCTCTAATCCAACCGGACCAACTGTCCAACCCAACACTCTCGCCTACTGTTCCAAGCCCAACCCCAAATCAGTTTCTATTATTCAAGAGTCGACTCCTATACCCCTCCAAGACAGTCCTCATTCTCTCAATTCTTAAACGTGACGTACCCAAGTTTTTGCACCATCTCGTTCACCACCCACTAGACTTCATGTGTGCCGAATTTCAGCTTAACAGGTCACGGTTTACTATGACTTTGAAGACCAAAGTAATTGTCCCATTTTTGAACCATACGAATGAATAAAAATCACAAAACCCAACCGTTTTAAATCACCCTTTTTCCTACGCATTTCTAACAATCATGTTAGTCTATTGTGATGTTAAAAAGACCTCTAGGACTGCAGTGAGTGTTCGTGGATCGCTAGGTTCAATTTTTCCGTTCATTATAATGCAAAGCTTATACACATATATTCCAACCACAAAGGACAAACTATACCAACTCTCCCATACCTCCCAATGATCTTTTAAAGTCAGAAGCATGTTAGTATTGTACTCTAAACACTGGTCATAGAACAGTGGAACTCAATGATTGAAATAAAAGTCAATTGATCAATAATCGTGTGTATCCTAACTCTATAAAACCTACCTCATTTGGCAACCTACCCTACTCATCCTACACTCTCACCCATAACCTAAAATGAAACACAGAAGTATCATTGCCTCTAGTTAGGAAGCAATACGAATAGAAGAAGTGAATACGTGAAAACGTATTCGAACTCTGTGGACTGCTATCTTCCTTGTGCTCCATTCGACTTCCACAGCTTCTTCACCACCTTTAAGAGGTGTAGTAAGTGTCCCTAGAATCTTTTATTTCCATGTCTCACACACCCCACACTCACGTTTAATTATCTCACACATGCATGTTCACTTTTACATTCGGACGTATCATACTACTAATACGTTTATTTTACTTGAGTAAACTACATGAAACCCACATGTTTACAAACCTCACAGAGGACGAGTTACAAACCATTCACACTAGTGCATGTTAATAGTATCATGACATGCGTCATTCTTTATTTCACTCGAACGTATACTTTGTTACTAGTTCATTTATGTGCATTAGTTCGTGTAACCCACCCACATGCAACGAGCCTCTAACATGGATGGCCTCGGGGTCGTCACTCACACTCTATCACGTTCACACTTTTAGATACATGCATGATTTGAACCCTTTGCATCATGTTACACGTAAAACTCAAGTTGAAAGACTTAGAAATATTCTAAGTGTTTTGTATATATATAAAACGTCTCAAGTCGCCTAGTAAATAACTCAAAAACTCACGACTTAACTTAATGACTATAGCTCATTTTATACGATTTATTAAACAACATGACAAGCTACAATTTTCGTTTAAACATCTTGTAAAGATACTCACGTTACGACCCTTAAACACAGCCAAAGTAAATCGTATAAACCATATTTGAAAAAACAACTAAAAACAACTAATGGGCTTATTGATGTAGCTCGTTAAGGGCCCATTAACGTGAAAGATAAGCAAACGACCAGATAAGCAGTTAAAATAAGTTGTATTGAACTTAAATAGACCTTAGAAAAAGTCGCCCACCTTTTCCTCCCATTTTTGACATATTTGGACTAGAAATGTAACGCAATTTAACTAGAAGGACTAAAACTGCCCAACCGAGAACTGTGTGGACTGAAGTTGTGAAGACAGAACATAGAGGGTATAAATGGACATATTATTGAATGACAAGCCTTACTTGTACTTTTGGACAATTTTTGGACTATTTATGGACTATGGACTTAACGAAGGACTAACGGTGTAACGAAATCACAGTTAGGGTAAAAAGTATAAAATCTGGAAAAGAACAGGGACCTACTGTTTATACTTAAAATTCTTATTTCATTTTCCATTTTTCATCATTCCATCACTTCATATGCATTTTTCTACATTTTAGTTATGTATTATTTAAATTTCGTCATTTATTAGAAATTTAACGATTTCACTTGCATATCATTTCATCATATTTTGAGGAATTAATATTTGGAGTCAATTGACATAAGAGTCAAAATAATAGTATATTTAAGCATATCACACACTCATATCATCCAATCATTATACGATTTCTCACTTCCACACTCATTGTTAGTAGTAAGTCAGAATCTTAGACTTCCCTCATATCCAGGTCTCGTAGTGAGGACGTTTCCGTGATCATAAGCCTTACTTAATCTTATAATTCCATCTTGTCAGATACACTCCAGGTGAGTCGTGGCCCCTACTCTTTTAATAATTATTTTTAATAACTCTTTTGGGGGAGATACATGCTTCAACTGCTTTAAGTTACTTTTATACTTTGAAAACCCTCGCGATTTACTCAAAATCATCAACTATGCTTTACATGTTTTGAATCACCCTTTGGAAGGGATATATGCCAGTTATACTTGCAAATTGCTTGCTTAGCTGAAACACTGTGTTTGAAAAATAACATTTACAAACTACTTGTTGTAACATGATACGGAGACTCATTATATGCATTCATATAGCAATTGAATGTACAGTTAACTTTACTATGATATTTCTACATTGCACTAGAAATAATTGCCAAGACTAAAGTACGCATATTCTATGAACCCCTGAAACCTATATTGCCTAAGTTTACTATATTGCCATAAAGTCCCTCGATCATGAACCTTAATCACTTGCGAGTGAACGTAAATAATTGTGAATAGATCTATTTGGGACTGACAATCCCCGTTTGGTCTTGCCAGGATGGGCCACCAAACGCACTTTATTTAAACCCACATATAGGTTATTGGCAAATACCTATCCCGAGGGCCACTAGTATTTTACATCATTCTTGATGCCAGTTAAATGTTGAGTGTCATGAGGCTTAGGGCAATATAACTTTATGAATATATATGTCTTCATATATATTTGGATACAGCTGTATTCAGTAAACTACCACTTCACACTGATAGACATCAGACTTTATACTATTGTTTTCACTATGTGGTTGGATTATGTATCATGTACTTGGAACTTAATTATAATCATATGTGACTTAGTTGTGTTTTCTATTAGAGACAGCTCAATACTTGGTATATCGTTACTTTTAAAAGTTGAACCATCATTTCATTTCGAGCATATAACAACGTAGCTCATTTTCATTTAAACTTGAAACCTCTGATCATCGGAGTTCATAAATGATTTACTCGTGGATTTTTACCCAATTGCAAACTTGCTATTTACTTCAGAAAGTACTAGTATTTGTTTCAACTATCACTGTACACCTCTTGAATTCATTGAAAGAAAGTTATTTCTTATCAAACTCCACGAACTCACCAACCATTGTGTTGACATTTTAAGCATGTTTATCTCAGGTAATCAACGGAGCAGGACAAGACACGGAGCGGGCATTATATACTCTGATAACTTAAATGGTGTGAAAATCAAATATGTCATTCTTTCCAAATTACCACACTTTTGTAGGATTTCCAAATCGGATATTTCACCGTTGTACCAAAACTATTATTTTGAATGACATATAACTTTCAAAACGCCTTTTCCAAGCCGTTTTCTGAAATTTTAACTTCGATCCTCACCGTAACTGTAAAACCCTAAAATTCCATTCATGTGAAATTCTCATTTTTGCCCCTCTAAAAGTTTGAATTTATAAGAGCATACAAATAATAATACAAGATCATTATACACTTTAACATAAGTGTAAAAAGTTTAACCATGTGTCATTCACACATTGTAATTACTATATGTTATACATTTAATATAAAATAAATCTCAAACTATACATTGTAAATTAATAATAAAAGTAAACTAAAATAAGCACACTATCTTGCTTTAGCAAATCATTCATGACGGGCGCATTATATTGTAAACATTTACTAAGAGACCCAAAGGTTCAATGATCACTTGGGGTGAAAAACCTTATCTCAAGTAACACAAAACATATTTGTACAAGAAAGGAGTTTAACTTAACATTTATTAATTAATATGAAGCATGCACGTTCTTACTTATTCTTACGAACATCATTCGTCTCCTATGTAGGTTTTGAGTCCAAAATCTTGTTACTCCTTCACACGACCATTTGACACAATTAGGATAGGAACAGGGAGTTTTGACCAAGTAATATTCTACACAAATAAAAGATTGAGAATCCCATTCGATTAGCAAATATTTTGGCAACTGTTTCCCTATATTCCACCCTTCTATCATCCGATTTACACACTTTAAACTCAAACATAAAACCCTAACAGCAACTAAAGTTGGCAGCCTCCATTCCATTCAAAAGTTTGAATGGTACGAAGAACATGACTAAAGGGTGATCATGTTCATGACGGGAATAACGAGAGTTCGAGTTGCTGTATGTGATCACGATGTGTTCGTGATCGTGTGGCTTTGGGTTTCGAGGGTTTTAGTTTTGGTTCCTTGATTTGTTATTGATCCGTTCCGACTTCGTTCAAGGTATGCCGTTCGTCCTTGTGTTTAGACGATGCATGTAGTACCAACTAAACTAAACATGTTTCGTATATAGCTAGATACAAAATGAATCGTTTAAACCTGAGTGCGACCAATTAATACACATTAAGATGTCATGAACAATCTGAATTTATACATACATGTAATCAGCTTTAAAACTTATTATACGAACGTGGTTAAATGATATGGTGTTCGGTGTATATGTCTTGTTTTGTGGGTGCCTCTTGATGTCAGACCTGCTCGTTAATATGTCGAGCAAATAAACACTTCCGAGCCCAAAATTGATTTTTATAACATGAGATTCACGAGGGTCTTAGTAATAGAAACCATAGGCTGTGATGCTAATGAGAATACACACGTAGAGAATTCACATGCCATGTTTGTCTTTTGTTAAAACAGAAAAACAAATAATACATATGTACATAACATCAATGGGTCGATCTTTATTCTGTTTTGGGTCCTTCGTATCGATCTTTTTTTCGGCTTTTTCTACGTTCGTTTCAAATCACTAAGATACGTACAAAAAGGAAATGGTTAGAAACTAAGAAATACTTGGTGGGACATGTATGTTATTGTACGTGAATGTAAAAGCTTGGTCATGTATGACTTTATGTGAAGTTTTGTTCTCGTTAAGTCTTGGTTGCTCGAGGGAGTGTCTCGGTTAGGTCTTGGAGTCTTGTGGGTTCGGTGTCATTTGAAGTCGAGAGGGTGTGGGGTAACTGGTGATTCGAACAAGGTTTTGGGATCTTGGGTGAGTTAGCTTTTAGCATTGATACTATCACATATATGTTCTTTGATTCTCTGACTGTTGATAAAACTTATATCTTGATGGAGGTTATAATACTAAGAGTTTATGATTCCACTTATAAATCAAAACGTGTCAATCCTTCCAAGAATATGTGCGTGCATGATAGTTTTTAAATAAATACCGATCTCGACATATCGATCCAAAGCGATCTTGCTTGACTCAAATAATAATCCAAAACTTCGATTATTGTCATGTATGAACCTTAAACTTTGATAAATGACAATTTATACCCTAAACTAATTAGAGTTGTCATATTAACCCTAAACTAAAATATTGACCACATTAAGTCTTAAAAGTTATTTAACCATCATTATGACCCTAAAAGTCATTAAATCAGGAAATTGCTAATTGTAGAAACTTACTAAATATAGAAAGTCATTTAATCTGGCAGGTTACTAAAAATAGAAAGTTTCTATAAAAGGAAAGTTACTAAAAATGAAAAGCCGACTAAAATGAGTAATCTGATTTAAAATGAGTTATTATTAAGACGATCATGAATTCGTGTAGATCCGCTGAAGAAGGAGTTGCTTCCAAACCTCATGTTTTCTGTTATGTTTGCACTTGCGGTCTAAGGTACAGATATTCTACCCTTTTTCAGTAAGGGTGCTTTTCTCTCTTTTGGACTCATTGATCTTGATTCATATTAGGATTTCCTAAGCCATTGCTATGTTCCCTACACTTTGGTTTGATTATTTGATTCGATTTGACCTTGATGTTCGATATGAACCTTTGGCATTTGAACCTTTGATATTTGGACTTTGACTATGATTCGATGACTTAGACTATTTGAACCTTTGCTTTGATTTGGACCTTTGACCTTTGACCCTTCAGTTTGATACCCGAGCCAAATGTGTTTCCTAGCCATGAAGGTAACATGGCCATGTCATTGATGCACCAATGGCATGACTCCCGAGTGGTCGATTGATTTTCCACACCGTCCCCATTGTGATTGTGATATGCGCGCTTTATATTATTATGGCCAATGTGATTTGTGTGGGGGGCGCATGGATGCATCCTAGGTACGTATTTGTGATGTGATATGTGATATTATTCGGTGACTGATGCATGGGTGCAATCCACGTCTTTCACAAAATGTGGGAACTGATAACTCCAATTTGATACATGAGGACACCCCTCATATTATCTGGTTACTTGAGAGGTATCCCCTCTAGATTGCTACAGGATTGTGATATGTGATGTGATTTGTGTGGGCTCGTGGTGGATTACTGTCCTATTGATGAACTCAAATAAGTACATTTTATTATCATCATTTATCCTATTTATTTGATTTGTTTTATTATATTATATATGAGAATTGATACGTTAATGTTTACTTTTGTAATTCTCAGGTAAAAACAAGTATTATGTGAAACTTGGCAATTTTGGGCTAATTATGGAGCAAAACAAGCAAGATGTTAAGAGTCTACTGAAATGTACATGATCAAGATCATTCTGCTCCAGATACGCCGCAACATACTTATTACATACGGCGCATCACTATCAAGATTTTACAAGTGACAATCCAAGACAGCAAAGGACATGCGCCGCATAGAGAAATGGAGTTACGCCGCATCTTAAGGCGGTGTACGAATATTCCTGAATATATTAATCTTGGACCCCACGCGAAGTTAAGTCAATGCGCCGCATCTACTTATCCTATGCGCCGCATCTAACCCTCAGACAGAAACTATAAATACCCCAAGGCCAGACGGATTTCTGGATCCTACAGACTAAGCTTTCGAAGACCGAAGAAACCCTAGAGCCGAATTCAGACGTGTTAGCAGCACAAGACACACCCTAAACGAAGATACAAGAGCGGTAAGAAGGTCCTGCATGTATTCAATTCATTAAGTAGTTTTGTTTTATCGTATTAGTACGCTTTAATTCATCAGGATTGATGGGCTTGTGTCATGTGACTACGGAAGATCATGCACTCCCCTTAATATTGCTTTCCCATTAATTAAAGTTTATATGTTGATGTCTTTGGTGACTTTTATTAGTGCATTGATAACCTCTGTGTCTAGCTGAGTCTTGCTTGGGTCGCCATGCCCCTTCCTAGCCTATTTGTTTCAGCGTCTCTTGAATAAATATGATAGACATAAGTAATCATTAAGGGTTTACTCGCCGATAAGATTAGAGCCAACGAGAAAGGGTTAATTATATACACTTCATATAAAACTAGCAATGAAACAAGTGACAAGCTACTTAATTATCAGGACAGGTCTTCTTATTGTCTCAAGTATCTATCTGTGTACGTGTGTGCTAATCGCTGATTCGTGCTCATTAGTTTAGTTTATATTTAATCATAACCATACCGTGCCAGTCTCTCAGGCTGAACCCCCTTGCGTTAGATTAGGTTGTATAGCTAACTTAAGATATTAAAATACTGATTAGAATAACTAGATAATACATTCCACACTTAGTGATCGACACTCTACTTACCATTATATTCATACTGACCGGGTACACTGCTCGTTAAAGTGTGTGTTTTATTGATAAGTCGGCTAAATATAAATTTAAAACTTGAGTAGGCATTAATACTGCTAAAACCACAACGACATCACGCGCGCACCAAGTCTTTGGAGCCGCTGCCGTGGATATAAAAGAATTAGAGCAATACACATGCACATCAAGTTTTTGGCGCCGTTGCCGGGGAGTGAATTGTTATTATCTGTTAATTTGATTAGTATTTTAATTCGGTTTTTCTTTTTAGTTTATTTTTAGATTATAACCGCTAACTCTGTTGTATATTAGATAAATTGCATTCATTGTATTATTTGCATATTTTCTATTTTTGTGTGTTTTTATTTTCTTTAATTTTTTTTTTCTTTTTGTTTGATTTTATTTTTGTTTTTCTTTTTATTTTTTCTGCATTCTGCTATCGTTGTACTGTGCTAATACAAACGATACGGCGCATCTATTTTCATAGATACGGCGTATTGCATTTAATTTTTATAAAATACAACGCGTTTACTAAATTCGAGTACGACGCATCTTTCCCCAAGATACGGCGTATTCTGTTTTTAATAAGAAATTTTTCTAAACGATAACGCCATACGACGCATCTGTTTTAACAGATACGGCATATTGTCTATTTAAATTAAAAACAGTTTTCGAATTATTAAACAAGATACGACGCATCGATTTTTATCGATACGGCGCATCTACTGAATCAAAAATCTTGTATTTTGAAACGTAACGAAAATACGGCGCATTAGCTTCTGTTAATACGACGCATTTAATTTTAATAAATATAATCGATTTTTGATAATTAACCTGATACGGCGCATGCTAAAATTATAAGCGGCGTATCTGCTTTCTGAATAAAAGTCTGATTAATTTTTAACGATTATAAGATACGGCGTATCCATCTTTTTGGATACGGCGCATCGCTTGCAAATATCAGCAACTTTTATTTTACTTTGATTGTTTCACTCTTCTTTTGCACGAGTAAGTTTTATTTCAGGAAGATGGATGATCCGGATATTACAATGGAAGAATATATCAGACTTGAAGAGGAAAGAGCCTTGAGCAATAATGGGATCTACGATTGGGAAAGAGCAAGATATGGTGCACAAGTCATCAAGGATAAAGAACCCACGATGGAAGAATACTTGTTATTGAAGCAGGAAAAGTCAGGGAGAGAAAGAAACAAATTGCCATTTCGACACACTTGGACTTTATCAAATGATGATGATGAAGAAGAGTCATATGATTTTGATGCAATTAGGATTCCGGCAATAGTTATTAATGATGTTATTTCTCCGGAAATTGCACAAGTTGAAGAACAGTCACAAGTGTTTGATTTGAATGAAAATCCGGCAATTGTTTTCAAAGAAGCTTCTTCATCCGAAACTGCTTATGATGAAAATGAAGATGAATGTGGGACAATGGTGTATAGTGCTATTACTTGTGATTTTCCACCCGAGGTGGAAGATATATTCTCATCATATCAAGAACACCATGATAATATTCCCTCGGATGAAGATAATAAGTATTCTGATATTAAAAAGTTTGATGCTATTGCGTACGATACCATACCACAATTACCACAACAAACGGAAGTATTTAGGTGTGGAACGGATAAGCCAGATTTTGACCCAACGAGGGATTTTGAAGAAATCTGGGATTACTTATTTAAGGATGAAATCTGGGACGATTATGAAATTGCAAGACCACTAGTTGAAGATGGAGATTCACAAGATGAATTGGAGTCACTTACAACACAAAGTGGTACAAATTTATTTAATATTATTAATCCCGTTACTAATAATCTTGCTAGTTTTCCTAAACAGGTTGCAAAACAAAAGAATGATGAGGTCAAATTTATTACACTACATATTGAAGCACATGAAGCACCTGTGATCAACCCGTTTTTGGTGGAGCTCGAGGAAGAATTTGGTGATGAGCTCTTAAACATTGCTATGATTGATGAAGATGATGATTTCGACCCTATGAAGGATATAGAGGAACTCGAACTTTTACTTGCCAAAGACCCTTTCTCATCTTCTGCGGAAGTCAAGGGACGCCTTACTACCAAAGAAACTAACCAAGAAGAAAGGAGACTCATTTTTCCTCAACATACTACTCTTACAGATAAAGTGGTCGAGTCATCCAATTTATCAACCAAACCGGATAAAAATAGGAAAGATGTACATATATTGCCAAGGTATGATCTTTATGTATTTCTTCCATCTTTAATAACAAATTTACACTTTTTTCGTGTTTATTGCTACTATCACCTGCACTTGATCCCAAGTGGGGGGAACAACACCCTATTACACAGTAAATAAGGGTGGAGTCAGGCTCGTGACTCGAACAAAAACAAGCGCTTCGTGGGAGGCAACCCATGCTTATCTTTTATTTTATTTTCTTATTTTGTATTGAGTCTGTCATACCTGCAGAAGATACGGCGCATCTCAATCCTAAGATGCGACGCATCTCCTGCACTGGTCATATCTGATATGTGTCTAAATACACATATATTTTACCTTGTTTAAACCCACAAAAACGACAAAAAACACTCAAATTATATTGCAGATATCTTTGTTTTTGTGTTTATATATGTGCAGGTACGAATATAAAAAAAAAAAGACAAAAAGAAAGGTAAAATTTTGTCACATGTGTGCCCTAGTTCCCCGTTTTTGGCCAAAATTTTAAAATTTTTTCTCACTTAGAACGTAATAAATGGTTATCAGTCCGCCATGTCTAACCCACATAAGGATTGGCTAATCCGAGAGCAAACGGCTCTTGGTAAAGATATCTCAAATCCGTTTATGGCTGACAATTTGCCTAAAATTGTATGGTATTCAACTCCCCATATCTTTATAAGTGAAGAGTTGGCTAGCCCGCAAGGTTATGGCTTGTGGTTAAGGCAAGTGGAAAAACCATAATTGGTAATCAGCTCACCAAAGATAATAACTGTATTTTATCTAAGAGTTGGCTAGTCCAGAAGCAAACGGCTTTTGGTAAAGACAAGTCAAAACCGTTGACAGCTGATGATTTGCTCAAAATCATTTGGTTATCATTGTACCAAAGTATCACATACTAAAACATTGGCTACTCCAGAAGTAATGGCTTTTGGTAAAGAGACATAAAATCCATTAAATTTTCATAAAAGATTGCTAGGGACTAGCAATAGTTTAGTGTGGGGGGGGGGGAATTCTGGCGAATTAAATTTTGTCACATGTGTGCCCTATTCCCCGTTTTTGGCCAAAATTTTACCTTTCTTTTTGTCTTTTTTTTTTTATATTCGTACCTGCACATATATAAAACACAAAAACAAAGATATCTGCAATATAATTTGAGTGTTTTTTGTCGTTTTTGTGGGTTTAAACAAGGTAAAATATATGTGTATTTAGACACATATCAAATCCCCCACACTAAACTATTGCTAGTCCCTAGCAATCTTTTATGAAAATTTAATGGATTTTATGTGCCCTCTAGCTCAATTCAAACATAAAAAGAGATGCATGGGGAATTCTGGCGAATTAAATTTTGTCACATGTGTGCCCTAGTTCCCCGTTTTTGGCCAAAATTTTACCTTTCTTTTTGTCTTTTTTTTTTTATATTCGTACCTGCACATATATAAACACAAAAACAAAGATATCTGCAATATAATTTGAGTGTTTTTTGTCGTTTTTGTGGGTTTAAACAAGGTAAAATATATGTGTATTTAGACACATATCAAATCCCCCACACTAAACTATTGCTAGTCCCTAGCAATCTTTTATGAAAATTTAATGGATTTTATGTCTCTTTACCAAAAGCCATTACTTCTGGAGTAGCCAATGTTTTAGTATGTGATACTTTGGTACAATGATAACCAAATGATTTTGAGCAAATCATCAGCTGTCAACGGTTTTGACTTGTCTTTACCAAAAGCCGTTTGCTTCTGGACTAGCCAACTCTTAGATAAAATACAGTTATTATCTTTGGTGAGCTGATTACCAATTATGGTTTTTCCACTTGCCTTAACCACAAGCCATAACCTTGCGGGCTAGCCAACTCTTCACTTATAAAGATATGGGGAGTTGAATACCATACAATTTTAGGCAAATTGTCAGCCATAAACGGATTTGAGATATCTTTACCAAGAGCCGTTTGCTCTCGGATTAGCCAATCCTTATGTGGGTTAGACATGGCGGACTGATAACCATTTATTACGTTCTAAGTGAGAAAAAATTTTAAAATTTTGGCTAAAAATGGGGGTACTAGATGGTACATTTGATCAAATTCGCTAGAATTCCCCCCCACACTTATAACTGAATATTGCCCTCAATATTCAAAGAACCGGTTGTTAAACCAACACTTAGAACGTTAAAAGGAAATACTAAAAGCCATTATTTTATATATACACACACATTTTTTTTATTTTTTTTTTATTATTATTATTATTTTTTTTTTTTTTGCACTTATATACAGCATGTGGGGCATCTCCCCCACACTAGGGTGGTACATACGGGTGAAAACCCATGTTTTTGCTAACATTTTTGATTACCGAGTCACTAGCTTGACTCGACCCCGTATTGATTTGTTTCCTCCCGAACAGTCAGGTTTATCACGCAAGCTAACCGCTTGTGAACGGTTAACTGTAACAAAGGGCTCCTGAACAGACCGGGAGAAAAAAACAATTTAAAAGTTTATGGGGAAGTAAGAGACCAGGAAATCCGACATTTAAACCAATGTTAGATGGACAATGCCGGGGTCAAAAGTAATATCCTCACTCCCGAATGAGTGAAAGATAGGGGAAATCACCGGGTAGGTGAAGGGAAGAAGAGAGATCTGAATAGCCATTAAGACAAGAACTTCCTCCTCAAGAATTGCAAGTGGAGGAGGCAAGTCCTTAAACTTGATCTCAGGAATTTTATCAGTTTCCTCATTATGAAGTTGTTTTGGTGGAGGAGGGGAAGATGAATCTTCGTTTAACAAATTTTCTAGAAAAAGAATATCCCCCTCAGGATCAAGATAGTTTTCATCAACCTCATACGGAAGTGAACTATCTACAGCAAGAAAAGCATCGACTTCATCCCAAAAGGGATCACTTCCCTCAACCGAAGTGAGAGAAGGGGAAGAGTCTGCTATGATATGTTGAGAAGATGTGGTGGGTTCCCCACTCACAGAATTATGAAAACAATCAACACTCTCTTGAGAGTACTCCTCTGAAGCAATGTCAATGACATCTATTCGGTTAACCGATTCAGAATTATAATTAGAGGAGTACTTTGAAGTTTGATCATGATTAAAGGTAACAGCTTCCTTATCCACACGCAAGGTGATTTCATGCTTAAATACATCAATGAGAGCATGGCCCGTTTTTAGGAATCCTCTTCCAAGAATTAGAGGAACCTTTTGATCTGCGTCAAAGTCAACAACCACAAAGTCAGCTGGAAAATGGAACTTTCCTATTTTCACAAATACATCTTCGGCAATGCCGCAGGGATGAGTTATGGTTCGATCTGCAAGCTCAAGAGTCATGCAGGTAGGAGTAAGAGCCGGAAGAGAAAGTTTCTTCCATACTGAATGAGGCATCAGGTTGATGCTTGCACCTAGATCTGCTAAGGCATAACATTCAACCATTCCTGGAAATACACAAGGTAGTAGAAACTTTCCAGGATCTCCAAGCTTCTCCGGAAGCTTTTTCAAGATAACCGCTGAGCAGTTCTCATTTACTGGAGTTTTAGCCATTTCAATCAGTTTTTCCTTGTTGCTTAACAAGTGTTTGATTGCTGCAGCAAATTTGGGCATCAGAATAGTAGCATCCGCAAAGCTTATGTCAAAATGTAATTCTTTAAAGATTTGATAGAATTTATCATTTTGTTGACTAGCCTTCTCACGGAGTTTTTGCTCATTTAAGCGCGATGGGTAAGGAATGTGAGGTTTGGATTTAGGAGCAATGACTTCAGGAGTCTCAAAGACAACTCCTGGTTTGGATTTTTTCGGGACAACCGGAGGATAGACATGTGCTGTACTTTGTGGGATTGGAATTTGCACTTTGTCCGTTGTATCCTCCGTCTCTTTTTCCATTTCAAACAACGGAGGAGGAATAGGGCCAGCTGGCCCCTTATAAGAAGCACCACTCCGAGTGGTGATAGCTTTGACGAAAGTGGTATCTTCATCATCATCACTGTCATCAAGTACACTGACAGGAACAGCATTGAGCATTTCGGAATAATATCTGGCTGATCTTTGCTCACTAAGTTTGGTTGACAAACTTTTAACCGTAAATCGTGAAAGAGTAAGATCGATTCTAGACGGTTGGGGAGCAATTGTGGGTGTAGATTTTTGGATGACTGAAGGTTGGATGACTGAAGGTTGGACGTATTTAGCACTTCCATTGTTAGTGGGAAGTACCGGGTCCTTTATCACCTTGAATCCAACATGAGATTTACCACTACGTGTAGAGACAGCTTTGAGTTCACCCCTAGGGTTGGTAACAGTGTTACTTGGGAGACCTCCCGAGGTAGAAGGTATATCAGTTAAAGACTTTTTGATCTGGTTTAATTGGGCAACCAATAACTGGTTTGTCTCACGTTGTGTCTTATTTGTTTCCTCTTGAGTTTTCATGAATTGCATAAGCAACTCATCTGAGGACGTCTGATTTCGGTTTGAACCTTGGTTTTGATTAAAATTTGGACCACGGTTTTGGTTAAAATTACCCTGATTCTGACCTCGGTTTTGATTGAAATTTTGAGAGTTGTGAAAATTTTGTCCCTGATTTTGAACAAAGCGGTTTTGATTATTCTGATTTGGCACGGGTGGAAAACCAGGTGGGACCATAGCATTTTGTGCTCGGTACTGAGTCTCAGCATGCGGACGGTATTGATTTTGATTTACTGCAGCTACGGGAGCTGGGTAAACAGAAGCATCGGTTGCTTGACAATCAAAATACGCATGTGGGCCACCACAAGTTTCACACACTTTGTTTATTGCTTTGATTTGTTCCGGTTTATGAATCTCACTTTTTAATTCTTTCATTTCTTTCATCATACAACGCATTGAATCTGTTAAAAAGGCTAACTCTGAGGAGTTACCGGATGAAGAAGAAGCAGTAGGAGTGACAGGAACATTCACTTTGTTTCTTGAAATAGGAACTTTTGATTTATTTTCACAAATTTCAACCACCTCTCTGGGTTTACGATTCAAGATATTGCCACCGGAGGCTGCATTGAGTGCATCTTGATCGTTTTGGGTCAACCCATTATAAAACGTATTTATTTGTTGTAACACATTGAAATCGTGATGTGGGCATTTTCTGAGGAGATCTTTAAATCTGTCCCATGCCTCTCCGAAATTTTCATCGAAACCTTGACGAAAACCAGCAATTTCATTTTTTAGGTTAGTCGTCTTTGATGGAGGGAAGAAATAATTTACAAATTTCTTAACGAGATCTTCCCAGGTTTCAATGGATCGAGGGGGTTCTTTATCCAGCCAAATTCGGGCTGCCCCCTCAAGTGAGAATGGAAATAGCATCAATTTGATCACTGTTTGTGGCACATTCTTGTAATTGATTGTAGAAGTCAGTTTGTTGAACCAACGAATGTGTGCATAAGGATCCTCTCGTTCAAACCCGTGAAATTGGTTTGTGGACACGAGCTGAATCAGATGTGTTTTCAGTTCAAAATGATCAGAATCAATGGCTGGTAAAACAATGGCATCTCCATAACCCTCGGTGGGTGCCTGGAGCATTTCAGCCATGGTGCGTTCGTCTGCCATATTTTCAGTGAGAACAGTACGAATCTCGGGTTCGACTATTTGGGCAGCACGTCTACGATTACGTCTTCTCGGAATTTCTACGAGTTCACGTAAAGGGCTTGATGACGTGGAAGAACGAGTGCGCATGCACTAAGTAAAATATTCCAATTAAAACAAGACAGAAGCAAAACACAAGCGAACTTAAACCAATAATCAACAAGCGTACGGTAGCTCTCTAAAAGATAAACGCACAGAGTGGCGGAGAAGCAAAGGTGGGCAATTACGCTCCTTAAAAACCCGCTTCTTTCAGTCCGACAATTTAATGTCAGACTATCCTAGAACCTCCGTTAGAGTTTGTTTATCAATTAAAGGTGAGCCGATATTCGCAAGTGATACAAAGGCAAGTTTTAAATCTTTGGTTTGGGAACTTATTATGGTCGTACCCCCAGTTAGGTAGTACTCTGTCTTGGTTCTCGATGGTAATTTTTTATTGTTATTTATTATTTAACAAAGAAAACGGAAATTATTTTTGGTGTTTTTATTTTTTATATGATAATAGTAATAATAATATATATAGAAAAGAAAAGAAAAATATTTTTGTATTTTATATTGTTTTTGGGAAATAGAAACTTCTGATAGAAGGGTCTCAGATCACTAATCGCTAAAACTTACACAACAGTCGCAGCACACCTCCCCGGCAGCGGCGCCAAAAATTGATCCGCGCAGAATCAACCTTATATTTTTATCAAAGGAAACACAAGGCGAGCAAGTGTAACCTAGGTTCGTTATCCCTGACGAAGGTTGAATGGAACTCATGATCTCGATTTGCTGAAACATGTTAGAAAGGTGAAAATAAAGGGATTATGGGTTTCTAAGCTAAAACATATGAAAGATAATTAAAAACGACTTATAAAGCAAATTTATATAAAACTACTCGTACATAATAAAATCTATGCTAATAACAACGATAATAATCATTACGTTAAAAAAATGACAATAAATAAACAATAATATATAAAGCTAAATTACTAGGACTAGTATTAAAACTAGAATAGATCGGACTAGTATTAAAACTAGAATAATCGGACTAGTATTAAAACTAGAATAATTATTAAACAACAGAAAACTAAAAATAAACAGACAAACTAAATTTTAAAAAAAAGTGCTCTCAAACTTAAGAGGTGTCAAGGCTTATTTGGAAAATAAGCCGAGCTTAACAAGCTCATGCATCTCTTTTTATGTTTGAATTGAGCTAGAGGGCACAATATTTAAATGACTTGAAAATTAAGGTACGATTAAGCATAAATTGAAATATAAAGATAGATTGAAATTGATACTGTAAATAGGTTTATTACAATTTGTCAAAAAGTAATAAGATCCTGAAAACATTTAAATGACAAGGTAATAAAGATAAGCAATAAAAAACTTATAAAAATAAAACTACTAACTTAAAAAAAACTACTACTTCTACTAAAAAAAATTAACTACTACTACAACTACTTATAAAAATAAAATTACTCTACTACTACTCCAAAAAAAAATAAAACTGCCTGCGCCTCTATTTATAGTGAGTTGAGGCGGCTAAATTTTCCAAGCAAGGCCACATGTCGAGCTGCTATTGGATGCAAGGAAGCTTCATGAGGAAGCCTTAATTAAGATAGTTGAGACAGAGAGCAGCATTAACTTATACTTCTTCTCTTCTTTTCTTTTTGGCTGTCGACATCACAAAAAAAAGAAGGCCCCACGATAGCTAGCTTTTCTTCTTCTCTTCTTTTTCTTTCCTCTTTTATATTTTATTTTGTTGTAGCAAGTCACTTCCTTCATTATATCTTGCTTCTCTATTTTTTTCTTTTGTCACGATGCTCCAAATAAAATTAACGATAAACTCGCAATTTCGTGCTCTTTTTAGTCTCGTGCCCGTTTTTGTTTATTTTACCTTTCTTTTTGTCTTTTTTTTTTTTATATTCGTACCTGCACATATATAAACACAAAAACAAAGATATCTGCAATATAATTTGAGTGTTTTTTGTCGTTTTTGTGGGTTTAAACAAGGTAAAATATATGTGTATTTAGACACATATCAAATCCCCCACACTAAACTATTGCTAGTCCCTAGCAATCTTTTATGAAAATTTAATGGATTTTATGTCTCTTTACCAAAAGCCATTACTTCTGGAGTAGCCAATGTTTTAGTATGATACTTTGGTACATTAATAACCAAATGATTTTGAGCAAACCATCAGCTGTCAACGGATTTGATTTGTCTTTACCAAGAGCCGTTTGCTTCTGGACTAGCCAACTCTTCACTTATAAGGATATGGTGAGTTGAATACCATACAATTTTTTGGCAAATTGTAAGCCATAAACGGATTTGATATATCTTTACCAAGAGCCGTTTGCTCTCGGATTAGCCAGTCCTTATGTGGGTTAGACATGGTGGACTGATAACCATTTGTTGTGACCAAATGAAAAAAATTTAAAATTTTGGCCAAAAACGGGGAACTAGGGCACACATGTGACAAAATTTAATTCGCCAGAATTCCCAAAAATTGATCCGCGCAAATCAACCTTATATTTTTATCAAAGGAAACACAAGGCGAGCAAGTGTAACCTAGGTTCGTTATCCCTGACGAAGGTTGAATGGAACTCATGATCTCGATTTGCTGAAACATGTTAGAAAGGTGAAAATAAAGGGATTATGGGTTTCTAAGCTAAAACATATGAAAGATAATTAAAAACGACTTATAAAGCAAATTTATATATAAAACTACTCGTACATAATAAAATATATGCTAATAACAACGATAATAATCATTACGTTAAAAAAATGACAATAAATAAACAATAATATATAAAGCTAAATTACTAGAACTAGTATTAAAACTAGAATAGATCGGACTAGTATTAAAACTAGAATAATCGGACTAGTATTAAAACTAGAATAATTATTAAACAACAGAAAACTAAAAATAAACAGACAAACTAAATTTTAAAAAAAAGTGCTCTCAAACTTAAGAGGTGTCAAGGCTTATTTGGAAAATAAGCCGAGCTTAACAAGCTCATGCATCTCTTTTTATGTTTGAATTGAGCTAGAGGGCACAATATTTAAATGACTTGAAAATTAAGGTACGATTAAGCATAAATTGAAATATAAAGATAGATTGAAATTGGTACTGTAAATAGGTTTATTACAATTTGTCAAAAAGTAATAAGATCCTGAAAACATTTAAATGACAAGGTAATAAAGATAAGCAATAAAAAACTTATAAAAATAAAACTACTAACTTAAAAAAAAACTACTACTTCTACTAAAAAAAATTAACTACTACTACAACTACTTATAAAAATAAAATTACTCTACTACTACTCCAAAAAAAAATAAAACTGCCTGCGCCTCTATTTATAGTGAGTTGAGGCGGCTAAATTTTCCAAGCAAGGCCACATGTCGAGCTGCTATTGGATGCAAGGAAGCTTCATGAGGAAGCCTTAATTAAGATAGTTGAGACAGAGAGCAGCATTAACTTATACTTCTTCTCTTCTTTTCTTTTTGGCTGTCGACATCACAAAAAAAAGAAGGCCCCACGATAGCTAGCTTTTCTTCTTCTCTTCTTTTTCTTTCCTCTTTTTATATTTTATTTTGTTGTAGCAAGTCACTTCCTTCATTATATCTTGCTTCTCTATTTTTTTCTTTTGTCACGATGCTCCAAATAAAATTAACGATAAACTCGCAATTTCGTGCTCTTTTTAGTCTCGTGCCCGTTTTTGTTTATTTTACCTTTCTTTTTGTCTTTTTTTTATATTCGTACCTGCACATATATAAACACAAAAACAAAGATATCTGCAATATAATTTGAGTGTTTTTTGTCGTTTTTGTGGGTTTAAACAAGGTAAAATATATGTGTATTTAGACACATATCAAATCCCCCACACTAAACTATTGCTAGTCCCTAGCAATTTTTTATGAAAATTTAATGGATTTTATGTCTCTTTACCAAAAGCCATTACTTCTGGAGTAGCCAATGTTTTAGTATGATACTTTGGTACATTAATAACCAAATGATTTTGAGCAAACCATCAGCTGTCAACGGATTTGATTTGTCTTTACCAAAAGCCGTTTGCTTCTGGACTAGCCAACTCTTAACTTTTAAGGATATGGTGAGTCGAATACCATACAATTTTAGGCAAATTGTCAGCCATAAACGGATTTGATATATCTTTACCAAGAGCCGTTTGCTCTTGGATTAGCCAATCCTTATGTGGATTAGACATGGTGGACTGATAACCATTTGTTGTGACCAAATGAAAAAATTTTAAAATTTTGGCCAAAATCGGGGAACTAGGGCACAAATGTAACAAAATTAAATTCGCCAGAATTCCCCCCCACACTTAGAACTGAATTCCCCCCCACACTTGTTAAGCTCGGCTTTTTTTTTTTTTTTTTTTTTTTTTTTTTTTTTTTTTTGAGTATATATATACAACATGTAAAAGAAACAAAGGTAAAAGAAAGATGTGCACTTGTCCAAGGAACAAATATAAACAAGTTTATACACTGGGATAGTGCACAAAGTATGAGCTTATGGTTTAGACAGTTAAGCCTTTTGGGGCTTAACTTGGATTGAGTGAAAGCTTGTAAAAGCTTGGTATAAGCTCCACACTTGAAAATAAAGGAAAAATAATATTATTACACATATTATGGACAACTCCCCCACACTAGGGTGAGACATGGGTATGAGAATTAAAGCATCTAAAACCTAGTAATAAGAGCACACAAAAATTTACAAGTTTACACAAAAAATTAAATACTTATGCAGAGTTCTAGGTTATGACAATCTCACAGTGCTCATATGAAAAGGATCAAGTGTCAATTTGACTTCCCACATGCTACACTACTTAATTGAAGTTATCACTGAGTTATTTAGGTCATATGTGTAGTACATCAAACAAGAACAACCACTCAAACACCCCATAACACAGATAAACCATCAAATCCAAACAACCCTTAAATGAAATAAAAATGAGCTTTCCACTCCATAAGACTGTATAAACCTATTATATCCAATCCAGAGGTATTTATGTGTCAAATAAAACCTTTTTTAGCCTAAACAAGTAGTCACACAAGTTTAAACCTATGATTATCAAAAACTAAGCATATTGGCAGTCAAAATGGATTTTCAAGCAACATCAAATCTCAAAACATAATTACCTAATATTATGCTACATAACACGTAACGACAAACGAGATTTAAAATTCGCTACAGCCTTCCCCGGCAGCGGCGCCAAAAATTTGATCCGTGCTGAAAACGTATATATAAATATATGCAGTCTCAGAACGAATACTCGTGTGTAGTGTGAAACCAGGCAAGTAATCACCCGGATCGTTTCCCAACGAGGTGTGAATGGGCAACTGTGAAAAGCTAGGATTAGAGTGACCGATATGATTTAGATATTTTTGATTTTGCTTTTTTACTAAAAAAAATAAAGACTATTTTAAGTGATAAAAAGAAACTAGATTAATTAAGCAAAACTACGACGATAAAAACGAGCTCTAGAAAATAAAATAATAAAAAGATTTGCTTGCTAAGAAATAATTAAACTAATAATAATTAATTCTACAATAGTAAACAAAATATTAAACTAAGTATTTAAGCTAAAAATGATAAAAAGGTAAGAGAATAAGACCCGGTGATTTACACGAGAGAATTACCACCCGACCTTATAAACTAAATAAATTATTAAAGTCTATTTCTCTATTAACTTTACTTTTACTAATTTGTTAATAAAGTTGAAGGCTTTATTAACTAAATAGCTTAATAAAAGTTATTAAAGTTGTAAACTTTAATGATTTTTATGCTTATAAGACCTTTAAGCTCCTCGCCTTAGGTCGCGAAAGATAAGAGATCAAAGAAAAACAAGAACTTTATTAAAGGTTAGCAATAATAAGACAATAAATAAACAATAATATATAAAGCTAAATTACTAGGACTAGTATTAAAACTAGAATAGATCGGACTAGTATTAAAACTAGAATAATCGGACTAGTATTAAAACTAGAATAATTATTAAACAACAGAAAACTAAAAATAAACAGACAAACTAAATTTTAAAAAAAGTGCTCTCAAACTTAAGAGGTGTCAAGGCTTATTTGAAAAATAAGCCGAGCTTAACAAGCTCATGCATCTCTTTTTATGTTTGAATTGAGCTAGAGGGCACAATATTTAAATGACTTGAAAATTAAGGTACGATTAAGCATAAATTGAAATATAAAGATAGATTGAAATTGGTACTGTAAATAGGTTTATTACAATTTGTCAAAAAGTAATAAGATCCTGAAAACATTTAAATGACAAGGTAATAAAGATAAGCAATAAAAAACTTATAAAAATAAAACTACTAACTTAAAAAAAAACTACTACTTCTACTAAAAAAAATTAACTACTACTACAACTACTTATAAAAATAAAATTACTCTACTACTACTCCACAAAAAAAATAAAACTGCCTGCGCCTCTATTTATAGTGAGTTGAGGCGGCTAAATTTTCCAAGCAAGGCCACATGTCGAGCTGCTATTGGATGCAAGGAAGCTTCATGAGGAAGCCTTAATTAAGATAGTTGAGACAGAGAGCAGCATTAACTTATACTTCTTCTCTTCTTTTCTTTTTGGCTGTCGACATCACAAAAAAAAGAAGGCCCCACGATAGCTAGCTTTTCTTCTTCTCTTCTTTTTCTTTCCTCTTTTATATTTTATTTTGTTGTAGCAAGTCACTTCCTTCATTATATCTTGCTTCTCTATTTTTTTCTTTTGTCACGATGCTCCAAATAAAATTAACGATAAACTCGCAATTTCGTGCTCTTTTTAGTCTCGTGCCCGTTTTTGTTTATTTTACCTTTCTTTTTGTCTTTTTTTTTTATATTCGTACCTGCACATATATAAACACAAAAACAAAGATATCTGCAATATAATTTGAGTGTTTTTTGTCATTTTTGTGGGTTTAAACAAGGTAAAATATATGTGTATTTAGACACATATCACTGGTCATATCTTATTTAATTTTCTGCATTTTTATTTTTGACTTTAAAACTTTCTGTCAGTTTATTTAATGCGGCGCATCCGTGGTTAAGGATGCGACGCATCTTTTATTCTGATTCGTATTTATTCCAGGCTCGATACGGCGTATGTTCTTCCATAAGATACGGCGTATCGACTGACCTGATGATTTTCAATTTAATTTTTTACGTTTTATTTTTACTAACTACTAATGTATTATGCAAGTTTGAACCCTCTTAATTCAGGTGTGCTAAAGTCTTAATGGTATTATAGATTCCTGCATTCTTGTGGATACATCATCTAATGAAGATTAAACGTTCTAATCCACAAGAAAGTTAATTTTTGCTCTTATACAAATGGAGGATCATACCGAGCAAATCTCAGGGGAGTTTTTCTGTTCTAATTCTTTTATTTTCCAGTTTTTAACCTTTGTAACAAACAACGAGGACATTGTTTAACTTAAGTGGGGGGATTGGAGAATTAGAACACTTACTTGTCCTAAACTTTTTCAAAATATGCTTAAAATGAGCTTAATATATCAAAATTTAAAAATTTTTAGCATGTTTTTGTTTAAAGTCTAAATTACATAGCTGCACACATAACATTATTTTCAAAAATTGTGAACTTATCAAAATTCACAAATCTATGAGTGTGCCGGTGACTTGTAAACTTTAGAACTTGGCTTGTATACTATTCGAGACCACCATAATAAGTATTATCTATATAATTGGAATGACTTGTCTAAATTGGTAAATTTCTAGGATTACACCCAAATAGTCTTTATATGTTATGTGATATTAACTAACTACATTGGTTAGTTAACCCCCTTATAAACCCTTTTGTTACTCTCACTTTTAGAGTAAGATACCCCTAGAAAAACACTCAGAGCCATTCCTTTCGTTTCTTACACCTTTATTATAATGTTTCGTTACACCCTTACACCTTAGCCTACCCTGTAGATTAAAATCCGTGGTTGGTTAATTGCCTTAGGCAAAGTGTGTTTCCTTACATTGCTTGTGTTCGCGTGCGTAATTCATTATCTTTGGTTGAGTCAGGAAATTGCACAATGCAATAGGTATGAAAGTAAAAATTTTATATCTTTGAGTTTATTTTTCGTGTGTTTACTACTTTCGCTATTACAGTTATTTCTGAAAGTATGAAAAGTATGGAAAAATTATCCGGAAAGAAAGTGATAGAAAAGTTGTGAAATTTTACACATATGGTGAAAAAAAATAAATAAATAAAAATAAAAATAAAAAAAAATAGAAAAGAAAAAGAAAAAGGAAAAGTTGGAAGTTCGTTTTAACCAACTTATGTAAAGTTTTGTATTAAGTGGTCGATATCACCACTATTTGTTATACATTATATTTATTGATTGAATGGGAGTTGGCCGTTATGGGAACGCCAACTAAGGTTATTCTTTGATTGAGATTTTGTTGAGTATAATTTGTGTCTACCTAAAGTGTGTGTTTCAAGTGTTAAAGCGTGAGTTATTCAATGATATGAGTCTTATTCATGGGATGGTTGGGAAAGTAATTTACCACACTTAGGATTTTAATTTATCTGTTTTGTTTATTTTTCATTTTACACCAATTTTTATCCCAAATATTATCCATACCCTATATCATTCTTTATCCAAACCTTTGATTTATTGAGATTAGGGATTTGAGCAATCTTAAGTATCGTAGTCGTGGATTCGGCTATGTATTTATGATTTTGTCGCCCTTTTTGATATAATATTATTGGTAAAGATTACTTGGTCCTATCTTTAGCCCATTCGAGTTAAGGATTTGAGCAATTGCAAGTATCGTGGTCGTGGATTCGATCATGTATTTGTGATTTTGTCGCCTTTTCTGGAATTTGAGATCGATAGAGATTAAGAAGAATGATTAACCCTTAACCAATAAACCCTTTTTACCGCTTTAGACTTGTTATTCCTTAGCTTTAGTGGGGGAGATGCGTATACTTGCCAAGCTTATGATAGAATATTCGTCACGACTGGACAGTTAAACGATTAGATTTGCTTTTATAAAAATATTTTATTTTATTTCTAATTCGTTAAGTGTTTGGTTGTGCAATTATGAAAAAACGAATACATGCTTAAATATAAAAATAAATCCTAATATCTTTTAGGATACATTTTCATAAAATTCATTCTAAGGTTTACTTGGGGACAAGTAAAGTTCAAGTGGGGGATATTTGATGACCTCAAATAAGTACATTTTATTATCATCATTTATCCTATTTATTTGACTTGTTTTATTATATTATATATGAGAATTGATACGTTAATGTTTACTTTTGTAATTCTCAGGTAAAAACAAGTATTATGTGAAACTTGGCGATTTTGGACTAATTATGGAGCAAAACAAGCAAGATGTTAAGAGTCTACTGAAATGTACATGATCAAGATCATTCTGCTCCAGATACGCCGCAACATACTTATTACATACGGCACATCACTATCAAGATTTCACAAGTGACAATCCAAGACAGCAAAGGACATGCGCCGCATAGAGAAATGGAGTTACGCCGCATCTTAAGGCGGTGTACGAATATTCCTGAATATATTAATCTTGGACCCCACGCGAAGTTAAGTCAATGCGCCGCATCTACTTATCCTATGCGCCGCATCTAACCCTCAGACAGAAACTATAAATACCCCAAGGCCAGACGAATTTCGGGATCCTACAGACTAAGCTTTCGAAGACCGAAGAAACCCTAGAGCCGAATTCAGACGTGTTAGCAGCACAAGACACACCCTAAACGAAGATACAAGAGCTGTAAGAAGGTCCTGCATGTATTCAATTCATTAAGTAGTTTTGTTTTATTGTATTAGTACACTTTAATTCATCAGGATTGATGGGTCGATTCCATGTGACTACGGAAAATCATGGGCACCCCTTAAAATTGATTTCCCATTAATTAAAGTTTATATGTTGATGTCTTTGGTGACTTTTATTAGTGCATTGATAACCTCTGTGTCTAGCTGAGCATTGCTTGGGTCGCCATGCCCCTTCCTCGCCTATTTGTTTCAGCGTCTCTTTAATAAATAGGATAGACATAAGTAATCATTAAGGGTTTACTCGCCGATAAGATTAGAGCCAACGAGAAAGGGTTAATTATATACACTTCATATAAAACTAGCAATAAAACAAGTGACAAGCTACTTAATTATCAGGACAGGTCTTCTTATTGTCTCAAGTATCTATCTGTGTACGTGTGTGCTAATCGCTGATTCGTGCTCATTAGTTTAGTTTATATTTAATCATAACCATACCGTGCCAGTCTCTCAGGCTGAACCCCCTTGCGTTAGATTAGGTTGTATAGCTAACTTAAGATATTAAAATACTGATTAGAATAACTAGATAATACGTTCCACTCTTAGTGATCGACACTCTACTTACCATTATATTCATACTGACCGGGTACATTGCTCGTTAAAGTGTGTGTTTTATTGATAAGTCGGCTAAATATAAATTTAAAACTTGAGTAGGCATTAATACTGCTAAAACCACAACGACATCACGCGCGCACCAAGTCTTTGGAGCCGCTGCCGTGGATATAAAAGAATTAGAGCAATACACACGCACATCACCTATCTCTCACTTTATCCTTTCACTTCATTTATACCTTATGATATTATCCCCAATGTACCATACTATATTCTTTGTTCTTTATCTTTTGCTTCGTTTGTATATATATCTGTTCACTGGGCTTTTTAAGCTCAGCCGCATTTCTTTCCTGCGGCAGGTTTAGTTGGAAGCTGGGTTATGGGTAGAGAGTACCTTGGACTTAGAAGACTATACTTGGATTTGCTATCCTGGATTTAGAGATGACTAGAAGAGATTTACATTTCAGACTTAGTATTTTGTTATTGTTCTCATTTATAACCTTGTACTTCAGATTTTTCCTTTGTAACCTTTGGAATTTAATTGTATTATACAGTGTTGCAAAAAAAGGTCTACAAGGCCGATTAATCGCCGATTAGGTGCTACAAGGCCACCGACCTTGCCGATTTATGTAACTGGGTCAAACAAATAGGTCAACCGTGGTCAACAGCGGTCAATGGTGGTCAAACTTGCCGGAGACCTATAAATCTTGCCGGAAGTACCCAAAACTCACTGTAAACTTATTTTGATCACTTATAGTAACTGTTTAAGTCTATTACAAGTTGTTTTTTAGAAAATACATTGTCAGAAATACCTAAAACTCACCGAAAATACACAAAACTTGCCGGAAATAACTAAAATTTGTCAGTAATGCCAATCCGATTAATCACCGATTAATCCCGCCTAGACCGATTACAAGCTACAAGGTGGTCGACCGCCCAACTACCGATTCACGATTTTTGCAACCTTGGTATTATATGAGATGTATGCTTGTGTTTGCTTTGATATGTCACCGTAATGTAGTACTTCTACCCTTATCGGGTTGGGGTGTTACAGTAAAACCCTAATCACTTTTCCGCTGCCACATAACAAATTAGGGGGTGTCACAGTGTATTGAAAAAATTACACGGATGGTCCTTGTGGTTTACACGAATTTCAAGTTTTGGAGCTATTTCATTTTAATTACGCCACAGATACCTATTTTGTGAAACGTTTCACGCGTTTGGTCCCTAAGTTGGATGGACGTTATCTTTGACCGTTAAGTATTTAATTAATGTTTGCCCGTTAGTCCCTCCGTTAGTATTTTATGCATCGTTAGTCCTATTTTCACTTTCACTTTCACCACCACCACTCTCATCCTCCTCACCACCACAACAACCACCACATTAAAATACAAAAAAAAAAAAAAAATGACAAAAGTTGTCTACTAAGCATTCAAGGGTCTCGTTCTAACTAGATCCATTTTTTTAAAAAAAAGACATTAAAAAAAAGACATTGATAAAATAAAACTTGTATTAACTTGGATCTGTATCACAAACCCGGGGAGGTATTGATAAAGGTCAAAGACATTTGACTGGGGGATATAAAAGGTATAGTAGATCATGAATGCTTGGTAGATCCTAAAAAGTTGTCTGCGATTCCACAAAAGTCTTTCGACTGTATCCACAAAAGTTGTCTTTGTATCCACAAATGTCAAAGACTTTTGATAAAGGAAATCCGTCAAAGAAATGTTAAAAATTTCTTCATATCAAACACACACGAAACTGCTACTCTAAATCCGGTCACCACCACCACCAAACTCCGGCCATCACACCAATAAACAACCATCACCACCACTAACCTCCGGCCACCACCACCACCAAACTCCGGCCATCATCACCAACCTCCAAAATAACAAATCCAAACCCAATAAAGATCAAACCGAGCCACAAGGGTCTCGGCCTAACTAAAACCTAAACCAACTTTACTCAAATCCAAATTAACAAGAACTCACAAATAAGCTCGAAAACACGCTCGGTCTTGAAATAGTCGAAGTATAATCCCATGAATGAGCTCGGAATAAGCTCAGATTAAGCTCGAACATAGTTTCTTACAAGAGCTTATGACTCAAACGTATAGATCTGAAAATATAAACACGTAAAAACACCAAGATGATGATACCAACACGTTTTAAATTCATTTACCTCTAAACCCGTTTTAATATTTGTTTTAAAGACGCACCGATTCACACAAAAATTGTATGAATCGTTGTTTTAAAGACGCGCGCGTGTGGTGGCAGAAGTGGTAGCACGTGTGGTGGCAAAAGTGGTGGTATAAGGTTTGGTGGTGATGTCGTGGTGGTGGCAGAGGTCGTGGTGGTGTGGTGGTGGCAGAAGTGGTGGTGTGGTGGTATAAGGATTTGAGAGAGAGAGAGATGTGTGTAGTGATTGTGTATTTGTGTTTATGTATATTCTGTTTGTGTTTATGTATTTGGGGTAGAGAGAAGGACTAACGATGCAAAAAATAGGACTAACGATGCAAAAAATACTAACGGAGGGACTAACGGGCAAACATTAATTAAATATTTAACGGTCAAAGATAACGTCCATCCAACTTAGGGACCAAACGCGTGAAACGTTTCACAAAATAGGTATCTGTGGCGTAATTAAAATGAAATAGCTCCCAAACTTGAAATTCGTGTAAACCATAGGGACCATCCGTGTAATTTTTTCTTGTGTATTTAAACATTTGACCCCCTCTATCTTTAATAGTTTACATTTAAGTCTTAAACTTATATATAAAAAATATAAAATTAATGTTAAATACGTGTTATAAATTATAAATAGTTATTTTTAAATATTTTTTTCTTTTTTTTATATTTTTTATTGTCGTACCTTTGCCGTACCCGTATCTTGGATTTTTAAGTTTTGCCGTTCCCCGTTCCCGTATTGTCCCCGTACCCCAGTCCCTTACCCGTCCCAGTGCTACATAGATTATTACTATCATGGACTGTCAAGAAAATGTCGGGTGATCCTGAAATCATCAATGCACTCATTGCAATGATAACAACATCAAAGGTAGACCAAACTTCCACTGCACACAATACTATACGGTCTTGGACTATGTTCTTATGCATGCTTTAATTGCAACAGGGTGAAACAAGTGATGCCGCTATGAAGGATGAAAATGTATCACCGCTAGTAAGTATTTCCACATTTATAACCTTTAGTTATATACATTTAATTCCATGTAATATTATTTGTCTTTTATTAGGATATTGCATCTGTCACAGATGATTAGGGGTGCCAATCGAGTCGTGTTCATGTTAACCTATTCGGGTTCGCGTGTTGGCGGGTTAGTATAACCTCTACCCAAACACGACCCATTTATTAATCATGTCAAGAAACTCAACCCTAACCCAGACCTGCATAAGACGTGTAACCCGTTTGTGACTCGTTTAACTCGTTTAAGTAAATAGGTCAAGCAGTGAATAAGGTTGGTGGTTTGTTGATTTAACTGGTTTAAATGCAAAAATGATATAAGGATCTAAAATATGATAAAAATAACATACAAATCTTTTATATAATAAAACAAAACCCCTAGTGGAGACTTTTTCATTTCAAAAAAATCAAATCATACCTTATTTAGTAATAAATTTTTTAATTAAATATTTATATATAAATGTAGGAAAATAATAAAAGCTAATTGTTTCCTAATTTGTCAAAAAAAATTAAAAATTTGTTTTTACGAAACGTATATAGGTAAAACTAAAAACACACATGTACTTGAGATTTAATAAATGATAGTTTTGGGTGCAAAGTGTAAAAGTGATAAAAGCGGAAGATTAAACTCTTCTCAAACTCACAAAAAGAAAAAGAAAGCTCGCCCATCGGTGCATCCAAGGAGAATCATAATTCGATTTTCCTCTTCTTAATTCATCATAATCTAACACAAATTTTCTTAATTAAATTGATCTCAATCGTCAATTTATGTAAAAACCTCTAATTGATCATCTTCGCTCAATTTATGAACCCTAATTTATTAATTTTTCCAATCTGATGGTACCAATAGTTTCCTCAATTTCGGAACTTTCTCAACAATGGTAAAACTGTTCCTAATTTAAATTTGATTTTGATGAATTAGTGAGTTTTGTTTAATGAAGGTGTCAATTTATGATGTGTTTGTGTGAATGTTGTTGATTACTTTATTTTGATTTTAACAATGTGACTTGCAGTAATTATATCTTTTGTTTGTACAACAAATGATCTGTTTGTTCGTCCTCTGGTGGTAGAGAAAAACAATGGTATGTTGCAATTTTTTGAAGTCAAAATTACTGCTTTTTATGTGCCAACTTAAATTACAATATTATATGTTTAAATTAATTTTTTTGTGATATTTAAAACCCCGTGAGACTTTCCCAACTGCCACTCATATAAACATAGTAGCCGTGTTTAAATCTCTGCAAGTAATGTGAACATGCTTTGTGTAAAACTTATAGTGATCGCATTTAGGGGGTGTTTGGGACTGCTCATTGGGTTTTGCAGTGATTTATTAGTAGCAAATATAGGGACCGTTTATAAGAGGGTGTTTAGGATTGCTTATTAAAACTTCTTTATTACTTAATGCATTTTGAAGTAATAGTTTTAACTTGCTTATTCAGTACATGTTACTTTTCACGCGCATATAGTCACATATGCAGTGTAAATTAGTAACCCTTAGCCTTTCAGTTTAGCTATTAGGGGAAGCAGATGGGGAGGGGGTTGATTTGCTCACTAATTTAAGAGGATGAGATTCTTGAGGACTATAAACTTGATAGTTGATTGAATTTACAGTGGCTGAGTTCGCTTGGAGAAGAACTTATTGTAATTTGCATTTGTTCCTCATAGTTTAATTAATTGTGGTAGTAAGAATTATGAATAATAAAAATACAAGTGTGTATTGTGTAATTACAATTAATATTTTTTTCATTTATTAATTCGTGGAAAATCCCGCATGTTGGTTGACTGCATTAAACCATTGTATTAAACAGGATGCACTAGAAATTGCTATACTTAGGGATCGAAGGTGGCCTTTAGAAATGTTGACTGCAGCAAAGGCTAAACCTACTGCATACAAAACTAAGGGTGAGTTTTAATGTCCTTACAATCAAGTTTGATACAAACTTCATTACCTTATTCACATTCTAAAGTTTTACCTTTTGAGCTTATAGAAAAATATTACAGCCCAAATCAACTTCTTTACCTATAAATGGATCAACATTGCGACCTCTACTTTTGTGCTCATTTGGCTTTTTGCAATCTTGCAAAGCAATGGAGGGTAAAGCTCACTCAAAAGTCAAAATAGACCCAACTAAGCATATATAACAGGTAAGCAGTTTCTTTGCGACTCCTGCCTAATAGCATCATGCTTGGGTTGAAACAGGTTAATTTTCTCTGTGTCACAATTTGAATTGGGAGAATATTTGACAAATAGTTAGATTATTCTTCAATAAATAGTTATAGTTGTAAATGAAATTGACACTTCTTGATTTAACGATTTGGGGTTATTTAGGCAGTCAGAATCATGTTAATTGGGACATATGTATCATAGTAAAATTACACATAAAGCTAACTACGGATTATGTTCGGTTAGATTTACGTGAAACAAGTCAAGCAGCTTTCGGTTTCTAAACAGAACAGTGGGTAACTTTTATAGGCATAATAATACTGGGCAGATAGGTGGCAAAATGTTTTCATATGAGCCTGAAGATCGTCCCACACTCTTACGACTAAGGAGTTAATGTCCTATTTATCTAAATTCATTTTATCTTTATAGGTTTTTATATCGTATTATTTATGTTATCGGGTCAAGCTGACTCTACAAGATTTTTTTTTTTTTTTTTTTTTTAATTATTATTTTTTTTTTTTACTGATGACTAAAGGGGTGTTTGGTTGCTGTTGTTTAAAGGTGATAGGTTATTATTGTACTGTTGTCTAATGGATCAAAAGGGTAAAAAAAAGCAGTACGGGTCAAGTGAGTCAAACCACGTTGTAAGTCACCCAAACTTTATATTCTAAGGCCATTTATACTTAAGTTCTGGTATCCAAGAAGATAATTGGTGGGTGCCTACAAGAAGATACATGAAAATAGTTAAGCGATAAGCGTAAACATGCTAATTAGATTTTAAAAGCTCTCATGGCCATCAATAGTGTTTCTTTAACTGAAATAGAAGTTCCCCTGATTTTACTTTTGTTAACTTCTCGAGGAAATGTTTTTTATTCACATGTCATGACTATTTTTCGTGTTATTCGTTGTTGCACTTTACAATTCAAATTCATAAGGTTTGGTTACCGGAGGAGCTAATACCATATCACCTAACTGTTCGGTGAAGTACAAAATCAAACCAGATTAACTCCATTCCAGGTTAGCAATGCATTCAGCCCAAGAATCCTATTCTTATCAAGATTCCCATTTTTTTTCCTAAATTCTGAATCCATTTAATTCTTGCAGGAATTAAGAATACATGTAAGAGCTCCAAGGGAACATTTAAGAAAGCAAGCAAGGAACACAAGGAGCTTGTTGATAATGATGGCAATGCATTCTGCCCAAGAATCCTATTCGCCTTGCCTCCTGATAATAGCGGTCTTATGCTTGAGTACACGAAATATGCGGATTCTTTTGGTGGATGTCTTACTCTAATATTTTAAATTGGTTTATCTATCACATGTAAGTTTCAGATTTGTTATTTGCTCTTTACAACAAGGTCTAATTTTGCGAGCAGGATTAGAGTGGGCCATTTGTGAACATTTGGTTTGTTTGCTACTCACTTTCATGAGTTGACGTCGTTAGCTCACGAGAATAAACCCAAATTGTATTGTCGATGTAATGTAAAAAACTCTTGATCCCATATTATATTGTCAATGAAATGTAAAATCACTCTCGATCCACTAGATACTTATAATTCCTTCTTGGATAGTTAAATGCACATGGATGTCATGCTTAAAGTGTAGAAGTTATAACTTATAACTCATTTCACATCCTCACTTATATAACTTGCACTTATGGGAGCTTCATTTTTGGAACCTGTTTTTTAGTCCATTTTCTTATTAGCCTTGAGTCTTGTGGTGCATCTTTAGTTCTTTCAAGAAGTGTTATTTTTATTTTTTATTTTTTTTTTATTTTTTTTTCCTTTGAAATTTTTGGTTGTTGATATCCAATTAAGTGTTGCTAAAAAATGACACGTGCGCTACTTTTAGTTGATGCAATTTATCTCTTGATTAGGTTTCTACAATATTACATGTACTGTGGAGATCCAATATTGCAGAATACGATCCATTCTGGAGAGTTTTAATCCAACTTTTATGAAGATAGTTTGAGGTCTTAGGTTGGCAAAGGAAATGGTTCGGAAACTTTTATGTATCCAGTTAGGTTGCATATATATATATATATATATATATATATATATAATATATATATATATATATATATATATATAATATATATATATATATAGGGTAAAGTTAAAATAAAAAGACAAATATCCGTACACTACGTAAAAAGATTTTTATTTTTTAAAAGGGTTGGCGAAAAAATCCAAAAAAATTCCACAAGATCGGGTATGTTGGTGCATAAAACTTTTGTGAAAGAAGTTTTTCTAATTTTGAGTTTTTATACGTTTATTTTAATGCACAAAAAACGAATTTTGATGCGCAAAAAAATTTTGATGCACAAAATTTTCAACTTGTTTTAGTTAGATGCGCAATGTTATTTTGATGAAAAAAGTCAAAAGAAGTTGGGTGCAAAAACAAAATTTTGATGAACAAAAAAGCGATTTAATGCACAAACGTATTTTTTCATAATTTTTTTTTCGGAAAAAGTATCCACTTTTAGAAAAACTTCCTTCACAACTTTTTCATGCACCAACCATACCCGATCTTGTGGAATGTTTTTGGAATTTTTCGCGAACTTTTTTTAAAAAAATTATCTTTTTACGTAGTGTACGGATATTTGTCTTTTTATTTTATCTTTATCCCATATATATATATATATATATATATATATATATTATATATATATATATATATATATATATATATATATATATATTCACTTTTCCATATATATATATAGTGTACGGATATTTGTCTTTTTATTTTATCTTTATCCTATATATATATATATATATATATATACTAGCTTTCAAAGCCCGCCCGATGGGCGGGCATGCCTTATAATTATCGTAGGCATATTTTTGTATAGCATAAGAAGGGTGGTAAAGAATAGCTGGAAAAGTAGACACGTGGAAAATTGGCCCCCTCGATGGGTGGGCTAAACTTATGAATATCGTTGAAAAAAATAAGTTAACGAAAGATAAGAAATAAACGTATCAATTTTTATATTGAACACATTATTAATCATGGCATTTTTTGAAGATTATGTCATCTATGGTAACAAAATATGTGTTGTATTTGGCTACCGTAATTATAAATGATGAAGCAATTGTTTTGTGATTCGCATTAGACATGTGATTATTTGTATATACACTTGTAAAATTTGTAATGTTTAAAGTATAGATTTGTTATAAACTATTTATTGTAATGTTTAGTTATTTGTGAAATGTATAATATAATTGTGGTGTCCATGTGTTTAGGTGAACGGGTTGTTTTTTGATTGCATAATATGGTAGTTGATCGCCCGATGGGCGGACATGCTTAGGCTTGATCCCATGTTTCCTTTTGTAATGTGTCTCACGAGTTCTAAAATGTTTGAGTGGTTTATCCCTTGGATGGATGATAAATGTTATTTCGATATCCTAGTGTACAACAATAGCATGGTAGTCTGAACATCGTTGTTGGTTGTGTTCCCCTTTAGGATTCCTGGTGCACAACATATAATTAGTTTGGTCTAATAATCTACTATTACATATATATTCATGGTAATTATGTTACTTTGTAATACTTTAAATATGAACGATAATAGTTTATAGGATTCTTAGTGCACAAACAAAGTAATTATTCCTGATAGCCTTAAAATTTTGGTGCCCAATAGTAGCATGATCAATGTTTGTTAAATTATGTTACTTTATCATATCATTACATATATATTCTTTCTGCATCTGGCATGAACATGCTAATTAATATTTAAGCAAATGAAGTTTTCACCTAGTGGTCAGATAACAAAGTGCTACATAATAAAGAGTGTGTAACAGGTTGATGTTAGTGGCAACATAAGCATGCTTAACTCTAAGGAGCAATTCCATACAACCCTTCAAGTAGTTTAATAAGATATCCCAAACAGCCCTTAAGAACTGATGTATAAAATAGATTATCTTTATGATAAATACCTCAGCCTCTAATAGCAGTTTTAACATGAATACCCAAACAATCTGTATAAATTCTTAAGCCTAAGAAGCAATTCCAAACAGCCCTTTAAGTAGTTTAATAAGATATCCCAAACAACCTTTAAAGTTAGCTAATCTGAAAGCAATCCCAAACATCCCCTATTGGCACAAACCTTGTGGTTAACTTAACCTTTAGGCCATTACATGACCATTTGTCAATAAGTTTATAGTGTAATACCTAAAAAACTTGGCAATGCCCCAAAAATTGAGACGCTAAATGCATTTAACTTGATATCTGCCCGTGACATATGTTTGTATAGCGTAAGAAGTGTTTTAAAGAATGGTTGCAAAAAGTGGACATAATAAAATATAAACGTACCAATTTTTATATTGAATGCATAACAATGAAAATAAATGAACATCAAGATTTATAGAACAATTGAAATATACAAATATTTTTATAACAACATAGTATATGAATTAAACTCAAATGAACGTTAAAAATTATAGAATAATTAAGAAATACAAAGTAAATTTATGTAAATTTACATCAAAGTTTAATCTGAATGACACACCGCACAAGTCTATTTAGCACTTATATTACATGCAATTTAATATGAATAAGTATCCGCAACTTTGTCTTGTGTCGAAATATTTTATTATAGCGAAAGAAGGCGGGTAAAAAAATGGCTGGAAAAGACTTGATACTTAAGCTATTTACATCCATTGCATATTTCAGGTGAGCAAAAAATTTGATAATTTTAAAGAGCAAGTCGCAAAGCTTCTAACTATGAAATTCTTTATCACTATATATTATTCGTTTTTTTATTTATATCAAAAGTATCCGAGAGGAGTAAGAAAGAAGGAAAAAGGCAAACAATTGAAGTAAAAGATATCACCTTCGGGTCCCTTACCTGATGATTCAGTAGAATTGGCTCCATGGTCATCCCTAGGTAATGGACCAGCAACTGGTGCACCACGTTGGTTGGTAGAGATATATAACTCAGCACTTGAACTTCCTAAAACAAATATGAATTAGGTGATAAAATGATTGTTCAGTACCAGGTAGCACTAAATAAGCCGACCTATGAAAGGAATGAAAAAATTTTCATATTTTTGTGTTATGTCTTCAGTGTCATCTTTTTAGATTTTTTTCACACCTGCAGACCCCATATTAGATATCGGAGTATTATGAGCCGATTTATTTTATATAATAAACGTTACAGATTAAGTTATTACCCAAGTTTTACAACATTTAGTTACTAAAGTTCCTAGAAACACTACAACAAAATGTGTAGCATCTGACTTTACCTGAGTTCTTCTACATAAGAGATGCTACAGATTAAGTTACCCGAGTGATACTACATTTGTCTACTTAAGTTCCTAGAAACACTACATATTACATCATTTTTTACACTGAAAAAAAAAGGTATAGCGACTGACTTCATGGATACTACTCATGTTTCTGTATCTTGGTATCTGGTTGCTCCGTGTTCGGTTTGTCATCTTTGAAGAGACCTTTGCGCATGGAAACTTTCACTGGCTCAGGTTTTGCATCCGCCTTTTTCTGGGTATCAGCCTCATTAGGTGGTGGCGTTGTTTTTCTGGGCATTGATATGTCTGCAGTTGATGATGCTCCCGTCTTGCTTGCTGTTACAACAATGCTTGGAAGCTGCAATGGTTCATCATGGAGCTGACCTTCCAACAAGCTGAGAATATGTACGGGACATTTACTATATATAATATGTAATCGTCTTCTCTGGGTAGTTGAGATCATCAACAGTAGAAATTGTTGTCAGCAGCTGCAGTGTGGATGCATAGATGCTCATTACTTTGTTTAACTTCATATATTCTATTTTCTAAACGAAACATCACAAGCTAGGCCATCGATGTGACGTTCAGGCTTATGTCTCAGTAATTGTAAGTTTGTAACTTAAGTAATACTTGAGGGACCATCGTCCCTGAATATTCCCTTATTAAAATATTATTATTATTTATATACTAATAAGCTGTACCTTGATCTGGTTCAATGCAGACAGCTTTAGGCCACTCATATCTAAAACCTTCACGCACTTGCCAACATATTTTCCACTCTTTTTTGTTGCTTCCGGCTACAATAAATCAATAAGTGAATAAATACTATCTTAAGGGTAAAGTAAATTCATGCAATGAAAAGCTAAATCATGTCATATTCTTCTCACCAGAATCACCCGATCTCGGTATTCATTAATTTGAATGTGCGATTGAACACAGTAATGGATCTGCAACATAAAATACATAAAGTCAAACACCTGTCGTTTAACAGGTAACAATACACATGTGTCAGCAATTTAAATCTTGCTCTGAATACAAAATATAATCACACAAAAATGCGTAAGAATAAAACATGAAATCTACGTTGGTGACTGCTCGTGGGTGCGTGTGCATGTATATTCGTTGCAAGCCCATCGGTTGTTTGGTTCATATGAGCACCATGGTACGACTGAGGCAAGTTATTTCCTTGCTGAGGTGGCATTTGTTGTTCAGGGGTTGAATTCATTTGATGTGCTTATTGACCAGGAGCACCATTTGGTTGTGCTTGTAACGACGCGGGTTTAGGTTTGGAGGGAACAGGAGGTGGGCCTGATGGTACCGGTGGCACCAAAGCTTCATTTGATGTTCAAAAAAAAATTGTAACTTCCAAATTTCAAGTAATCGGCCTGTGACATTGACTTAAGAGTAATAACTTAAATAGGTAGCAATAGATGCCAAACAGTTAACAGTTAGTTTAACTTTTTGCCTTAAACTTGCAAACCTTAATGTGAGAATAACAATAGAAATACAAATAATGACACAATTTACTTAAACAACCTATACATAAGTTGCCTTGGCTGATCAATGATCGCATAAGCATCAAATACAGATAACAGTAATGGGTATTAGAAGCATCTCTGAGATCCAGAAGAGGGACCAATATAACAACATTTTGTAAATCAGACATGTCTGAAGCATCATACACAATGCTTAAGTAGGTTTTGTCCCCGTTAACACAGGACAGCAGTTAACTGGAAATTTTATACGGAGTTATATCAAACTGTTGGAATATGTGAACTATTAAAACATAAACACATAAAACATCACAAAGCACGCAGCGGAATAGATCTACAAGAACATGTAATTAATTAAATTAAACAAGATACGTACCTTAATGATTCCTAGCAAGAACAAGGAATCTCTTGAACAAGAACAAGTTATAAACCCTAATTGGATTTATATGTGGATCGACTAAACCAAAGATCACAAGCTAAAGGAAGCTTGTCACTCGTTCTTGTACACACGTAATTATAGCGTTTCAATGAGAAAAGCTAGTTTCTTGATCACCAACAAGCCAAACACTAGCAAAGCTTTACTTGGGTCGAATATCCTAGTGGATATAAAAAAGAGTCGACCGGTTCTATGCTTAGGAGAGGAGAAGAAGAGAAGTTAGGCTTGTAGGGGATTCAAGGATTAGAGAGAAACTAAAACACAAGTGAATGGTATTTATAGTTTTTCCCTTGCCCCTCCTCCAAGCCAACCGATCGGCTCAACATCCCTAAAGGGTTGTTTTGGCCGACTTCCATACTCCCCAAGGATTCTAGATCCTTCTTTCCTATTTTTCACGTTTAGTCCTTTAACCGTCGTTAGTTAAAACTCCGTTAAGTACTAACCGTCGTTAAGTGTTTTAATCGGTGAAATGAATAAATAAATAAATACATGAAATATATAATTATTTAATTATTCATCATTGAAACTCTCACGCTAATGTGTGCAATCCCGAGTCTCGGGTTCGAAACCGGACATACGTATATTAATATTTAAACACAAAACCTAACAGCTCCCACTTGGATAAACATTAATATAGCAATGACATGGGTCAGCCTAGCTTAACCTTCCCAATGCCCCCAGCTCGATCCGAGTTGTGGTTCTCCTGGTAAAAACCACGTGTGATGAAATTAATCATCATACTTATCCTTTTGTTACTAATACCGCGTTAATTTGGATATGGATCTTTGTCATTCCATAATTAACTTAGTTTCTCGTTTATACATAATTGAACAAGATTACCAAAACATCTGAACGTCTTCCAGATAGACTTTGGGCGTGCGCACGCAAACATCTTGTCAACCATACGAGTGGCCAAGCAGTATTAAACTTCAACACAAAGTTGAAGGAACAAATCCCTTATTGACTGCGAGCATAACCCTTGAACTTCGCATCATTTCTGAAAATAGCCCTTATAACTACCTTTTACGGTTAGCGTTAGACCACCTTACAGAAAATAAGCTACATCCTTGGCAATTATCTGTCATCTCAAGTCTGAGGATAAATATTCATGATATACTTAATGACTATGATCCATAAAGTATAATCATGTATTTGGGATAAATCCTATATTCAATTTATCCAATATTGAATATCATGTGATATTGGTGTCTCAACCTTACAGTTCATTCTACCAATCATCACATTTGTCTTAGTTCAATAATATTCCCATATTATTAATTGACAACGGACTATTTAGAATAAATAACTTATTCACGGATTTAAACATGCAAATATAGGACACAAATATTGATAATGATAATAAACGTTATCCGCACTTTATTTCATTAAAATAATAATTGTTTACACGTCCCTATCGAAATACTAATCCAACAGATTTACATGAAACTATCTGCTAAACGAAGACCAATACCCTGAGCATGCCAATTAAACGTATCTTTAGGTAATGCCTTCGTGAAAGGATCAGCCAGATTGTCATCTGTGTGAACTTTGAGTACTTTGATTTCACCCAGTTCGACTTGTTCACGAACATAGTGCATCTTTCTTTTAAAGTGTCTGGCGCCTTTCATAACTCCAGGTTCATTGGCGAATGTGATTGCAGCAGAGTTGTCACAATACACATTTATAGGTAATTCAATAGACGGCATCACTCCAAGATCCGTAATGAAATTCCTTATCCAAACAGCTTCTTGTGCAGCATCCGATGCAGCATTGTACTCAGCTTCTGTAGCAGACATGGCCGTTGTGCTCTGCTTTTTACTCTTCCAGTCAACTGCTCCTCCATTTATGACAAAGACATAACCCGTTTGCGACTTCGTATCATCTTTATCAGTTTGCCAGGATGCATCGCAGAAACCTGTAACATTCAGTTCTGCGTCTGGATTTCCCCCGAAAACTAAAAACATATCTTTGGTATTCCTTAAATACTTGAGAATGTTTTTAACAGCATGCCAGTGATCTCTCCCTGGATTTTGCTGATATCTACTCGTCAAATTTTGAGCGAATGCCACATCAGGCCTTGTGCATCTAACAGCATACATGATAGATCCTACTGCCGAAGCATATGGAACTTTCTGCATGTATGCCACCTCTTCAGGTGTAGAAGCACACATTTCGCTACTTAAGCCATGATCAACTTGCATGGGCAAATATCCCTTCTTGGAATTTTGCATATTGAATCTCTTCAATATTTTATCCATGTAAGCACTTTGGCTTAATCCGATTAACCGTTTAGATCTGTCTCGATAGATCTTGATTCCAAGGATATACGCTGCTTCTCCTAAATCCTTCATAGCAAAGCAATTACCAAGATATTCCTTAACTTCATTAAGGCTTGGTATGTGATTTCCCATGATTAATATGTCATCGACATATAGGACAAGAAAAGTAGTGTTACTCCCACTAACTTTGTGGTATACACATGGCTCATTGAAATTTTGAGTAAATCCAAACTTCTTGATTTCCTCATCAAATTTCTTATTCCATTGCCTGGATGCTTGCTTCAATCCATAAATGGATCTTTGAAGTTTGCATACACGCTCAGGAAATTCTGGATTTACAAAACCTTCAGGTTGCGCCATATAGATGTCTTCATCTAGGCGACCATTCAGAAATGCGGTTTTGACATCCATTTGCCAAATCTCATAGTCATAGTAGGCAGCTATGGCTATGAGAATCCTAATAGCTCTAATATCGGCTACAGGAGAAAAAGTCTCCTCATAGTCAACACCATATGTTTGAGTGAAGCCCTTGGCCACCAAACGAGCTTTATAGGTGTGTACTTTGCCATCCATATCAGTCTTTTTTCTTGAAGAGCCACTTACACCCAACTACCTTAGCATTGGGTGGAAGATCCACTTCAATCCAGACTTTGTTGTCTTTCATGGATTGCATTTCCCCATCCATGGTTGCTTGCCATTTGTCCTTTTCAGGATTATTAACGGCGGCCTTATAACTAGTTGGTTCATCAATGTGATCCAATAGAAAAGTTTCCTCATCGTCTATACTTAAACATAGGCGTTCAGGAGCTTTTATAGATCTTGAAGATCTACGGATGGGTACCACTTCAACTTCAGGTGGAGGACCTAAACTTTCAGGTTCCACAGGAAGTGTGTTAGTGTTCTCAGAAGGTGACACATCTTCTTGATCATTTTCAAGATCATATACTCTCCCACTGAATTCTTGAGTCAAGAAACTCTCCTCAAGAAACTCACCATATCTAGCCACAATGACTTTATTTTCTGGTGGGAAGTAAAAGTAGTAACCCCTTGTTTCCTTAGGGTATCCTACGAAGATGCACTTAACAGATCTTTGTTGGAGCTTATCAGGTGAGTCACGTTTAACAAACGCCTCACAACCCCAGATCTTTAAGTAAGACAAGTTGGGAGCTTTTCCAGTCCATAATTCATATGGAGTCTTATCAACCTTCTTAGTTGGAACCATATTTAATATGCGAACAGCACTTTCAAGAGCATAGTCCCAAAAGGATAAAGGAAGAGTTGTAAGATTAAACATAGATCGTACCATATCAAGCAAAGTACGATTTCTCCTTTCAGATACACCATTTTGTTGTGGAGTATAAGGAGAAGTGAGTTGTTGGACAATGCCACACTCAGCTAGATAATCTTTGAACTCTTGGCTCAAATACTCACCACCACGATCGGATCGAAGGGCCTTAATCTTCTTTCCGAGTTGTAATTCTACTTCATTTTTGAAAACCTTGAATGTCTCAAAGACTTCATGTTTGTGTTTAAGTAAATAAACACAACCATAACGACTATAGTCATCCGTAAAGGTTAAGAAGTAGGTAGCACCACGTTTTGACACATGTCTAAGTGGACCACACACATCCGTGTGTATCAATCCAAGTAGATCAGAAGCCTTCTCCATATTACTATGGAAAGGTTTCTTTGTCATCTTCCCAGATATGCAAGATTCGCATTTATCAACTGAATCATCATTGATATTTGGTAAAAGCCCATCACTTAGCAGCTTTTCCATACGTTTCTTGCCTATATGGGCAAGGCGACAGTGCCATAAATAAGACGACTCCAAGTTAGACTTAGTTCTCTTATTCCCGATGCTATACATAGAATTATTTTTATTGGATACATGGTTTTCCATGTCAATTTCAAACACACCATTTAATGAAATAGCATTAAAATAGAAAACAGAATTTAAAGAAACAGAAATTCCATTATCATTAAAAGTATGCTTAAAACCCAAATCCAATAACAAAGAAACTGAAACGACACCTCTAACAATAGAAGGTGCGTAATGACAATTGTTCAAAACTAATATTAAACCAGAAGGTAAAACTAGCTCAAAAGTCCCTATGGCTTCTACCGCTGCACGTATTCCATTTCCCACGTACAAGTAGCATTCCCCATAGTTCAGCTTCTTTGCTCCTCTAAGCCCCTGCGATGTATTACAAATGTGAGTACCACATCCTGTATCATATATCCAGGCATTTTGCTTACGAGGAAAAGAAAATAATTCAACCATAAAAATACCTGAAGTGCTGGCGCCCTGCCCAGCCTTGGCATTCTTATTCTTGCGACACTCTTCTAGCAACAATGGACAGTCACGCTTCCAGTGTCCAGGAGTATTGCAGTGGTGACAAGCAGCCGCATCCTTTTTGGGATAATCCTTCTTGGGAGGAGGATTCTGCTTCTTCGGCTTTTGCTGATAGGTCACAATCTGCTTGCCCTTGTCAGCTTTGCCCTTTCCTTTCTTGTTCACATGTTTCGGTTTACCGGGCTTAGCTACCCTACCACCTTTTATTGCCATGACAGCAGGTGTAGGAGCTTTCTTTGTGAGGGCCTTCTCATGCTCAATAAGCATTGCATGCAATTCAGAAAATGTCTTCCCCTTGCAATGCATGTTAAAGTTGCGCACAAAATCACCATATAAATCCTCATTGAGGGATTTGTTGATGAGGCCAACTTTAACGTCTTCCACAAACCCGCAATTAAGTGCATCCAGTTGGTCAAGATAACCTTTCACTTTAAGTGCATGATCACTTACGGGTGTTGTCACATCCTGCTTGCACTTGCCCAAGTTGTCAAGTACATCATACAATTCAGCCATTGGTGATTTCTGAAACATACGTGTCAGTTCATCAATCATGTTTTTCGGGCTATATTTCTCAAACTGTTTAACCAGTTGATCATCCATCCCCGATAGCATGAGACAAGCCGCATCATTGTGCTTGTCATAGGTTTCATTGTACTGCCTAAGTATTTCATTAGACGAGTTTGCAGGAGGAGCTTCTGGAAGAGCCTCAGTAAGACATTCAGAACGTTTGGCAATTCTAAGAACAAGCCTTAGATTTCGATGCCAAGCATTGAAGTTCTTAGTCCCGGTCAATTTTTCCTTTTCAAGCATCATCTTGAAACAGGAAGTTAAGTTTGACGAGTTTCCGGGTTGGGCCATTTCTACAGAAAAAAGTTCAAAAGTTAGTACTTTCGATAATTTTAAACATTTCATGAAAATTAAACACCCATTGGTTAAAAACCATTTAATTTTCATTGAAATCTAGGATCCTAATTGACGTCGTTTCATTACATCAGCTGAGGCTGCTAGCAATGAAAGTACTCAAACAAGGTACGGGATCACCCAATTGCCAATTTCAAATTGCAATTCCTAGAAATCTTGGGACTTACAATATATATATATGTTGCCAACATCAGTTGCAAATTGTAAGCATGTTTCATCCCCAATTCTTTTATGCCTTGACGCCGTTTTATTACATCAACTGAGGCTGCTAGTAATAAAAGTGCTCAATTAAGTTAACCAATTTAGAAACGTGTAAATTGACGCCGTTCCATCACATCAGCTGAGGCTGCTAGTAATGGAAGTGCTCAATTTACCCCTATTGACTTCATTCTTTGAATCATCACATCAGCTGAGGCTGCTAGTAATGATAGAATGTCATCTTAGGTGTTTCCTTGTTAATTGGTCGGCATATAACTTAAATTTTTAGGGTAATAAAATTTTGATGTGTTAAATCAAAAAATATGTACAAAGATGTCATGCATTCATCTTTGTATCATATATTTTCAAAACAAAACCATTTACTCATTCGTAGCTCAAATTATCAAATCTTTTAATTGAGGCGTTGAATAAATTACAACATTGCCTTAAGATGCTTCGTATTTATCGTGGTGTACTTGGTAAGTCTAAAATTTGACGCACAGGCGGGCGTAGGGACGACAGCCGCCGAAGCTGGTTAAAACCGTGCCCCTTTAAGGTCACAATTTAATGCGTACCAACTAGAACCCACTTTTTAGTTTGTCAATTTTAGGTCCGCCGCTTCGACCACTTAATACAGTCGCAATCAATCAACTAAAAGAATATAATTTTCTTGCTAAAACAATTAATGTAGTAAATTTATTATTGCTAGTCTCGCCTGGGAGCAAATTACCGTGCGAGGCGAACCACTGTCGGCACATAAGACTTGGCAATAATTGAAATTACTACAAAGGTTTCATAGTTATTAGTCTTATTTATTTTTATTATGAAAAATTACCCTCTTTTGTTGTTTACAATCCATCATAATATAAAACACAAAAGATCAAGTAATTCACAAAAAATAAATAAACACATAATAACAAATATATGATCATCCACGATATCATATAGCCACATGCAAACCTTTTTCAATAAATCCTATTATTAATTCTATGTGTAATTTTAAATGTATGTAACTAACAAAACTCCCATTGGTTTTCGAGCTCATTGTACCCAATGGACCACAGCACCAAATAAAATTTGGCCGCGTAAGTTTTAGTTAGTTAGATACCACATTGCACATAACCTTTTAATTAATATATTGAGGTCTTCCCCAATTTTAGATTTATTTAAAACATGTAGCAAACAATTCAAAACAAGCATACAAATCACACCATGACAAATATGCAAGATTTGTCAAGGATACCATATTGATCACATAATCATGCAACACATATTATTATGACAATATTAATTGTACGTATCTAATTAATTAGTAACATCACATACGGTACTTACTAATTAATTCCTAAAAATTTTCATGCAATCCTAGGGTTTCTCAAGTTTTAATAAAACAACCAAAACCCTAATTTTTAATTAATTAGGATCGAACCATATTAGGGTTAAAAAAAAACAAACCCTAATTTTTAATTAATTAATGCATGTAATCTCTACAAGATCCAATTTTTAGGTTTAAATAATTAATTACAAGTTCTAAACGAGGCTCATGATGCCACTGTTGGAATATGTGAACTATTAAAACATAAACACATAAAACATCACAAAGCACGCAGCGGAATAGATCTACAAGAACATGTAATTAATTAAATTAAACAAGATACGTACCTTAATGATTCCTAGCAAGAACAAGGAATCTCTTGAACAAGAACAAGTTATAAACCCTAATTGGATTTATATGTGGATCGACTAAACCAAAGATCACAAGCTAAAGGAAGCTTGTCACTCGTTCTTGTACACACGTAATTATAGCGTTTCAATGAGAAAAGCTAGTTTCTTGATCACCAACAAGCCAAACACTAGCAAAGCTTTACTTGGGTCGAATATCCTAGTGGATATAAAAAGAGTCGACCGGTTCTATGCTTAGGAGAGGAGAAGAAGAGAAGTTAGGCTTGTAGGGGATTCAAGGATTAGAGAGAAACTAAAACACAAGTGAATGGTATTTATAGTTTTTCCCTTGCCCCTCCTCCAAGCCAACCGATCGGCTCAACATCCCTAAAGGGTTGTTTTGGCCGACTTCCATACTCCCCAAGGATTCTAGATCCTTCTTTCCTATTTTTCACGTTTAGTCCTTTAACCGTCGTTAGTTAAAACTCCGTTAAGTACTAACCGTCGTTAAGTGTTTTAATCGGTGAAATGAATAAATAAATAAATACATGAAATATATAATTATTTAATTATTCATCATTGAAACTCTCACGCTAATGTGTGCAATCCCGAGTCTCGGGTTCGAAACCGGACATACGTATATTAATATTTAAACACAAAACCTAACACAAACATCATATTTATCTATAATAAAAAAGCTGATACTTACTGTTCAGTGGCAAATCTGACCTTCACTTCTCAATCTCCACCTCAAGAGATGATCAATATCATCACCAGACCCGATAGCAGGAAGTAGAATGTCAGTATCTACGGCTATCAGAAATTTGTCACTAAAGAATCACTCTTTATCTATGATAGGATGCATCTTACATTCGATATCTGGATTATCCACCACACCAACAAACTCCCCCAAACACGACACGAAATCCACCATTTTAGTAATTCTCTTAATTATATTATTACCACTACAAATAAACTGAACCAAACACTCTAACGGGTCTTGCCTCAACACTCGCCATTGTGAATTTGTTCATGAGCGCCGCCCATTCACATTGCTGATTTAGCAACTGTTTGCAACCTCATTAGATACTGTGTAACTTTGCCATCCAGAAACCCAATAGCGTGAATGATGATAGCATGCTTCAGTTCAGCCATGTTATGCACATTAAAAAAACAACACAAATTAATTTATCATTGAATGCAACAATGACATTTTATCAGTTTTCAGGCATATCAAAGCAATGTCATTTATCATGTAGATCTGCGCCAGCTTTAGGACATAAGATTTTTCAAATCAGTAAATGTAAGAATGGAAAAAGTTATGGTTGGAGATAAGAATATTCAAAACTCACCCCGCACCTGACAAGGCTATATAAATGCCAAGTTTCCATGAACAATGTATGCAATGGATGTCCTAGATACCTATAAAAAATACTTTCAATATGTCATCGATCGTTTCTCTTCTTTTCTGTAAACCAAAAGAAACAGAATATCTAACCATCAGCATCTGATAAGAGAAAAAAGTAATCGGATAGTAAAAGAAACAATATAAGCAAGTGTTCAACGTATACACTCACCGTTGCATAGAGGCTTTGTGGATCAGTGGCTGTCCCGATCTTATGTAAACCTTCCATTTGCAAATCGGTCTCTTCCACTCTTTGCTCCACTTTTCTGCCACATGTCAAACCAAATAAACACGACAATCAATCAGCCTTTTTCCATCCTTTTAGAGTTTCAAACTTTTCTACTTTGTACCTGCTCTGTTATCTGCTTCAGCATTGTCGTCAGTGCCTTGTTCCAGCTGCAACAAGAACCACATCCGTTCTGTTATCTGCTTCAGTGAGTGTCACTTTTAACCCCTCAATTTGTTGACACAAAGAAATCATTAGTAATGATAAATTATCGTTACCATATGCAGAATATATAACTCAAAGAAACCATTTTCGGTAAGTAATGGATGTTTGTGTTAATAGTATAAAAAGAAGTTTATGTAGTAACCTCATAGTTTTGCGGGTTCACTTCAACTAAATTAGCTAATCGTATCAAATTCATAATCTTCTCTACCTTTAGGTCTTGATAACGTCGCCTCTGGATATCGAGAATTGGCGATCTATCAGGATTCTCCTTGCATCTTTAGAGTTGTAAAGTTTTTGTTTTGACATATTGTTATTGTGAAAATATTTGTGGCAAAAAATTGTGGCTTACACTGTGAGTATGTAACTGAAAAATCCAATAACATATGTTCCAACGAATCATCCCTGGTCTTTCTTCGTCACTTATGTGTCGATTTGCACGTCCTGAACATTTTTATAAACAAAATAGCGATGCAGTAAAGCAGAAAAGGATGACATTCACCTAGAAATCCTAATAAAGATCAGCAACTAACCTTGGGGTGATCTTGTACACCGGCTCCTGTTTCCACAGACCCCACTCTAACCACTTGCCAGTAAGTCTTTGCTTTTGTTTCAACGAATCTCTGTATCGCCTCCTCCACAATAGGATACGTCAAAAATTCCATTAATTTTTCCTTATCCTACACGCAATTAGGAAATCAAATGTTTTAACAACCATCAAATAAATTCCAATAAATAAGTTCAAAGATAAGAGAATCGCTACCTATGATAAGATACAAAAGTTTGAAGCATACATCACTCATTCTCAAGCCATGATGACCAACCCTTTTTTCCAAAAATGGCCAATCGAAAAAGTCTCCATTGTATGTGACATAAATACCAGGCTTCACCTCTTTCATATTAGAAAACAACAATTTGATCAGTTCCACGTGTATGCAAATAGAAAATAAATCATTTTACTTCTAAGAATTACCAAATAGAAAATAAATCATTTTACTTCTAAGCATTACCAGCTATATAGTTTAACAAAAAATTGAGAAATCACACTTCATTCTTCACATTCGCTACTTTAAAGTATCATTCAAATTCAAGTTTGGGTGTATATTCCAAATCCTCTATGTATGTAACTGTAATTATACTTATTTTCCTCAAAACTATAGTCGGTTTCTCTTCCAACGCCTAAAACAACACGATATATAAGTTATTGTACATACAAAGAACATAAAAAACAAGGTTTTCAAGATCGGGATCCTACCCAGGATCGTTTTTGTCTTTGCAAGATCGTGATCGTAAGATCGGATCGGGATCTTAAGATCCTACTATAATATCATTTTCTTAATAACCTTCTTAATATTATACAAATCTACAAATTAGTATATATTATAAACACAAAATTATAGAAATATGTCATAAAAATGTTGTCCTAAATTTTGATTATGGATTTTTTAAGATGATCAACATATTTTCTTTTTAAAGTTCATAAAAAATAATCCATAACTTTGTACTTTTTTTGTTTTTGTTCGAAAAAGGTAAGATTGGATCGAATTATATCTTAAGATCCTATGGTCAAGATCGAGATCCTATGAGATCTTATGCTTGCAAAGATCCTACGTAAGATCGGGATCGTTTTTGCTATGTAGCATCGTAAAATCGTAAGATCCTAAGATGAGGATCGGGATCTTAACAACTATGATAAAAAACATCAGCTGTATTAAAAAGTTGCCTACCTGTTTCTGAAACTGATAAGCCTCGGACCTGACCTAAAAATTAAAAACATACCATAAAACCTCAATGTGAGGTGGAGGTATCGTAAGTTCCAGAAACATAATCCCCATCAACATCATCATCATTGGGTAGTGATAGGAGAAGGTGTCTGGACCCATATTTTATTTGTGAATTCACAAGCCTGGTAAATCGAAAGTGATAATGAAGATGAAAAAACACTCGAACTAATCAAATCAAGATGAAAAAAACAATAATCAATTAAACCTGAATCAAACAAATGAATCAATTTATTTTCTGCAATTACAAAGACATTATAATTATTCAATTAGGGTTTGTTTTATTAGAAAAATCAAATGAATACACATACCTTGCAGATCTTAATAGGATACATGAGTCTCAAGCCTGATAATATAGAACTATGCAAAACAACTTCTCTTACTCATACCTGCATCAAAAACTAAATTATGTGAATGGTTATGCTCACCCATATCAGTTGATGAGGTTGTAAACCAAGAGGGCGTACCTTTTTTTATATGGGGAAGCAAACATCCAAAACAAAGAAAGACATCCAACCTGCAAAATATTATGAGCCCTATGCCGCTGCTTTCATGTTACAGAAAAAACAATAATATGATATTAGGGTTTTCAGAAAAAGTAATTATATAAAAAAATATTTATAAAATAAATAAGAATGTAATTGACGTCTATAACCAAAGATCAAGTAACTTCATTGCTTCCACATCAGGTGCCTAGATCACAACCTGCACATGAAATCAGAAGAAAAAAAATATCGTGTGTGTGATAATGAGATAAATAGTATAGCTTGGGGAATCATGACTGTGAGCTCTCAAGTCCATGAATTAACCCCAACACAGGTGCCTAGATCACAACCTGCACATGAAATCAGAAGAAAAAAAATATCGTGTGTGTGATAATGAGATAAATAGTATAGCTTGGGGAATCATGACTGTGAGCTCTCAAGTCCATGAATTAACCCCAACACCGGCTGCACATGAAATCAAAGAAGAAAAAAGAATATGGTGTTGTGTGTGATAATAAGATGTAGGGGTGAGCATGGGCGGTTCGGTGCGGTTTTTGGCAAAAACCGCCCCGCTCCGCAAAATGCGGTTTTTAAAAAATTGAGGATCCCCACCGCGCGGTTTTTGCGGTTTCGGTTTTGCGGGTTTATGCGGTTTTGCGGGTTGGTTTTTGGTCAAAACCGCCCCGCACCACAAGATATATTTTTTTTTGGTGCAGTTTTTGGTGCGGTTTTGCGGGTTTATGTGGTTTTTGGTGCGGTTTTAGTGTGTTATTCTAAAAAATAAAAAAATATATTTAAAAAAAATATATCTAAAAAATAAAAAAATATAAATTTTAGTGTGTTATTTTAGTGTGTTATTCTAAAAAATAAAAAATATATATTTAAAAAATTATAAATTGTAGAGTGGTGCGGTGCGGTTTTTGCGGTGCGGTTTTTCGGTGAAAACCGAAACCGCACCGCAAAATCGGTTTTTATTTTTTCCTGAAACCGATCCACCGGTTTTTGCGGTTTTGCGGTTTTTGTGGGGCGGTTTTTTGCGGTTTTTGCGATTTTGCGGTTTGCGGTTCGGTTTTTGCTCACCCCTAATAAGATGAATGAGTGATATTAGGGTTTTAAGAAAAAATATGAATGGAGTGGATATTGATAATATTGGATTTAGTTAATTAGGGTTACCTATTTTGTAGAGATTCTCTTAATTTATTTGTTTTCATAGGTTTATAGATTTGGACTTGCAAGATGTAATCAAAAAAATGTGTTGGTCTAGTGGTTATGATGCTTGTTAATATTACCAACAACCTAGGTTCGATCCTTGTAAGTGGCAAAAATTTTTAAAAAAAATTCCGAATTTTAATATTAAATACGAATTTTAATTACAAAAAAATAAAATAAAAAAAATATGGAGAAATGGTGCCACGTGGCATGATGACTGGGCATTAATGCCTGCTTACTGGGCATTAATGGCTGCTTACTGGGCATTAATGCCTGATTACTGGGCATTTAAGGGCGCTTACTGGGCATTATGGCATTTGATGACGTCATACGCATATTGTTATATATATATATATATATATATATATATATATATATATATATATATATATATATATATATATATATATATATATATATATATATATATATATATATATCTTAGTCAAGGACTCACTTTCTTTGGACAACTTGAACACTCATCTGATTACTCATCTGATTATCGGTTTTATTAGTTTAGGTTATAGAAACTTCATTACTTTTTAATGCTAAATGACAGCTAAAATCCTTTAATTTGGACTATCTCAATAAAAAAAATAATAAACATAACTTTTTTGGTTTAAAAGAAAAAAATAAATGCACTGTCCAATAATAGCAAAAACTTAAAAAAATATAAGTACGAATTTATAGTAACAAAATGGGCTAAACATAACTTTAGTCAATTCCATTTAAAATTTAAAAGATGATAAATCTACAACATATTATATTAGTGTTTTTTATTGTCTAATTATAAAATATTAGAATAGCTGAACTTACAAAAGTGACATGGTAACACAACCATTAATATTTCAGCATAAGATTAAAAAATAAAAATTGATCTAAATTATCGATACACAAACACAACATGCGATAGCTAAACTTTGTACATAAAGATGACCGATGTCTATAAAAGTACTATATGTGAACTTTTATCACGTACATCAAACATAATTATAAATCAAATTTAAGAATCATAATTAAAACAAAAAACAAAAATTAAGCTATTTGTTTTTTGATAAATAAAAATACATTAATAAAATTTTTAGTAAAAACCCCGCGCGTGCGCGGGCATTATAACTAGTAACTATACAACAATTTTCTGACGTCAATTTCAATGATATGTGAGGTATAATCGTAATTCATTCATATCTACTATATTAATAAAACAGGCTTTTGAAAAGCAATCTCACTCTCAAAATTGCTTAAAACCTGCCACCTTTAAAATAATCCTGATCTAACGGCCGTGATGCATTCCACCCTTCAAACATTTCACCCTTCAACTAATAAACCGGATTCCATCTATAACTGAAACCCTTCAAACCATCACCTCCCCCAAATCATTTAATCCCTAATTTTTTTTTTGGTAAATCAAACTTTAGAACGCAACATCTGATTATGATCTGTCACCGATGGCTTCCGATCTGCTGATGCATTGAAACAACCATCACCCATTGATCTTCTGCCTAATTTATCTTCGTAAGTTTTTTTTTCTTTTTTTTTTTTTTTTTTTTTAGTTATTTATAATTCATTGTTATTCTTGAGATATATTGTTTCTTTATAAGAATCATAAAAAAATCATAATTTTTAAAATCATAATTAATCTGTCAAACTTTCATATTCTATACGATGAATTAAATTGTCTATGTAGTTGGAATAAGGTTTTCTTTAACTTTCGGTTATATCATTTATTTTATTTATTTATTTTTCTGTTTTGAGATCTATGGGCTAAGTTTCATGGATGGTTTAGAATTTTAGATGTGATGAAATTCTAAATTGTATATGTTACGAATTGATTATGTGATTTTATACACACCATGTGTTTGATGAAATGTGTATGAAGCTAAATTGGTTATGGATCGCACCTTTTTATTCTAAATTGTATAATGTTCATGTTAGCTACATGTTTCCATTACATATAACTCCAATATGTGTATATGTAATGGAAACATGTAGCTATCATGAACATTAATGGAAACAATATGTGTATATGAAGGTATGGCGATGAAATCACACTCCTGGTATCAGTAGCTTGCCTAAGGATATGATTTCCTATCTTTTTGTATAGGAATTTGGTTTTGTACATACTGGGTTGTGTCCGAGAGGGTTTGTTTTCGTTTTCACTTATTCTGAATAGTTGCTTTTACTTTCAATGATGTATTATGATCCTCATGGTCCTATTTATTATGTATGCAGCTTGAATCCTTATGTGTTGGTCAATGGAGTTAATAAAGTTCTAAGGTACTCGCAAGACCATAAAACAATAGGTGAGTTGTCTAATTACTCTACTTATGCCGTTGTTTTGAAATTCTTGATGTACTTTGCTTGCATAGTTAATCTATCATGTATTACCTTATTCTGACGTCATCATGGTATAAATGATATGTATTTATCATTACAGGTAGTTAGAGAACGGTGCGGTTTTTGGTAGTAGAACAGTTTCATTGAAGTCACATTCAACAAAGTAAGAGCCTTTTTTATGTTCTTTTATCCATATAACAAAAACTTATAGTAATTGTATTACGCATCTTTAAGATGTTTTATGTTTCAATCGAATTCTATCTTTAATTTGTAATTAGTTTGAGTATGTTATCTTGGTTTTGTTTCCATTCAGTCCAAGGATACACCAGAATTCACACCTCGTGGTGGTAGTAGTTCAAACTGTGGTGGTAGAAGTGGTGCATTCCGATACACTGGACGTAGTAGCTCAACCCATTACAGCCCTTCAGGTATACAAGTGCCACGCCTTCAAACAATCTCATTTTTCATTTTATGAATATATAGATTCTCTAACATCTACAACACTACAAAAGATTTGAACATATATATTTTTAATATATTCGGATTTTAGTCTTTTAATTTTACTGAAATGGCGATATTATTTTTTTTGGTGGCTGTAAGCATGAAGTGGTAGGTGAAGTTGTGGAGGTGGGATCGCATGTTAGCAAATACAAGGTCTGAGACGTCGTTGGAGTCGGGCACCTCGACTACTGTTGCAACATATGCCGCCCATGTGAGGCGAACGTGGAGCAATGTTGCAACAAGACATGGACGTTTTACACCGATGGAATACCTACTCAAGATGGATTCTCGGACTCCATTACAGTCCTTCAGCAATAGGTAGTTGAACAAAGGGTATGTAACTCATTATTACCCTACAAGGGTGGTTACATTAGAAGCTTCTCAATTTTATGGGCTATCCGACATTGCTTATAAGGGGCTGTTTGGGATTGCTCGGTAGAAAACTACTTTTATGGTCTGTTTGGGATTGCTTTTAGAATAACTACTTTTAGAGGCTGTTTTGGATTTCTTTTTGAAACTGATTGCACGGACTATTTGGGCAAATCTAATCTATTATGATTTATACCAAGCCAAACGTCAAGAAAAGTTTGTTAGTGGCATGAATTTCTTCACCATATACTGATATACATACATCTTTATCATAATCTATCAATTTCTGTGCAACTTTAGTTTTAATTTTAATGACTGATTTTATATAACCATAATATTTCGCTTTTGTATTTGGTGAATTAACTAAAATTTTATTTAATGAAGTTCAAAAGGCCTGGAAAGTTTATTTCACATTGCAACCAGATTATAAGGTTTTTAAAATCTGAATTGATTTTATATTTCCTTTAATACGTGTTTGAAGTTTTTCTAACTGATTATAAATGCTCATAATCATTCGTTATCGATTTGGTACATGCAGGAAAATTATGCTTGCAGAAAGAATAAGATAGAGCAAGATCAAAATGCAACTGGTACAAGACCAGAAGTTGCAAAAATCTTGTGAAGAATCTTAATCGTAAGGTAATTAGCTACTAATTATGCATGGAAAATGAAAAAAAAAAATCATTAAAATAACCTCATTAGATTCTGTAGAATAAGATTGTATAATGTTCAATCTTGAGGTCAAAATGCATGTCTGTGTATGAACAACATTTGTTATTAGCTGTCTTGAGATAAGATGCCTGGGCTGGTAATGGGTCACTTTTGTACAAAAAAAGCGGGTCAAATGGTTGATAATCATTTAAGAGGGTGTTTGGGTAAGCTTATTTTTCAATGTTTAATAGCTTATTGTTTTTTTGCAAAAGCCATTATGTACTTTGAAGGTATTTGTTAGCTTATTTTAAAAGGCTCATGTCTTTTTAGGGAGTAAATAAGCTAAGAAGCACAAACACTTAGATTAGGCCTTTGCGAAATGAGCACAAAACTTTCAAGCATAAGCCTACCGAAATACCCCTTTACTAATGTAATATGTGTGTAAAAGGTTCCAGTTGCATGTCCTCAAATCATCGTGCAATAAGAATGATTAACGTTAGTCAAAAAGTTAGTCAAAATTGTTGTGGGTAGATACATCTTGACCCAACATCTTTTTGTAAATATTTAACCAAATTGACCCGTTAACTGGTCCGCCTTGCCCATTTGCCACCTTTACTGGCATAGCAACTACTTCGCACTACCTCAAATCACCGAATAATTTCTTGATATTATGAAGTATGTCTTCGTGATATTATAGTGGCTAATAAAAAATCCTATCAATCTTATACAACATTTATGTTAAGTCTGCACGTCTTCATGATTGCTTAAAATTTGAAGAATTTAATATCTTACAACATATTTGATGTTGGCTTTTGTTGATATGATTCAGTTCTGGACAATATACTAAAACATTTAATAATTACTTTTTCTGTTCACTCCAGGTCTTGAAAACCATGCGCAAGGCCATTGTAATTGATTTTTATTATGAAATGAAGATTCCCAACAACGCTCAACCATTCGATGATAAAAAGAAGGCTAAGCAGTTCAGGTAAGTTCAGGTAATCGAATACTTATATGGTAATGTTAATATAAAAAGTAGTTTGGTTTAACTCACTTATTATTGATTTGTGTCTTTGCATCCATGTATAATATCTTTAACAAATTAGTTAGTCATACAAAATCTAAGATATAACGAACATAAACAGGTCTGCAACCTTATGGATTTAGTAACAGTTGGATAACTACGGACATGTAATTCACCCAGAAATTTATTCTGCAGGAGCTCTTTAAATCTCATGGTCAATCGATTAAAAAAACTCAAGAAATCTGCTTCCCGCTTTAAAGTTAGAAAGATATTACAAGGTTAAATCAAGAATTAGCAGATACATGCTCTTCTATCGAGCACTTGCTTCGTGATTCATGATCAACCTGAAGGTGGAGCCAATGCCCTCAACATTTTTTATATGTTTTGTAAGGTGCAGAAGTTCTTGCCGGGACTCGGGTGCCTATAAGTAATTTAGCAAACTTGAGGGTGCAAGATGTGCGGGTTGGCTGAAAGGTTAAAGTTGGGTCATTTTTACTATGGGTCGATTATTGACAAGCACTTTCTGCCCATTTATGATTATAGCTATGTAAAAGTTTAAGACTTTTAATTTCAAGTTTCAAAAGGTTGAATGAATATAAAAAAATACTTCATTTTAAGACTTTTGTAGGAATGAGGGTCTTGATGATGATGAAGATTTATAAGAAATAAGGGCTCGATTTGGCAAAGTAAGGTCATGAGGCGTTCCTCAACTTATGAGTTGGCATATATACTTAATAAGTTAATATATCTGACATTATTATTTTATAAAAGGTATTTGTAGCATATGAAAACCATCTTATGTAATTATGAAATTCTTGCTTGCTATTAATGTTATAATATGTTCATGATCATGTTACGTTCATCCCTATTGTTATCATTGTTATACTCAGATAAGTACCAATTACAAAGTTTTTGACCCATTTTATGCAATTGGGTGTTGGGCTTATAGGTTGGTACCTACATAATATTTTACATAACTATTAATTATTGTTATCTACGTATATAGTGAATAAGCATTTTTGTGTTTAGATGAAAAAACTGTAAGGTGTTGGGATTTCTTATTGCAGTCTGCTAATTAAATTTTGGTACAATCACTAACCCCCAAGCCTTTTTGCCAACAAAGGGACCCCAAATATTTCATAGGCAATTTACCACACTTTAAAAGGCATGACTTGCAACAACTCTTACTATTTCTTTTAGGGTTAATTCTACAGATAGGTAACGAACTTTCAAAAATTTTCAATGTTAGGTAATTTACTCTCAAAAATACTATGTTAGGTAATGAAACTTTAATCTTTGTTCAATGTTAGGTAATATGGGCTATCATTGCAACTTGTAACCGGTGCAACCGGTTACCATTGTACCAAACTTTTTAAAATTTCCAATGTTAGGTAACGAACTTTCTAAAATAAGCAAGTTCGTCTGTTAATCTTACGTTTTTTTCGTTTTCATATGTTTTTGTCCGTTTTTCTTACGTTTTTTCCGTTTTTGTCCATTTTTATCTGTTTTTGTCCGTTTTTCTTACGTTTTCATACGTTTTTGTCCGTTTTTCTTACGTTTTTTCCGTTTTTGGTCCGTTTTTATCCGTTTTCGTCCGTTATTCTTACGTTTTTGTCCGTTTTTCTTATATTTTTGTCCGTTTTTCTTATGTTTTTTTCCCTTTTTTTCCGTTTTTATCCGTTTTTGTTCATTTTCCTTACGTTTTTGTACTTTTTCTTTTTTTTTTGTCCGAATTTTTTGTCTGATTTTTTTTTGACCAAATTTTTTTAAAAAAATAAATAAAATTAAAAAATTAAAAAAAAAAGAATCAAAATTTTTGTCCGAATTTTTTTGTCCGAATTTTGAATTTTTGTCAAAAATATTAAAAGTTCAAAAAAAGTCGGACAAAAATTTTGAATTTTTTTATTTTTTTTTTTAAATTCGGACAAAAAAGAAAAAAAATGGGACAAAAATTTTGAACTTTTTTTATTTTTTTTATTTTTCGGAATAAATAAAAAATTCGGACAAATATTACGAAATAAATAAAAAATTCGGACAAAAATTACGAAATAAATAAAAAATTCGGACAAAAACGGAAAAAACGTAAGAAAAACGGATTAAACGGACAAAAACGTAAGAATAACAGACGAAAACGTAAGAAAAACGGACAAAAATGTAAGAAAAATGGACAAAAACGGGAAAAAAAAAAAAAAAGGGAAAAAAATGTAAGAAAAACTGACAAAAACGTAAGAATAACGGACGAAAACGTAAAAAAAGGGACAAAAACGTAAGAAAAACGGACCAAAAATGGAAAAAAAGTAAGAAAAATGGACAAAAACGTATGAAAACGGAAAAAACGTAAGAAAAACGGACAAAAACGTAAGAATAACGGACGAAAACGTAAAAAAAGGACAAAAACGTAAGAAAAACGGACCAAAAACGGAAAAAACGTAAGAAAAACGGACAAAAACGTATGAAAACGGAAAAAGCGTAAGAATAACGGACGAAAACGTAAAAAACGTAAGAAAAACGGACAAAAACGTAAGAAAAACGGACAAAAACGGATAAAAACGGACAAAACCGTAAGAAAAACGGACAAAAACATATGAAAACGGAAAAAACGTAAGATTAACGGACGAAAACGTAAAAAACGTAAGAAAAACGGAAAAAAATGTAAGAAAAACGGACCAAAAAAAAAACGTAAGAAAAACGGACGAAAACGTAAAAACCGGAAGAAAAACGGACTCAAGGACCATTTGTGTAAGCCTTGCGCAACACAAGGACCATTTGTGTTAAAAACTGAAAAGGAATATAATAATAATAATAAATATGATGTCACATGTGGGCCCCATAAGCATAGCCGGTAATATTACCTAACTTTGAAGGTTGCACAAAGTTTGGTTACCTAACATAGTATTTTTTAGAGTAAATTACCTAACATTGAAATTTTTTGAAAGTTCAGAATTAACCCTTTCTTTTATCTTAAACGAATTCTAAAAGCTAGCCGCCCATCGGACGGGCCTTGAAGCTAGTTAAGTATATACCAAAATACATTTAATCCACATCCAACATAAAAACCATGTTATATATTTTATTTTTAGAGTTTATATACTTAAACGGGTTCACGGGTTAACCTGTTTAATACTTACTCAACCCAAACACAACCCGTTTATTAAACGGGTTAGACGGGTTGACCTGTTTTTTATCCAAAAATGTTTATCCTCAACCCAAACGTGTTTAACTTCGTGTCGGGTTCGTGTCGTTTTTCGTGTCGTGTCAATAATTGCCACCATAATGGGACCCTGCGAACTTTTGAAAAGCACTACAAGTAGTCCTAACAACAAGCGTTCGGCCAAAAATGTAATGGAGATGGTGTGCTGGCAGATGTCGGCTCAAACACGAAGAAGCAGCTAATTGACGAGATAGGCGATAAGAATTGAACCCACTCTAAAGATCTTTATCTTTTGATCTTTGAATAGTTATGATCCTCTGGACATTTTTTATGTCGTACTTTATGTTTGATGTTTGTTTGTTTTCATAAGTTGAATTGGGTTTGCCACTTCAACATTAGTATTTTATTGTTGTGTTGGGTATTGTTAATACTTTGTTACATATGATGCATTTGCATCAGTGTTTAATAGAGGATCAATATTTTTGTTCTTATTACCTCTATTCTCAATAGCCAAATACAGTTGGGATTATGTTTGCTCACAGATTATACGTTTGTGTCCTTTTTTTAAACAAGGTATGGAGCTGATATAAAATTCACACACTTTCTATGAAGTTTGAGAAACACTATTGTCTTATTGTTTGTCCATTCGAGTATTGTTTCGATCACTAAATCATTTACACACTTATGGACCGGGACGGACTATTAAGAAACACACCCAATTACCTTAGGTACAGGCCATTGTGTGAAACCATAAGTTGAGCGGTTTTGGGAAAATACTCTCTTTTCAAGCAGGAGGATGGACCTTTACTACGTGCAAATCCAAATTCAAATAGCCAGTGAGTCAAACAATGTTGAACCAAACACCCCTGTGAAAATCAGCAAATCAGTTCAAACACCCCTAAAAAGATCATCAATTTGAATAATAAGTGCATTATAAAAACACACATAATATACAACTTAATAGAGCAACATACAAGTGCCAAAATCAGTAGCAAGTCGCATACATAACGCTGAACCAAACACCCCTAAAATCTCAGCAAAAAAGTCCAAGAAGCACAAAAATCATTTTTATTTTACATAAGAGAGGGTTGTATCTTCTGTTTCAACTCAAGTGCTACACAGTCGTAGTTTTTCACAACTTGTTGGGTGATATGCAAGTGTCGATCGAAACCAAATCCACTTTTCCGTCTCGGTTGTGGATTATCAAGATTTGCTTCATGAAGGGCAACGCTTGCTTTTGGTTGGATAGATTATAGGTGTTAAGATATATAGATCCATAACGTGGACTAATTGGATAGTTAAAATAATTCATATGCATATGAATTACGTGATAACATTTAAAAATAATTTATATGAATGAACAATTAACATACCATACTCGCTCGGACTTTTGCGCAAATTTTCTCTCTCACGGCCGAGCATCGGTCCAAAACCGAACTGAACTGAAACAAAAAACCATTAGTATATAGAATCGAAACCGAACCGAATATGGTCGGTTCAGTTCGCTTTTGTGTTGGTTCTGCTCGGTTTATATGGTTTAGGTGTGTTTTTCTCGGTTTTGGGTCGAACCGAACCGAAACTGAAAACCGTTAGTATATCGAACCAAATATGGTCGGTTCGGTTCAGTTCTCCGGCTCGGTTCGGTTTTTCGGTCCAACACGCTCAACCGTGGTCACAACAATTAAATTAACGTAAAGAAACATAATATTGTAAAATAATTCATATGCATGACAAAGTAACATACTGTTTGCTTATGATATGTAAATCAGTATTAAGAGATGGGTTGGGACGATTTTGTTGTTTGGTTTCTTGTGTTCAACGGTAAGGATCCGATGAGAATGATTGAGATAAAAAAAGTCGAGTAACACTTAAACAAAGACCATTTGAGACTGTTGTGAAATAGTATTTGCCCAAGTGGCTGAAACTTGTGAAGTTGTGTGTAATGCCTTCTATTTATAGAGAGACAAGTAGGGTTTAGAGATAAACCCTTGAGGGATGATCAACTACTGTGAGGGAGCCAGGTGTTGATCATCTAGAGAGAAGACAAGAAGGACAGGTGGACTCCCCTCCTTGGCTCGTATAGGAGAGTGCTCTGCTTTCTATAATGTTGGTGTGTGTGTCTCGCTGTTCTATGTCAGATTCTTACATCTTAACCGTTAGTGACAGTTAGGGACAATTTTCTTATGCGCATGTACTATGCGGCCTGAGAGATGCTACCAGGTCTAGCTCGACCTACGTTTACATGGTTCTCGTCACCGGTTGACTCGTGTACCTTTGAGTAGATAGGCTTAATCCGAGCATGTATTAGTAAGCTTGAGCCACTAATATTGACACGCTGTCACATACCATACTTATTCGGACTTTTGGGCCAGTTTTCTCTATCACAACAATTCATATTTAAGTTTAGGTGTTGTGTTTATCTATAATATTATAATTGATTCTATAATTAACTTTATAAAATCCGGATTTTGGTTTCCACATAGGATTGTCAAACTATAATTAAGGAATAAATATGTGATAGAATTTTTGGAGATAAATCCATTCCTTTTTAAACTTATCGCAATGCTAACTAGGATTTAGGTTTTCTACGTAGGATTTCATTGGACGATTTTGCTGATGTGGATTAGACGAGTTTTCCACGTGTGCAAAAAGGGCCGGTTTGTGCTTAGGTGGATTAGAGGAGGGTATCCACGTGGATGAGCAAGATGACACGTCATCTTATAGGACCTCCATTTATTATATAGATAGATAGATAGATAGATAAAACATTTAAATTGTTGACCTAATTTATAGGGTGTTTCTTTTCCTCCTAATGTGCGGGCCAATATCATTGTTTCTGTAGAAAACTAAAGAGGTGGGGGGGGTTGAATAAGGGGGGGGGGGGTTTGAATAGTTTTACTGATTAAAACTTTGTTTTAAAACTTTTAGATCAACTTATGTCAATCTATTTTTGATGTGTTGGATATTGATAGTTAGATGTATATAAACTATACTACGAGATAGAGCAAGAGTGACACAACTACAACACAAGTATTTATATTGGTTCGGCTAAAAGGTCACCTTCCTTGCCCTACTCCACTCCCCGAGTACCCAACTCGAGAGTTTGTAATCACTACACACCACAAGCTCCTTATGTTGGCGGAGAATCCTTCACAATGTCGCTTACATTCTTTCCGGTACAAAGCTAAATACCGGGTCATGGGTTTTGGGTTATGGATAGTCCAACACATTTTGCATGTTTATTTTGGTTAGTTTCTAACTTTGTATTTTTATAAAAATGTAAGTAACAAAAGTTACTTATAAGTTGTTTTATAAAAATGGTTTTGGTTTTATGTATTTAACTAAACATGTTTGATGATTTATTTGTTTAGTGAAAATGAGTTAGTAAACTATTGGTTCAAAACTTTATGTATTTTATTTATTTCGTTAAAATGATTTTACGATTGTTATCGACAAAATATAAGAAGATCGTCAAATATAAATAAACTTTTTTTACGGTTTATTTGTATTAACAGTCTCCTCTTATTAGAGAGGCCTATAAAAATTTTCCATTCTTCATTTACATTGTGTTCTCAAGTTCAGTTTTGGAGGGAAAAGAAAGGAAAGCTAGAGAAACTTAAATAAATTTGTGTTTTCTAATTTTTTTATGAAAGGAAAAGAAAGAATGAGGAGGGAAATGAAAGTAAAATTTGAATTAAAACTTTCCTCTCAAAAATAGGAGAAATAAGAAGGAAAGTAAGGTTTTATATATCAAAAGACAAAATTGTCCTTACTTTTTAAATTTTAAACCTTTCAAAATGAGTATAATTGTAAAGGGATGATTTTTTTTCCCTTTCTTCAAACACAAGAACACAAAAGTTAATACATTTTCTTTCTTTTCGTTCAAATATTTTTACTAATTTTCTAATCTTTACTTTTCTTTACCTTTATTTATTTTTTTATTTTTTTATTTTTTTACTTTCTTTTCATGTAAAACTCAAAAGCGCAGTGTAATGAGACATATCACCAAATTGCAGTTAATTCAAAAATAAAAGAAACAAGGCCTTATTCTTTTTAGATCAACACTTCAACCAATTACAATCCTTCAATTTCAAGATAAGATTAAATTTTATTTGTCTCATTGCACACATTCTTGTTCTAAACTTATCAAAACCAAAAACACTTGTCTACAAAACCATATTTAATAATATCCCGATTCCAATGTTAGGATCTTACGATTTTACGATACCACAAAGCAAAAACTGTCCGGATCCTACGTAGGATCTTAGCAAGCTTAAGATCTTATAAGATCCCGATCTTCACCATAGGATCTTAAGATCTAATCTGATCCGATCTTACCTTTCTCGAACCGCAAATTAAAAAACTACAAAGTTATGGATTATGTTTTATAGAATTTAAAAAACAACATGTTAATTTTCTTAAACATTCCATATTTATAATTTAGGACAACATTTTCATAAAACATTCATATAATTTTGTGTTATGATGTATAATAATTTGCATATTTGAATAATATCACAAAGACAATTAAGAAAATGACATTATGGTAAAAAGTTCAGTGAATAATATCACAAAGACTATTTGAATATTTGAATAATATCACAAAGACTATTTGAATAATATCACAAAGGCTAGGGCTGTAAACGAACTGAACGTTCAGTGAATATTTTACGAACCGTTCGGTAAAAAGTTCATTTATTTATTAAATGAACGAACATGAACAATATTTTACGATCGTTTAGTTAAATGAACGAACATGAACAAAATTCACGTCCGTTTATTTATCTTCGTAAACGTCCGATTATGCGTTCGTTAACATTCGTTTATGTTCATTTATTTATTTATGTTCGTTTATCATATCTTTTAATTGTATAATTTTAAAATTAGTTTATTTAAACAAGACAACACTTATAAAACAATATTAGATGCATAGTTTAATAAAGTTTATGTTTGTTTGTATATATTCATTTATGCTCGATCGTTTATTTCCGTTTAGCGTTCGTTTAGTGTCTTAATGAACGAACATAAACGAATATGAACAAGTCATTTTCTTAATAAACGAACATGAACAAGAAAATTCGTCCATTTAAGTGTTCGTGTTCGTTTATTTTTCGGGTTAAAATTAAATGAACGAACATAAATAAAGCTCCGTTCGTGTTCGTCCGGTTCGTTTACAGCCTTACTCAAGGCACATGTTTTGAATAAATAAAAAAGTAAAGTTTCACTAAATTAAATGCATAACCGTACTTAATTAAGAAAATTTATAAGATTAATTAATATGATTTAAATGTGTTTTTGATTTATAAAGAAAGTTTGAGGCTATGTTTGGCGCACGAGCTTATCAGAGCTTATCGTAGCATGAACTTATTTTTTTAGAAAAATAAGCTACCATTGAAAATAAGTCTCGTTTGGCTGACACGGCTTGAAGGAGCTTGTTAAAAAAATAAGCTACTAAATGAAATGCTAGTTGTACTAGCATGTAAAAAAAAGCTCCAGCCACCTGCTCCAGCAACCAGCTCCAGCAACCCGCTCCAGCGATCCGCTCCAGCTCCTACTTGTGCCAAACATACCCTTATAAGGAAATTTTGAGTTTAAAATATTTTACTTAACATGTGCATGAGGGCACATTTTAGAAATTCTCTAAAGTAAAATAAGCAACATTAACAAAAAAATTTATCTCTAAAACATATTTAAACTCAACATTTATTCCACAAATCAATACTGGATATCATTCCTTAACTTAAATCCAAATTTACCATAACAAAAACCACAATTTACCAAAACCAAAGAATATTCATAAAAACCAAATATCTTATTAAAAAAGTAACACAATAACGTCCTCCTGAGATCAAATCTCAACCGTTGATCATGCTGACTATCTCAAGATCATGCCCCTAAATCAACGGTCCACAATCCACCCCACTACACCCCATTATAGATTTGAATTCAAACATAACCAACGGTCTTATTCTCCAAACGTAATAAAAAATTCCCATCTTTTCTTAACCCCAATTAGAGCACGTATTATTCTACGCACACAATCACACACACTGAAGGTGTAAATCAGATCACCAAAATTTTTGTGTTTCCATATATGAAAAGTTAAAAAGATTCATAAAAGATTTTGTTTGGAATTAAATGGAGGCGATTTCGTCGACTGCGGGGAGTGATTTTAATTTGGCTTCAAGAAAAGCACAAGAAGCGGGTAAAGATTTAATCTTTGATGTTGGTTTTGTGCTATTTTTATAAATTAATGTGTTTTTGATTATGGGTATTTTTTTGTTTTATTCATTTTTATGTTTTTTTGTAGCTTGGAGGCGGTTTCAAGCGACCGAATGGCTTGAAAGTGTCGTTGGGACGTTAGGGATATCGAAGCAGCCGTCGGAGAAAGAGTTTATTTCGTGTTTGAGAAATGGGTTGATTCTTTGTAATGTGATTAATAAGATTCAACCTGGGAGTGTGCCTAAGGTATGATTAGTAATTTTTTATGTAGTTTCTTGATGGGTGCTTGTGAGATTGTTTTTGATGGATTGTTGTTTTTTTGTTAAGGTTGTTGAAATTAGTAGAATTCCTTCACAATCGCTGACATGGGATTCACAGCCGTTGCCTGCTTATCAGTTTTTTGAGAATGTTAGAAACTTTTTGAAAGCTGTTGAAGGGTTAAGGCTGCCAGTTTTTGAAGCTTCGGTTTTTGAAAGGGTACAGATTTTGGTGCTTTTTACAATGGTTTTAGATTTTTTTTGTGTTGTGTTATGAAGTTTGTTGATGTTAGAAGTGTTTTTTAGGATAATATGGATGCGGGTTCGTCTAGTAAGATCGTTGATTGCATTTTGGGACTTAAAGAATACAATGAGAGGAAACTGAACAAAGAAAGAAATGGATCTTTTAAGAATAGTTTGAGATCACCTTTGGATTTGCAATCAAATGGTAGAAACCCGAACAGGCAATTGGACATGTCTGCCAATAGCGAAAATCAGACACCAAAGCAAAAAGATGCTCAGAAACTTGAAGGTTCATTAATTCTTACTTTTACATATATATATGAAATATATGGATCACATATATGATTTGGTTAATTTTTTTTTTATCTTAAAGTCTGTATTTTGTAACTTTAGTATGTTTTGGTACTGTTTAGATTCGATTGTGAAGGCCTTAGCTGACTGTGTGATTGGTGCTAAAGAGAACTTAGATGATAATTTTCTGTCTTCTATTCGTAATGGAAATACGGTAACTATTGCCCTCTTTATTCCTTCATCTTCCAATAACTTTAGATGAACAGCTTAGTTTAAGCTTATGACCAAATGATTGTTTTATAGGAATCCATCACGTTGTTGCGTAAGATGCTTTCAAGTACTTTAGATGAACAACTTCAATACAAATCCCCTGAGGTATATCATACTTCATATTCTGTAAGCACTGTAGTTTAGTTACTTTAGTCATTATATTAAAATTGTTATCATTTTCTTTGTGTATCAGTCAAACACTGTTACTTCAGACCTATCCAAAGAAGTTAGTGGAACAAGTACAAACAGTGATTGCAACCGCTGGCAAGTGTTTAGAACACAAGAAAAAAAGCTATCGGTATTGATTCTTTTTAATCTTTGTTTAACACCTATAGTTAACATATAAAACTTGTAAAACCACTGTCTCATTGTCAAGTATCCTCGGTCTTGCAGAACTTGAAAGCATTGTTATGGAGCACAAAAGAAGAGTTTAGAGACTTGCAGTCACAGTTTCAAAATGATTTAAAACAAATGGGTATGTTAAGTTACTTATCATAAACAATAACATTTAAAAACTGTTGTTTAACTGATTGTTGTACATTGGTACATAGAATGTCGGGTAGAGGAATTATCTACTGCAGCTCAGGGATACCATAAGGTTGTTAAAGAAAACCGGAATTTATACAACATGGTCCAAGATCTAAAAGGTATATATGTTTGACACACAGTTAATCGTTATAACTTTATGAAAAGCAAGAAAATGTTGTTACCTTATACATTATTCATATTTCAGGGAACATACGAGTTTACTGCAGGATTAGACCCGCATTTAGGACAGACACAAAAAACGTGATTGACTTTATTGGGGAAGATGGCTCATTAGTACTTTTGGATCCATTGAAAGGATATAAAGATGGAAAAAAGTTGTTTCAGTTTAACCGTGTATTTGGTCCCACAGCCACACAAGGTGACTATATTTGAGTACTTTTTGTATTACTATAATCTTTAAGCAAAATTCTTAGCAGTTTGTTAAATTCTAATTAATTTCACTGTCTTCAGCGGAGGTGTTTGCTGACACTCAGCCACTGATACGGTCGGTTATGGACGGTTACAATGTTTGTATCTTTGCATATGGGCAGACAGGATCAGGGAAAACACATACTATGGTGAGAAACACACATACGAGTATATACTATTCACTATTGGAGTAAACTTTGTGGTTCTTAATATCATTTTTGTTGTGATAATAGTGTGGACCTTCTGGCGCATCTCAAAAAGATCTGGGAATCAATTATTTGGCTCTAAATGATCTCTTTCATCTGTCAAATACAAGGAAAGGTGTTGTGAAATACGAGCTTTTTGTACAAATGGTGGAAATATATAATGAACAAGTCAGAGATCTTCTCACTGCTGATTCTGCATCCACCAATAAGTTGGAGATCCGTAGCTGCACAAGTGAGAATGGATTGAGTCTTCCTGATGCAACTATGCTCCCTGTGAAGTCAACCGCTGATGTTTTGAACTTGATGAAAAGTGGTCAAGTGAACCGTGCTGTTAGTTCAACAGCACTGAATCAGCAGAGTAGCCGGTCCCACAGGTTTGCAGGCTACAAACTTTTTCTTAACTATGGTAACTAGAAATAGTCGGTCCCACAGGTTTGCTACTTCTATATTGTTTGCTTTCTAAAATAAAAGCAGTAGCAACATAGGCTGGTTGGTTGGATCAGGTTATAAATCAAGACGGGCCAGTTTTGTTTTAATTGGAATGGGTAGGGACTCAGGCTAGGTTGACTTAATACAATCAGTTTTTCTATACTAACAGATCAGGAAAAGTTCAGTTTTGTACTGGTTGGATGGGGTCGGAGAGTGAGAGCCCAAAAAGTTAACATTTGTATACATAATAACGTATCAGATGTCTAATTTTGTACTTGTTATACGGGTTGGCTTAAATCTCTTTTTGCACTTGTTTAATTAGCATGTTGGGTAGGCCAAAATTTTGGACCACGTTGGCTTGTTTGCGCTTTTAAACATATTAACGGATCAAGATGGGTCAGTTTTTCTCTTGCTGGGACAGGTTGGGGTGGATTGGCATAAAAAACAATGTGTCATATAAAGTTGACAGTTTTATAATGTGTCCAATGGGTGGATTGGCATAAAAGATTTGGAAATAATGATTCTGATGCATTTTCTTTCAGCATATTGACAATGCACGTATATGGGAAGGATGTAAATGGAGGGACTATTCGCAGCTGCCTTCATTTGGTGGACTTGGCAGGAAGTGAAAGAGTGGATAAGTCAGAAGTCACGGGTGAAGGGCTTAAAGAAGCTCAATATATCAACAAGTCACTTTCTTGTTTAGGAGACGTGATCACTGCTTTATCTCAGAAGAACTCCTTTATTCCATATAGAAACAGCAAACTCACACTACTCCTTCAGAACTCATTAGGTATATATATTTATGTAGAGTAATTTATCAATATCGCCACTTTACAAATGATTTATTAACTAAATATCATAACAGTTGTGTTTATGCCATAATGACTACCAATTTTGCAAACTTCTTTTGTGAAGTACCTTTTCTTGGGATAAAAGCTTTCTGGAACTTCTTTGTTTGCAAATTTTGACATTATTTTGCCAAGTTTGACTTTTTGCCAAGTTTGACTTCCAATAAAAAAAAATGTAGTTCCCACAATAAGTAAACAAATTTGTGGTCATTTTGGTATAAACACATTTGCAATGTGGCTATTTTACTGAATTTCCCATATATATTGCAATAATTCAACTTTGAATGGAAGAGATTCTAATCGTTTTTTTGTTAATGAAACGTACAGGAGGAAATGCAAAGACTCTAATGTTTGCTCACATTAGTCCAGAAGGTGATTCTTTCGGAGAAACAGTTAGTACATTAAAGTTTGCTCAACGAGCCTCAACTGTAGAGCTTGGTGCTGCTCGTTTGAATAAAGAAACCAGGGAGGTTATGGAACTTAAAGAACAAGTTGAGTCCTTGAAAAGACAATTAGCCAATAAGGAAGCTCAAAGTCCACAACAAGTAAACAAACTTGATCCTAGATCACCATTACAAAGACTAAAACCGGTAGCAATGACAATAGACAGAACACCACCTCGTCAACGCAGGTTGAGCATCGAAAACAAATGTCCTCCCAAGAGTCCTGTTGCTCCTCCAAATTCTGCTTCCAAACCGAGGACATTAAAAACAGAAGGAAGGCTACTAAAAACACCGGAGCCTCAAGTGTCTATCAGAAATGAAATAGTAATTTCATCAGAGATTAGAACGAGTACTGCAAATGGAAAATCATCGCATATAAGGAAATCTTTTCGTACTATTGGGAAACTAATTAATGGTTCTGAAAAAAGGTGAGTGGTACAAAGACAATCATGGACTTGTTTGAATTTCCTTTACAATACAAAATTCTTACTTCTTTTTTTGTTAACAGGATTCCACAGAAAACGAATGAGATGCTATCACCAACAGCTCCTGTCATCAGCAAGCCATCACGACGAAACTCCTTAACTGGGGTTCAACCACTGGAGATATCAAGAAGATCATCCCTCGAAGGTGTTGACCATTGTAAGTCAAAATTATTAAAAGTTTCACATGTCCTCTTTCTCAAAGCTTATTGGTATGTATTTGACACGGGTTCTTTTCGGTCTCTTGAAGGTGTTATTGTAGGGAACAGGAACGCGAGAACACCACCATCAGTCAACTGTTCGAGCAAAACAAAGTGGAACTAAACTTGAGCTAGAGATTAGAGCGTTTGATGGCTTTGACTCGAAGCATACTATTGTGACATTGTTACTAACTTTTGCTTAGGATACAAAATGTGACATCTCTCATTTCAGCATTAGTTGTAGACTTTTTAGATGCAGTTTAGGAGTAGTGTACAAAAGGTGTCAAACATAGTTGTTGTTTCTTACATGATCAATAATTCATTTGATTGACTTTATGTTTATGAACCGTGATGTATGCTCTTTCTTTTTCTCTATATGAACCCCACATTAGTCGGGTTCTTTATAAGGCTGCTTGGTACATAACAGAATCATGCACATCTGACTAGAGTATCGATAAAACATGAGTACAGTCGGGTCGAACGCTATACAAGATTAAATCTCAAGTTAGAATCAGATGAAAGGCCCTCAACCTACAATATCTACTTATTCCTTTGAAGCTTTACTTACAATTAGCCATTCTCAAAATATATGATTTAAGCTCACGTGTTCTTGTACGAGGTATGATTTGAAATTTATTGGGCTCTGACTCAAGTACAAACGTGAACTCGAGATGTATAACGAGTCTATTTCAAGTTAATGTTTCTCCACTCGAATAATGACATTATTATGGGAAAATGATTTAGCCTTCTAAAAATGTTTCTAAATTATGATAATCAGTTATTTATTTAAGTTATTAGTGTATCATTACTTTTATAATGGCTATAATAAGTGTTCAAATACAAATGATAATGAGAAAGTAAAAACGTTAAGGTAATAATACTGAAATGATGCATCGTATGGGTGGAGGGAGTGGTTTCACCTATCCCTCCCTTCACCAATTTTCCACATCATCAATACCCAATAAAAACCTTCCAACTCACACTTCATCAATTCACCCAAATTTTCACCAATTTGGTGGCAATGTTTTCACCTAATCACCTAATTGCCAAATCACCTTTTTTTTTCCATTTATTTTTAATACATAAAATCCCACAAAAACTATATAAAATTAAAAACATAACATTTTATTAATAAAAAAAAAAACATAACATAACGTTTTCATATACATAATCTTCTTTGATTGCCGACATACTATTATAATCACCCATGAAATATTTTTATCATTTTTATTGTGAGCGGAGATACACAGCAAATCAACTAAATTCATATATAAGTATTATTAGTTTATTATATACCTATATATATATATATATATATAAATAAATAGGTAACGAGCCTTCATCCAAAAATCATATCTAATGCTACCATCTTCATCACCTTTAAATTCTCTTCTTCTTCTCCGGCCAAGGCATTACAGCCGAGCCACCACCCTCGCTAGTCGCTACCAGTGTATGTGTGTATATATATTTTGCTATTTTTTTTGTTTTAATGCATATAGCCGTTGGGGGTGGGCCCCTTTGCCTTTCTTCTCCTCCTCTCTCCTCGGCGAACAAAACCGAGCTACCCCTTCACAGCCGATCGCCGACCGGGACGCGGCGGTGTTACCGCCTAACCGATCACGTCACCGATCACTTCACCGACCCACTCCCTCCACCCTAAGAGCATCAACTATTAGAGGTTTATAGTTTTAAAAAATTGAAAAGATTTATATATTATTTCAACCATAGTGAAAAATCGAAAAGATTTATATCTTATTTCTAGATGGCATGAAAAGGTCATAGTTCTTAGACCTTTTCATAAACTGTCGTTGAGTTTTAAAAAATCTAGATGGCCGTTACAAGATTTATATATTATTTCAACCATAGTGAGAAATCATCTTAAATCTAGCTGGTCAGAGGCACTCCCGGTTTTACCCAAGGTCTTGAGTTCGATCCTTAGGGATGGCAAGCCTTGGGTTTTTCCCTCCAAATACTTGTAACAGCCCATGGTCAACATCTCGTTCTCTAGGGTACGTGCAAAGCTTCACTATTATTCAGTGAGGTTTCCCAGATGTCGTATCCCAACTGAATTTTCGAAAAAAAATAAAGTTATAACATATTTTTATCATAGTGAGAATATATATAAAGGAAACACCCAAAATTGAAAAGTGAAAAGTTGAAACTAAAAAATGAAATGTTGAAAACATATGTTTCAAAAGTAAACTATTAAAAAAAATCGAAACCGAAAACTGGGTTTACCCGGGGCGCTTCAAACCCGGCGGGTTGCCCCGGTTTAATTTGACCCGTTTTTTCGACCGAACCCGTCGGGTTGACCCGTTTTTCGACCGGAACAATTCAGCCGGTTGAACCACCCAGGTCGAACCTGGTTTCAAAGCATTATGATTAATCTTCAAATCCTCAAATTTTTATTATTTTTCGTTTATAACCCATAAACTTTTTTTTTTTATCACTAAAACTATCTGCCGTTATAAAATCCCGTTGTTATGCACAGGTACACGTCTAATAAACTCAAAAGGTCTATATTTGTTAGTATTTGATGATATAAAACACTTATAAATCTTTATAAAGTTTAACCACAGTTGATGTCCTAATAAAATACTTCGACATTAAAATAGCCAAGAAAAGAAAAGAGAAAAAAGTGAAATTACTTCGCGATTTTAAGAAATAAATATGTATGTTACGCTGGTTGAATTACATTTAAAGAGGTATTGATACCTTACGAGATAAATACATTTCTTTTGTTCAAAGTGAAAATGTTACGAGTATATTCAAACGATTAAGAGAATGAATCTAATGTAAATGGTTACATTATAACTTATTTAAGTACGTAATTGTAGATTATTCTTACAAGGCCAGGAAACTTTTGCATGTTCATATGAATGCTTGCTTCAATGTAGTCGGATTTAAGAGTTGCGTTCCAAAATTTACCAAAGGTAAGAGAATGATTAAATGTCTAGTTGTGTTTTGCTTTATCTACGCCCACAGTTTTTTGTTTTGATTTCTTGATTTTGATAAGTTTAATTTCCTCTAGCGAGAATCATCTCTCGCGCTACATAATCAAGTTTGAAATATAACTTAAAGTCAAGCCTCAACGGTTAATGTAGTCTCCAAATTGTCTTGACTTTTTCTTTACATGGACCTTGTATGCTTTTGTTATAGCTATTTTTAGAAATTTTGATGTTAGTAATACAGAAGAAATGGTTCAACAGTTTGAAGTTCAATTATTTATCGAATGTGCATGCTTGTATATGCATATCTTTTTTGAATTACATATTTATATAGTAAAAAGAAACTACCAAAAAACTAGAAGATACGAACAACAAACCACATAAAAAGTTCCGATACAACAACCTAAAAGATACTTGAACACAACCATATCTAACAACCAAGGTTAACATATACAAAAACTAGCAATAAATGAGTAGACCTAAAAAATAACCCTCAAAAGTTTTTGATACATCTACTAGAAATCCAATTGAACGAGTGAAGCTTTGTATCATTTAGAATCACATCTTTGTTGCTTCGGTTGTTCTTGAAAGTTATCTCATTTCTACTCCCCCAATTAAAGAATCCAAATAGTTGATTGAATCACACCATCAAGAAGGTATGTGAGTGTAGATGTGAGATTTTCCTGATCGGCCAAGGTGATTGCCTCAAAAAGATTGGAAGGAATTAAGTTGTGAAGATTCCACCAATTTAAAATGTCGGTCCAAGTTTGCTTTGCTATTGCACAATGAACAAAGATGTAATTTTCTGTTTCGAGATCATCATCACAAACAGGGCAACGAACCGAGTGTAGATCAATTCCTCTTCTATCTAAGTTAACTCTTGTTGGAAGTCTTTCATCTGCCACTCTAGTATTGATATTTATTTTGATAGGTATGTACTTATTCCATCTTGTTTGATCTTGAGCCATGGTTGTGGTAGAACTTGTGTAGATATTTCTAAAAGGTTTGACCGAAAATTTTCTTGAAGCACAAGCTGTAAATTCCCATGAGTCTCAAGAATTGTTGAGGTGTAATTGAGAAACAAGATTGTTTTGTCTCTAATTCCAAAATTTCCTCTTCATAACGTGGAGTCCTCCTCCGGGCCCAAGAAAAATAAAGTGTATCAGTGCCTGATGGGCCAATGACATTTGGAAGGGGATTTACGGGCCTTTTTCATTCAACATAATGGGCCTAACACCTGCAGAATAACAGTAGGAATGGGTCAGTACCTTGGGGACCTGTTGACAACTCGAACATCTTTAGAAACTTCAAGTCGATATAGGCAAGGGAACATTTCGCTTAAAGAAGGACCACCCAACCATTTGTCTAACCAAAACTTTGTTATTTCACCATTACCAATCTTGATTTTAAAGAGAGAAGGAAAGTCTATCCCGTGCTATTGTAGGTCATCTCTTAGCTTTGCAATATTATACCAAGGTCCCGATTTACATCTAATAATTGAGGTGTCGAGAAGACGACTTTGAGGACCATGAATAGAACAAATAACTTTACCCCAAAGCGAGTCACCTTCATTATAGAACCTCCACCACCATTTAGAGAGTAAACTAATATTGCTTGAGCTTAAACTATCAATTCCAAGACCTCTACATTTTAAAAGGGAAATTACCTTTTTCCAAGCAGTCCATGCTATATCTTTTGAGAGTCTAAAGTCCTAAAAGAAGTTTCACCTTATGCTTTCAAGCTTATTGATGATAGATTTCGGGGCCTTAAAGGTGGAGAATAAATAAACACCTAAGCTTTCAAGAAAGGATTTTATAAGGGTTAGTCTCACCAAAAGAGAGGGACTTCGATTTCCATTTAGACACTCTTTTTTGAAACTTTTCGATGAGGGCCATTGAGGGGATTCCAATTTGAGCATCTAGACATCTTGGACCGTTTTGGTGTTGCATTGAGTTTGAGCTGGACAGTTTTGGTGTTGTCTGACGCGGGTGTAGTTAGACTTATGTTGTCTCTACTATTACTATGTTGAAATGTTTGTGATATATTGGAGAACACGTACGGGTATGTTCACTTGTCAAGTTAGTTTGTATTGTAATAGCCACGGAGTTAAGCTAGTTTTGATAATTATTTTAGCTAGATATACAATCCAGATTATTTATCATAAACATCAATAATCCTTTAAATTTGGAGGTAAAACACGTACGTAACGTTTAATTTGTGTTTTTGGAAATACATGAAAGTTATGATTAGTTTGTAGCATTGATGACGTATAGTCTATACCCGGGTCACGAACCCGGTTAGTAAACAATACTAACAATTAAGCCCACCACGTATGGACTACCAGTTACGCGGCTTGGGTCGACAAGGCCCAAGCCCAAAGCTATTTTCGGATTAGAATTGGAATATCTCCTAAATATAGGAGATATACACCAAATCTCCGATGTCGGCGGACACGCCGAAAAGTAGGGAACACGAAACCTATTAGGGTTTCGTGCATATATAAAGGGCATTCCAGCCCTCGGTAAGAGGTACGATCTTCAATAAACCCTAAACCACAAACTAAACCCTACGTTCGATTACTTACTCTCACGCCGGAGGATAATCGGGGGAGACAATCCCTCGATAAGCCTAACGGTGTTTGTTCTTTTTCTTAGTGCGCAGGTCTCATCAAGCATTAAGATTCGAATTGGTACGAGAATAGAAGCCCTATCAAGGAACGCCCAACTTTTGTATCAACAAGTGGCGCCATCCGTGGGACCCTACACTAAGATTTTTGCCAAGAACTAGAATGACGAAACACGGAAGTCATAAGAGTCCGCATGGGAAGAAAACGCAGGACGACCTGCTAGGGAAGAAGCACCAAACTGATGCAGCCTCTAAGCAGGCCTCTGGGACAACCAGCACGCCTCAAAGCTTAAGAGCGCATCCAAACTTGATCTTCCCCGCAGTGGAATCCCTTACCAGGGTTACTCCCGCTATTACAACAAGTACTAGCGAGATAGAACTGGAGCGCACTCCTCTTGCCATGCCAGAAGTGAACTTCACTGAGCCTCCCAACGCGCCGGCCCGTAACAAGGATCCTGCTTTGGAAACAGACTCCTTCGCGCTAGATGGAGTCGCTCCCGAGTTGGCCCCAAGTGACTTCGTATCTCAAAACTACGAAGCCTTGACCGCGCTTATGCGAGAGGAGGCAAAGAAAAGGTCAAGCCAAAGTCTGCACGGCAGACTCAACTTTGACCCTAATCCTGATGCATCCCCACCGCGCTACCGAAAGGAAAGACGCGAGAAGGATACTCGCAAGCAACCAGTGTTCGCCAGGATTGGAAAGAAGGTTGTGGACGAGGAAGCAGCCGACTTTCAGCACCTGGAGGAGCGTGAAGACGGGGAACGGCGCGCCAACGTCCACGCTAGGCTTGGCAGTCGCAAGATCCAAGATAGGCTGGGGCGACGGTGCTCCCCAAGCGAGAGCCCCTCAAGTTCTGACTCTGAGGGTAGCCGGCGCAAGCGCCGCATAAGCGCAAGCTCAGACTCTGATGATAGTCGACGCAAGCGTCACAAAAGAGTCCGCTCATCTCCAAGCGATTCCTCGGACAACGAGGATAAAGAAACCGGACACTGGAAATCAAGAGGGAAATACCGCGACCAGGAAGATGAGGACATGTCTCTTCCCTGGCGTCGCCACAAGGTTGATGCGTTTACTAGGCGCATCAGCGACTTTTCTGAGAATAAGAAAAGGCGCATGCCTGCTAATGTCAAAACATATGATGGGACAGGTGATCCTGACGATCACCTAAAAATTTTCGAATCAGCAGCAACTATCGAAAATTGGCCACAGCCTGTGTGGTGCCATATGTTCAACTCTACACTAGTAGGGAATGCGCGCAACTGGTTTAGTAAGCTTCCACGCAGAAGCATTGATGGGTTTGAAGAGTTACGCAGAGCGTTTCGCTTAAACTTCACTCAAAGGAAAAAGTGCGCTAAAAACCCTGTCGAACTCGCTAGGGTTAAACAGCGACAAGGGGAATCCACAAGCGCTTTCATGGAACGCTTTAAGGACGAATGCATGAAAGTCAAGGCGTGTCCAGAGATATTAAAAATATCGGGGTTTATGAATGCAATCAATAACCCAGATCTCATAAAAAAGCTAAACGACAAGGTTCCCTTAACCTTTGATGAGCTCATGAAGCGCACAAGGTCTTTCGTCCAAGGAGAAGAAGCCGCTGCGGATAGCAAAAAAGGGTATTCAAACCATAGACCACAAGAAGAGTCAAGGAGACAATCCAATGACCAGGGTGGCAATCGTAACAACCGCAGCAGAGGTTATCGCAACCAAGGAAGTGGAAGGGACAATGATAGATACACACCCCTCACAAAAACCCCAAGAGAGATATTTGTGACGGAGGGTGCGAACTTCCCAAAACCACCACCAATCCGCACCCCAGAGGATAAGCGCATAGGGAATGGTTATTGCGAATACCATGGACAGAAAGGCCACACAACCAACGAGTGCGTCCAACTACGCCAATTGATTGACAAATTGGTAAAGGAAGGAAAGATGGACCACCTCGTGAAAAACATCAGAGAAGGAAAAGAGAAACCAAAACCAGGGACCAAGAAAGAGACCTCAAAAGAAAAGGCAGATATCATATACATGATACAGCCATGGCAGCGCGCGACTAGGCAAAAAGTCATCCAAAGGTTCTCTAAGGGAAACGAAATCTCTTTCCCCTCCCTGACTGCGAACAACGCAGTAGCGGATCCGCTTACCATTGAAATACATACGGGGGGTCACGACATCCGTCGCATGTACATAGATGGAGGTGCATCCGCTGATATTATATATGAACACTGTTTCAAGAAGCTGCGACCTGAGATACAGAGTCAGCTGACCCCAGCCACAACGCCGCTCACCGGCTTCACAGGGGAGAAGATATGGCCCACGGGGCAATTACGTCTATTTGTAGAAGTTGGTGACAAACCACACTCTACAACCACCTGGATGAACTTCATGGTAATCAGATCCCCCTCTCCGTATAACGGTATTATTGGGAGACCTGGAATATCATCCATCCGCGCCGTGCCATCCACAGCGCACGGAATGCTCAAGTTCCCAGTGGAAGGAGGTATTGTCACTCTTTACAATACCACCATACCACCAAAAGAATGCAATGCAGTGACAAGTGACGTAGCCGATGTTCCAGAACAGCGCGCAAGCAAAGTCCCAAACATAACAGTCGCCATTCACCCTGACTATCTGGATCAGCAGGTATCTATAGGCGGGTCTCTGTCTGACAAAGGCAGATCAGCTATATGCCCACTCCTGCAAAATAATTTGGATATTTTCGCATGGGAGCCAAAGCATATGACAGGAGTACCACGTTCCATCACTGAACATAAGCTGCAAATCCGACAAGGATACCCTCCAATAAGACAGAAAAAGCGCGGACAAGCTCCAGACCGTGCAAAAGCCATCTTGGAAGAAGTACACAAGCTAGTAGACGCAGGAATCATGCGAGAAGTCTACTACCATGACTGGCTCTCTAACCCAGTGATGGTAAAGAAGAGCGATGGCAGCTGGAGGATGTGCGTGGACTTCACAGACCTCAATAAAGCATGTCCACAGGACTGCTACCCTCTACCGGAGATAGATTGGAAGATCGAGTCTCTATGTGGATATCCCTTCAAATGCTTCCTGGACGCATACAAGGGATATCACCAAATTCAAATGGCTGAGGAAGACGAAGAAAAAACGGCCTTCCACACAAGTCAAGGGGTCTACTGCTACACAAAGATGCCCTTCGGCCTAAAAAACGCAGGAGCAACATACCAACGATTGGTAGACACTGCGTTCGAGAAGCAAGTAGGGCGCAACTTGGAAGTGTACGTCGATGATCTCGTCATCAAAAGCCATACAGAGGAAGAGCTGGTACGCGATATGGAGGAAACTTTCAAAACACTAAGGAGAATCAATATGAAATTGAATCCCAAGAAGTGTACATTCGGCGCTACGGAAGGCATGTTCCTCGGGTATTTGATAGAACCCGATGGGATCAAGCCTTGCCCAGAGAAGACTCAAGCAGTCATTGACCTCCCCTCACCGCGCACATTAAAAGAGGTTCAGTCACTAAACGGCAAGCTAGCCGGACTGAATCGATTCTTATCCAAGTCGGCGGATAAATCACTTCCCCTATTCAAGACACTCAAGAAGTGCACCAAAAAGGGAGACTTCAGATGGACTGCGGAAGCAGAAGAAGCTTTCCAACAGCTAAAGCAACACATAGCAGCGCTCCCAAAGCTTGTTGCACCCCGACCAGGGGAAGAGCTGATCATGTACCTATCTGCGACCCAAGGAGCAGTTAGCGCAGTGCTATTGACAGACAGGAACTCCATCCAAACACCCATTTATTTTGTTAGCAAGGCGCTCAAAAAGACGGAGATCAACTACACGGCAATGGAAAAGTTGGTCCTAGCTTTAGTGTTCGCAGCGAAAAGACTGCGCAGATACTTCCAGGCGCACCCAATCGCTGTCATCACAGACCAAACTATCAAACAAGTTATCTCGAAACCCGACGCATCGGGGCGCTTACAAAAATGGAGTGTGTTACTGGGAGAGCATAACATATCATACAGACCGCGCACTGCAATTAAAGGGCAGATATTGGCCGACTTCATCATTGAGAAGCCGGATACAGACACTCCACTTGCGACAAGCAAGGAGGAACTGCAAGAACCATGGGTTCTATTTACTGATGGATCCTCATGCGTAGATGGATCAGGAGGAGGCCTTATTCTCACCAATCCAGAAGGAGTTGAATTCACCTACGCACTGCGTTTTGAATTCACAGCCACGAACAACGAGGCAGAATACGAAGCACTCCTAGCTGGGTTACGTATCGCAACTCAAATGGGTGTACGTAATCTAGAAGTAAACGTCGATTCACGACTAGTGGCTAACCACGTGTCAGGCGAATACGTAGCAAAGGAGGAACACATGATCCAATACCTTGAAAAGACCAAATCTCTGATCCAGAACTTCGATAGATTTGTCATCAAGCAGGTTCCCAGGAGTGAAAATAGGAAAGCAGATGCGCTGAGCAAAATTGCATCCACCAGTTTTGCGCATCTATCTAAACAAGTTTTGGTGGAAACCTTGAAAAGCAAGTCAATCACAGAGATGGAAATATCCACGGTGATAGAAGAGGAAAATCCCACGTGGATGACACCGATCATTGACTTCATCAGCAAGGGCACACTCCCCCAAGAACAGAAGGAAGCTCGAAGAATCCGGTGCACAGCGCAGCGATTCGAGCTCAGAGATGACGTCTTATATAGACGCTCGTTCTTGCAACCATGGCTTAGGTGCGTTGGACCTCTCCAGGCAGACTATGTACTTCGAGAAATCCACGAAGGCTCATGCAGCATGCACTCAGGACCACGGTCCATTGTAGCGCGCGCCCTAAGGTCTGGATACTATTGGCCAACAATGCATCGTGACGCACGAGATTTAGTACGCAAGTGCAACGATTGCCAAGTCCACAGACCCATTCCGCGCCGACCACAGCATGAGCTAACACCTATCACATCGCCATGGCCATTCTACAAATGGGGTATCGACATCGCTGGACCTTTCCCTATTGCCGCAGGCGGATTGAAATTCCTTATTGTGGCAATAGACTACTTTACCAAGTGGATCGAAGCAAAGGCAGTAGCGACCATAACAGGTAACCAGGTGAAACGATTCGTGTGGGACAACATAGTATGTCGCTTCGGATTACCTGGGGAAATTATCTCAGACAACGGAAAACAATTCCGTGACAACCCGTTCAAAGATTGGTGCGAACAGCTGAACATAACGCAACACTTCGCATCGGTAACTCACCCACAAACCAACGGTCTGGTAGAACGCGCAAATAGAAGCCTGGGTGAAGGAATCAAAGCGCGTCTGGACAGACACAAAGGAAGATGGGTAGAAGAACTATCACATGTTCTCTGGGCGCACCGAACAACCATCAAGGTTAGCAACGGGGACACCCCCTTCTCTCTGGTCTATGGGACAGAAGCTGTTATACCAGCTGAAATTGGAATGCCAACCATCCGTACTGCGGAAGTTAATGTGGCAACCAATGATGATGAGCGGCGCATAGACTTAGATCTATTGGAAGAGCGACGTGAACGCGCAGCAATACGCGAAGAGAAAGCCAAGTCGAGAATGAAAAAATACTATGATGCCAAAGTACGCAGCACTTCATTCAGACCAGGTGACTTCGTATACCGCGAAAACGACTCAAGCCGCGCAGAAGACACTGGAAAGCTAGGACCAAAGTGGGAAGGACCTTACGAGGTCATAGAAGCACTTGGCAATGGAGCGTACAAGTTACGCGACAAGGACGGACATGAGCTACAGCGAACATGGAACGTCCGCAACCTTAAACGGTGCTATCTTTGAAGAAGGCTACGGCCCAACATGGACACTCATGCGCTTTAGAAAGTGCCCTCAATAAAGATCCATGTAATCTTATTTTTTATGAATTATCTAGATAAACATTCTTTTTTTTCAAAACTTGCAAGTATTAATAAAACGTTATGGTTTCTAGCTAACTCCATAACACTTTTGACTTTATTGTTTGCATTTCTTATTATGTTTCAATATTGTTATATTCTTGCCTACATGGCGTGCATGCACACACTAAGACCCACGATGGCAGAAAGGATGAGTATACCTAATAAACTACTCGTTGAGTAAGAGGGTTGCAAACCCATCAACACCGGATCACGAATCCTTGTTAAACACCTTGCGATCAAGACGTTGGCGCAAGTTCCTCGCGCACCCCACGACGGATGCGCGACAGAGCACACTGTGCGCGTTTAACAACTCAGTAATCAAGACTCTTGATTCCTTAAAATACGACAAGTAAACTTACAAAAGCGCATAGACTACTATGATTAAATTTGGAAAAATTCAACACATGACTACGGTCCTTAAGGAAACTCATACACGATTATGATCCTTATTTTCTAAATACGCTTAGATACTTAAAGATATCTTCACGACAAGATGCATAAGTAACACAAGAACTACGAGTTCAAAAGCAAAAATATTTGGTAGTTATATAAACACTGAGTACAAAAGAGCAACCTATTTTATTTATAGAATACGTTCTACAAAAAGGCTTATACAAAAACAAGCTAAATGCTATACGCGCGCCTCAGCTGGCTGGGACCCCCACCCAAAGCCGTTTCCTTAGCATCCTCGAGTCGCTTAAGTAACTCGGCATCATCAAGGGAAACGGTGGCCACTGAAACAGGCACACCATCAGACCTAGGCAGATGCGCAGCGCCTATGCCGCACAGAATGGCCTTTCCCTTCACGCCCTTCTTTCTTGCGACCCTGGAAACATGAGCATTTAAAGACCTTTGCAAAGGGATCTCTTTCTCAAGACGGAAAGGATTCAGAAGGTCGCGTGGTTGAGCAAAAATGGGTACCTGCAACTGCGACACATCAGGCTTCAAGTAGAAGTCCAACTGCTGATCCGCATCATCCTGCAGATGCCTAGGAAGAGTGAGCCCCGCCATGATCACGCTGATAGGCTGATCCTGGTCACGCTCCAAGCAAGCAATATGCGGAAGCTCAACCTTCTTCAGCTCCCCCATAGCAGCGACAAGCTCAGCATGGGCATCCGCCTTGTACCCAGGTACCTCAGCAACCGGCACGGTCAGCAACTTGGCATCAGCAATCCTATGCGCGGCCAAGGTCTCACCATGTGCGATGGCGCACTCCACAACCTTTCCAAAAGGCGTGGTGACCTCAGGATGCTCTAAGGTGCACATGGCAGCTAAGCGAAGACCATGGCTGATCAACCACCTACAAAATAACACAAGTGTTAAAGAAAGAAAGAACAAAATATATACAAGTTATAACGAAGTAAGGCAGCATGTACCTGCGCTCAGCCACAGACTGAACCAAATGAGGATAGAGCTCCTCATCAAACTCGATGCTAAGTCTGCGGAGCTTCTCCTCTTGCGCCTTCAGCAAAAACTCTATGCGGTTACGGAACTCCTCAACGCTAGCAAAGTGCTTGCTCCTATTCTGTTCCAAGTACTTCAGCGCCCATAAAGAGTTACGCCTCTGACGGTCTGCAAAAGCGCGCTCCCGCTCCAACTCAGCCATCACCATGACTTTCTCATCACCCATCTTTCGCGCAGACGCCTCCGCGCACTCCAGTTTAGCCTTGGAGCTCAGCTGCTCAGCTTTAGAGCTTGCTAATTCATCTTGAACAGACGCTAATTGCGCCTGCAGTCTGGAAACCTCCTCAGACTTGTGCGCCCTTATCTGCGCCACCAGCTCAGACTGGCGCATAGCAATGGAGGCCAGCTCCTCCATCGCGGAGTCAAATGGACTTAACTCCACTGCAATGTCCTTTGATGCAGACGCCTCAAGGGGACTCTCCTTAGATGGAGCACTCTCATCAACAACACCAGCAGGCTGTTCACTGCACGACAGGTCAAGAACCAAGATCAGCGCACGAAAAACAGTTAAGCAAATACAAAATCCTAATGGATTACTTACATGTGGGGAGGAGTAGCGAACACCTCCTTCTCCTTCTCAGTTTCAGCCGAGGACACATCCTTCTGCATCTCCGTCTCAGCCGTGGACGCGCCTCCACCAGACTTCTCAGCATCCACACTGAAGACATGGAGAAACAAAGTTAGAATACAATGTAACTTGACAAAAGTTTCTAACTAACAATGAAGGCACTTACTCCATCTGCACCTCTGAAAAAGATGGGCTTCCCCCAACATCAGTTCGCGGCCTCTTGGAAGGCCCTTCACCATAACCACCAGACGCTCTCTTCCGCGTCAGTGGGGAGCTATCCTCCATCTCACTATCAGTCTCCTCCAAATGGATCACCGTTTCGGGAGGAGGCGGCTGAGCAGTCTCAGGACCCTGCTGCACAGGAGGAGCCACAGCTTGAACTGGCTCAGCGACCACCACATTAGGGGAGCCTTCAGGATCTGGGATAACCAAATCCACGACGCGCCCTTCCGTCGCCTGCAAAATAGTCTGCTCACCGTCCCCCCGAGGACGCACTCCTACCGCCACAGAGCGCGGATTCTCCAGCCTCACGACAGCAAACAGATCCATCTCTGCGCATCAAATAAACAAAGAAATGCAAGTTACATAAAGTATGGAAAAAGAAGAAGCGCTTACACTAATAACGACAGAAAGACGACAGAATGAGCACCCACCCGAGCCATCCGCATTCAAAAACGTGGGAACCTCTGTCTCATGCTCGAAGTAGTTGCGACTGATGCCCATATGCACCAGGAACGCCTCCGGATATGGCTTGATGGGAATACGGTTCTCATCAATGATCGCCGCATGGTCCGCGTTATACCACGACTCTGGTGGGCGCTCATCCTTCTGCAGATCGTCACGGGTGTAAAATGGAAAATGGTCGGGGAAGACGGCTTCATCAACCCAAAAGAACTTCTCCCTCCAATCCTTAAGCTTATCTACCTTCTGCGTATAGCACTGTAGTTTTCCAACGCGCTTCGAGAAGGTAACCCACCCATTTGACCACGTTGCGTGATAAAACGCGCGAAATAAGTGGAGGGTGGGGTGAATCGCCAACAAGCGACAGTTCACCTCGAAGTTAGCAATCTTCCCAGCACCAATACAATGCAACTGGGAGATGTGCAGATTGTAATAATTGAGTATGTCACTCAATAACACGGAGATGGGTACGCGATAATTCGCCCACTCGAAAAACCGCGTATATACCCCCACCTTCCCAGCAGGGAAATCCGCGATGGTGTCATTCGGACCGGGTACCTCTGGGCGTAGGCCCATAGGGATGAAATAATCCGAGGTGAACTGAATCAGTTCATCCTCGGTTATATCAGAATGAAAATCGTGAAGTTGTGCTACCATCTTGTGAGTCAGAATATGGGCGCAAGCGCTATTACCTTTGAATTATTGCTTTTTTGAAGAAGCTTTGAAGATGTAAAAATGGCGGAAGTGTGATATTTTAACTGTGGACTTCACAATGAAAAAGCGGCGGTAGTTTATATACCTTTCCTATCCACCACCGATGATCGCCACGTGTACCCCACTAGCTCCAATCGTGTGGCTAGGATAAATGACGGGACATGGCAAGTGGGTAACCTCTCCATTTCCCAAGGTACCCAAATTGCACTTTTTTGGACTAGATACATTACACGTGTGTTTTGGGCGGTAATTTTTTGAAAGCTTCCCGCGTACGCGTGGGGAATAATTTCGTTACGACTCTAGTCTAGCGTCCGCAGGTTTAACCCTGCGCACACTAGACTGGGGGGACATGATGACGTATAGTCTATACCCGGGTCACGAACCCGGTTAGTAAACAATACTAACAATTAAGCCCACCACGTATGGACTACCAGTTACGCGGCTTGGGTCGACAAGGCCCAAGCCCAAAGCTATTTTCGGATTAGAATTGGAATATCTCCTAAATATAGGAGATATACACCAAATCTCCGATGTCGGCGGACACGCCGAAAAGTAGGGAACACGAAACCTATTAGGGTTTCGTGCATATATAAAGGGCATTCCAGCCCTCGGTAAAAGGTACGATCTTCAATAAACCCTAAACCACAAACTAAACCCTACGTTCGATTACTTACTCTCACGCCGGAGGATAATCGGGGGAGACAATCCCTCGATAAGCCTAACGGTGTTTGTTATTTTTCTTAGTGCGCAGGTCTCATCAAGCATTAAGATTCGAATTGGTACGAGAATAGAAGCCCTATCAAGGAACGCCCAACTTTTGTATCAACATGATTAGTTTGTAGCATTGATAGTAACTAAATGTAAAATGGCATCAATTGTTTCCTGGCATTTCACTTGATCTTTAAACGTGTAGATGATAAATCCAATGCTCTTTCTATCTGGTGATTTGAGCAACGAACGCATCCAATTCCTTGCACATAACTCCACCTTTTTCAACCGATTGTCGAACCGCAACACCAAGTTCGACTGCCTTCTTTCTTACCGGACATCCTTCTTCTGATCCCATCAACCGCCTAACCACTTCAACAACCTTCGATGATGTCACCTTTTCACCTCGATCGGCCCACTCCCTCGCGTATATCCCCGTTCCAATTACCTCGGTTACCAACATAGCATTCCTCGGTTGATCCGAATGCATAGGCCATGCAGCTATTGGTACTCCCATACTAATCCCTTCCGTACAAGAATTCCACCCACAATGACTCATAAACCCACCGGTTGACGAGTGACCTAATATCTCAAGTTGTGGGGCCCAACCCCTCACAACCATCCCAACCCCATTCGCTTCCACTCGCTCCTCGTAACCTTCCGGTAGCTTGATTCTCCGGACATCTTCATCGTCAAAAATGTCCCCTCGATCAGCTTCCCGAACCACCCATATAAACTTGTGACCGCTTTCTTCCAATCCGATAGCAATCTCTTTTGCCTCATCATCAGTTAATGAAACTGTGGTACCAAATGACACGTAAATAACTGAATCCGGTTCTTGTTTATCTAACCAGCTTAACAACTTATTTGCTTCAGGGCTTGTGTTCGTATGATCTGATATGATAACCGGGTTAAATGGGCCAATAGCCCAATTGTTAGTCGTACCCGACGTGACATCTTCATGTTTGAGTAACTCTAAGTACTTCTCTTCAAACACTTTGCTCGTATCATAAAGAGTTCCCGAACTAATCTTCTTAAACGAAGAGTCTTCAGACACGATTAATTCAAAAAACTCATTAGTAAAACACCCTTCCAGAGAAGGAACTTTCGCATACAATAATTCGGTCTCCTCATCTAGTTTTAACGTTCGGGTTTCCTCCCAGTGTAACCAAAAAGCCGTAAAAGCCGAACATCCTTGAAACATATAAGCCTCAGCATTAGGGACCGAAACAAAGTCTTGAACAATCGAGCTCATTAAATAATCATGAATGATCACAACTCGTTTTGCTGTTATTGAAAGATTTTGTATTAGTTTTGTGAAGGGTTCGCGTAGATGCATTGTGGCTTTAAATGAGGGCATGAAATGGTTAGGGAAGCGAATGGTGGCATTTGGGTCGGGTGGAGGGTTAGGGAAAGATGGTATTGTATAATCATGGAAGTGGATATTGGAGATCATGAGTGGGTCCCACCCATGGACGCGAAGCTTGGCTTGGCGGGTGTGACTAGTGTCACACACGAAATGGACGGGAAGGTTGTAGGCGGAGATAAGGCGAGAGAGGTGTAGGAGTTGGTTAAGATGGCCTTGTGCTATGAAAGGTACCATCACAACACATACTTGTGACTGATTTTGGTCCATTATAATGTGTTGTGTTACTTATTTTCTGCTATGATGATTTTGATGTGTCTTGGGCTATAAATTTATAGATGATGATTGATTGTATTTTGTGTGGGATTAATCGATTTTGTGTTGTCCATGAGACAATGACAAAGTATGGCTAAAAGTTAAGAAGCATCAAACAGCCGTACTAATATCATTTCGGTTTGGATGATACATTATTAGGTTGAAATTAAAGATGTTTATAAATGTTTAAGTGATAAAATTGATAATCTAACTTTTCCAATGAATGAATTTACGAAGTTGCAATATTTTAACCTTCTTTGTTACTATGTCAACTCATTTGTGGAACTTTATTTCAACTTGTTACTTTATCTGATTAAGATGAATATAATTTAGAATCCATTCGGTAAGATAATTGTGGCGATCTTCTTGACCAAACAACGATTAAAAGAAGATTTAAAGCTAAAGATCAGAAGTTCAATGTAAAAGATAAAAGAATGGGATATCGTGATCAGAAGCTTGTATTAAGTGAATTAGGGAATAGAAACAGATTACATTAAGCTAATAACAATCTCACCTTTTATGATTAATTCTAACACGGTGTTTTCAAGTTTTGATTTTGGATGGTAAGTGAGAAAAAGTGAAGTAAATAAAAATATGGATGTGTTCTTTGTTGGAAGGTAATGAATTCTTTGATTTGCATTCATCTCAAAACTGTATATATTGATTACATGAGATGATTCTAGAGACTATGCATGGGCTAGGCCTAATATAATATAAATGGGCCATAATATAAAACAATAACTAGAACTATATAAATGTCATCTAATACGCCCCCGCAGTTGGAGCGGGAGGAGGCTGGACGCTCAAACTGGATCTAAATTCTTCAAACAAAGCCGAAGGTAGTCCCTTGGTGAAGATATCGGCGTACTGATATCGAGAGGGAACATGTAGAACGCGCACCTGACCAGCGATAACCATGTCACGAACAAAATGTATGTTTATCTCAATATGTTTTGTGTGCTGATGTTGAACCGGGTTTGCAGACAGATAAATGGCACTAACGTTATCACAGTAGACAAATGTAGCAGACGATAACGGAGAATGTAGCTCACGAAGCAGATTACGAATCCCTGCAGTCTCAGCCACAACGTTAGCAATACCCCTATATTCAGCTTCGGCACTAGAGCGAGAGAGGGTGTGCTGACGCTTGGATGACCAAGACAATAAATTATCACCCAGAAAGACACAGTAACCTGAGGTAGACCGTCGTGTGGAGTGGCAACCTGCCCAATCAGCATCTGTATAACCAACAAGAGAAGTAGTAGAAGAGGAGTATAAATGAAGACCAAAATCCAGAGTCCCTTGAACGTATCGGAGGATACGCTTGAGAGCAGCAAAATGAGGCTCCCGCGGATCGTGCATATAGAGACAAATCTGTTGTACTGCATAAGATATATCCGGACGTGTAAACGTGAGATAGTGAAGCCCACCTGCAAGACTACGATATAAAGTTGGATCCTGAACCGGAACACCTTCTAGACCCAGTTTAGACTTTGTATCAACGTGAGTCCGAGAAGGGTTACAATTGGCCATGTGAGCACGCTCAAGAAGCTGGAGAGCATACTTCCTCTGAGACAAAAACAACCCTGTAGAATGAAAAACAGCAGAGATACCAAGAAAATAATTAAGTGCCCCGAGATCAGTCATGTCAAACTCACTATGTAAGGAACCAATAATTTGCTGGAGGAGAGCAGTAGATGATGCTGTAAGAATGATGTCATCCACATATATAAGTAAATAAGCAACCTCAGACCCTGTCGATAAATAAATAGTGAAGAATCACATCGACTGTGGTAAAATCCAACCCTGGTGGCATAACCTGCAAATCGTTGAAACCAAGCACGAGGTGCTTGTTTCAGTCCATATAGTGATCTCTGCAAAAGACAAACATGGTGAGGGTATCGAGAGGCAACAAACCCCGGGGGCTGATGCATATAGACAGTCTCAGATAAATCACCGTTAAGAAACGCATTCTTAACGTCAAGCTGATGAATAGGCCACTTGCGAGAGACAGCAAGGCTAAGAACAGTGCGAATGGTGGCCGGTTTCACAACCGGGCTAAACGTCTCATCACAATCAACACCAAGTTGCTGGCTACTGCCATTAGCAACCAAACGAGCCTTATATCGGCTCAAAGTCCCGTCAGCATGAAACTTGTGCTTAAATAACCACATCGAGCGAACTAGATTAACATCTGAGGGCCTCGATACAAGAACCCAAGTGCCATTTTTAACTAATGCGTTATACTCATCATACATATCATTACGCCACTGAGGATCTTTTAAAGCGGAAAAGGGAGATTTAGGTATAGGAGAAATGGAGGAGGTATGTAAAGTGAGACGATTAACGGGTTTGACAATGCCCGATTGAGACCTAGTGACCATGGGGTGAGTACAAGGGGGTTCGTTTACGGGCTGTGGTAAGTGGTCCGAGGCGGTGTTTGTTTGGTTGTTAGTGGGCGGTTGTTGGGGTACGGTTTGGGTTGCATTAAGTGGTATGGTACTATCATTAGTGGACTGCGGTTAAGTGGCGTTGATGGGCGGCTGTTGGGTTTGATGATCAGGGCTCGCGGCATGTGGTGAGCTATAATGGTGAGGAGTGTTTTCGGTGGATAGAGGAGTGGGGGTTTCGTTTGGTGCTTGGGGAGGAGGCGGAGTGGTAAGACCGTGGTTAAGGAGAGGGGAAGGTGCGGGGTCTAAAAAGGTATATGTAGGTGGGGCATTGGGTGTCATGGATCGGTAGGGAAATTGGGTTTCGTCAAAGGTGACGTGTCTAGAGAGAATAATTTTATTTGTTTCAAGATCGAGGCAACGAAAACCTCGATGATATGCGGGAAAGCCCAAAAAGATGCACGGGGTTGCTCGTGGTGCGAGTTTGTAAGGGGAGTGAAGGTGTGGGTAACAAAGGCACTCGAATATGCGTAATCGGCTTCTTTGTGAAAAAGTCTTGTGTAGGGGATTTCGTTATTTATGGTGGTTGAGGGTAGAAGGTTGAGGAGATATGTGGCCATGTGGAGGGCCTCGACCCAAAAGGTAGGTGGTAGGTGTGCTTGAAAAAGGAGGGTACGGATGACGTTATTTATTGTGCGGATCATTCTTTCCGCCTTGCCATTTTGTTGAGAGGTTTTTGGGCAAGAAAATCTAAGTTGTATACCATGTTTAGCAAAAAGTGTGTGGAGTCGGTTATTATCGAACTCACCACCATGATTACATTGGAAACTCTTGATTTCACATTTAAATTGATTTTTAACATAATTACAAAAATGTAAAAATTTATCAAACATGTCAGATTTAGAGCATAGGGGATAAATCCACAAATAGTGAGAGAAATGATCAAGAAAGAGAACATAATATTTGAAACCACTAGAACTAATAATAGGAGAAGTCCACAAATCAGAATGAATAATATCAAAGCAATGTTCAACAATAGAATCTGAACTATGAAACGGAAGCTTCACATGTTTGCCAAGTTGGCAAGCATGACAAACATGTGTAGATTTTTGTTTTTTACACGAAATAAAATGACGGGAAATAAGGGAGCGTAGCACTTCGTCACCGGGATGACCGAGACGTTGATGCCACGTGAAGGAACTTGTGGAGAGAAAAGCAGTAGGGATAGTTGATGGTTTGGTAACTGGATAGAGATCGCCCGAACTGTCACTTCGAAGGAGGATGTGGCGAGTCAAGAAATCTTTCACAGAGAAACCAAAAGCGTCAAATTCAATAGTGGAATTATTATCCCTAGTAAACTGACGAACAGAAATAAGGTTTTTGATGATATTAGGGGTGACAAGTACATTATGAAGGTGAAGAGGACGATGAATGGTGGGAATAATGCTATGGCCGGTGTTAGTAACAGGAATAGAATTACCGTCACCAACGTGAACAAATGGGTATAAACGTTTATTAAAAAGAGTACTTAAATTACTTGCATTAGAAATTAAATGAGAAGAGGCACATGTTTCCATATTCCAAGTTGGGTCCTGCACAATCATAGTGTTAAAAACACTTGGAAGTGAAGTAGCTTGAGACGGGTATGAAGCGGGTGCGGGACCAAGTATACTTTTGGTGTTGGCAGGCTGGTGTTGGTATTGGGCTGGGTAGGGGAAGTGGGCTGTTGGGTTGTGGGACTGATGGGGATATAAGGTTATATAAGGATGTTGTGTGGGTGAGCCGTAAGGCTGATGGTGGTATAAGGGTGTATGGAATGCATGTGGTGGGTTGGTAGGCTATTGTTGTTGGGCTAGACGGGAGTGGTAGAAACCAGGTGAGGCCCAGTTGTGATTATTGTGGTTAATCGATGAAGTACCAGACCCACGACCAAACTGACCAAAATTATTGTTGATACTATAATGGGGTACACAAGTCTGGTAGGGAGGAGTTGCATAAAACTGATGTTGGTGCATGACGGAAACTTTAATCTTATTACTTTAAATAATGAATGAAAGAACCAATACTTACGTCACAATGATGCCACCATGCAAGAATCTATGAATTCCACCGATCCACTTATACCAATGACTTTATTTTAATCTTTATTTGGTCTAATCAAAACTAATAAACCAATCTTCCTTTGATACTAGTAGCGTACATTCAAGCAACTTTTCCACCGATCTGTTCCTTTTTTTTTTTTTTTTTTTTTTTTTTTTTTTTTTTACACCTGATTTGGAAGGGGTAAAAGGAATATTGGAATTAGTAATATAGAAAAGTGAAGTTGGACTTTAATATCAATTAGAGGTTAATAGCAGATTGAAGGTATTTGAGATTCGGTTGGGAGGGGGAAGAAAGACAGAATTTTTTAGGTTAATTTAGGATAGGATCAATTTTGCTCTTGATACCATGTTGGAAGGTAATGAATTCCTTGATTTGCATTCATCTCAAAAACATATATATTGATTACATGAGATGATTCTAGAGACTATGCATGGGCTAGGCCTAATATAATATAAATGGGCCATAATACAAAACAATAACTAGAACTATATAAATGTCATCTAATATTCTTAAGAGTAGTGGGTGTGGTGTGCAAGCACAACAAGCTTTTATAGGCCCCACGAGGTGCCATATCACTATAACACAACCCCTTCAACAAACCCTCCTTATCACAGCTAAACACAACACGGTTTTATGGGTACCAACACTTCCAATTTTATTTTTTTTACAAATGTTCGCCTGCCATTTGATTCATCTCCGTACAAGTTTATCTTCGCCGTGCAGACGAAGAGATGATCTTTGTCGAAGGACAACGAAGGGAGACGGTGTGTTGGCGAGCCATGGCGAGGCTGCCATGTCACCACGACGAAGGGCGACGAGTACCACACCCAATGCTCTAAGTTTTTTCTAGAAGGGAGGTAAAAAGAAAGTATGCAAAAAGGAGGAAAATGTTTTTTTTTTTTTTTTTGTGTCAAAATTTCACCCTGTGAAAGTGAAAGGAACAAAAATTATGACCAAATTGCCCTTATTTACTTTAACTTAAGCCTCAAATAAGGGCCGTTTGGTATATAGGTGGGTTTATTATTTGAATTTGAATTTGGATTTGAATTCAGATTAAGATTTGGATTTGAATTTGTATTTGATGTAAAAGAGATAAAAAATTAAGTAAGAAAAAATAATATATTAAATTAAAAAAATATATATATTTTAATAATTAATAAAGTATTAAAAATTGATTAAAGAAAAGAAATGAAGAGAGAAGCATCATGCTTGACCCCACACTGACCCAACACTCTCATAAATCCACTCCAAATCCACTTCATGTAGCCTGGATTTTACACAGTATCATTTTTTAAGAGGTAATTCTGAGACTAGTCCGGTCGCTCGAAGTGGTGGGTTTTTGAGGACTCACTTTAGTGACTTTTTTTAACTAGACCGAGCGACTTGCGACTTTTTAAGTTTTAATATGAAGGAGACATGTGTCACCCAAAAAAGTCGCGCCCAATCATTAAAGTGGTACTTTTATAAGAGCCCACTATGTGTACTTTCTAAGCGAAATTTTTCCAGCGACTTTTCAGTCCTTAAGAGACCTTCTATTTTGTCCTTTTCTACCAAAAAATTCAAAGTTCAAAAAATATTATTTTATTCTTTTTGCCCCTTCCCAATGTTGAGCAACCTAAGCACTTACGGCTTGGTACTTTGAGCGACTTTTTTTTTTTTTTACTTTTCACTTTTTTGTACTTGCGTCAGTACTTTTGTAAAAAGTATTACTTTTTAAAATACTTTATAAACACCTTTTTTATTCAAATTCTTGAGCGACGTATTAAAATATTTGGGCGACTATATTTTCTTTAAGCGACTTTTTTTACTTTACTCATTTCCCAAATTACATATGTAAATTTATGTTACTATTTTTGATAAAGAAATGCAAGGTTTTTGGTTTCCTTGAACAGAGCAAGTGAGAGGCGGGTGGTTGCTCCACCGCATATCGTCGTTTCGTTTCAGTTGGCCTCGCGTCTTTCTTAATGGCAAGTTTTCAACTCTCAATACCCCTATATTATTTTACTTTTATTAACTTAATTAAACCTTCGATATATTTAAGTTATTATTGATATTGGTGTTACTTTGATGACGTGGTAATTTAATTTACATATTCTTATTTGTGTCTGTCTGTTAGTTAAATATAAGCTAAATTTGTACTTTGATGGAGTTGTATCCCAGTTGTTCGACTTAATGCCTTACCTAAACTAAAATACAATTTTTGTTGAACCTATTTCTTGGCATTTATTTTCAGTACTTTACATTTGGTATTTTTTAACACGGATTGAACATGTTCAATTAGGAGTGTACCGAACGAAAACTGATTGTTCATTTTGGTTTTTGGAAAAAGAAAACCGGAGCTTATCGTTTAGTTTAGTTTTAAGCATGAAAACAGATAAAATAAAGTGAACTGAACCGAAACAAAAGTATAAATGTAACCTATAAAATGGAAATACATAATCATTTGACGATATGCTGCTGTTTTTATTGTTTCTCAGGTATGTAATAATTTGTATGCTTGTGCTTCTTTATGAAGCATTTTTATTGTTCAAATTTTTAATCAAGTAAGGATTTGGAAGGCTGAAAACTCCAAACGTAGAGAAACCAAATAAAAACTGTGTTAATACAAATATCGTCTAAAAAAAGTTATTTATATTTTACGATCTTTGATATATTTTGTTAATAACATTTATAAACTTTATTTTTAGCAAACCATAAATATAGTTAAGTCTTTTACATTTATAGTAACAAACTTTTCATAAACTCATAACATCATTTACATGCTACATATATGATCACTAGTATATACATGTTACATTCATATACATTTACGAGTTAAATACATTTACATTTACATGTTACATTCATTTACATTTTAATTCTAAATATGGAAAATGTACAATGACATCATGGCATGCATCACTTTGATATCTTTAGGATATCTTGATGATCATATGAATATCTTGGATTGATCTTTACTCAAAGATTAGATATGGAAATATCTTGGTTAGTGTGGAAAACTAGAAGGGGGTTGAATAGTTTTACCGTTTTAAAATTCTTTTGCTTTGAATACTTAACGTGATTTTAAAGTTATGCTAACAATAAATAATATATAACAAGTAAATAGAGAAAGAAATAATCAAACCACAATACGGATGTTTATAGTGGTTCGGTCTACATGGACTCTCTTCCTTGCCCCACTCCACTCCTCGAGCCTCTAACTCGAGAGTCTTTCTTCACTAAGAAACAAGCTCTCTTCTAGACGGAGAAAACCTTTACACGTCGCTTACTCTTTTTCCGGTACAAAGCTAGATACCGAGTTCTTTTACAAGGGCACAACCACTCCTGACACTTTATGTATTTTAAGGACTAAAATACTAACCGGACTCTACTGAGGTATATGAATGAATGGTACAACAATGATGTGTGATAAACAACTAAATCACACAGTGACTATTCTAACAAGTCTTGCAAAAGTATGTTGAAGCTTGTGATGCTTTGATCTCTTTGCTACAAAAGAAAGATAACTAAGAATGTAATATGTAATGGGTTAGTAATGAAAGAATTAATGAATGTTGTTTATGCTAAAAGTGATGAGTATATAAGAATGAGTGGCCTGCTATTTATAGGCAAAATGATAAAACAGGCCACGGATTGGGCGAAACCAAATTGAAGGTTCCGTCCGGTATGCAATTTGGTTCCGCCAGTCCCTAACAACAAATCTCCAAATATCTTTCCAAATCTTGCCAAGATATTACCATATCCAATTCTTTGCTTGAAGATCTTTCTATAATATTCTCAAAATCTTTCAAGATATCTAAAGATCACAATATGATGTATGCCATGATGTCATGTACATGTTTCCATTGTAAGAATTAAAATGTAATATGTAAAATGTATGTAACATGTATGTATCATGTATAAACTAGTGATCATGTATGTAGCATGTTATGAGTTTTTAAAAGCTTATGACTATATATGTAAAAGACTTAACTTATATTTATGCTTTGCTAAAGATAAAATTTATAATTGTCATTAACAAAATATAGCAAATATCATAAAATATAAATAACGTTTTTAGACGCTATTTGTATTAACATTCTCCCCTTTTTTGTTGATGACAAAATGTAAAGTTTATTTTTAAGCAATAGAATAAATAAAGTGCAAGTATTTTAAAAATATAGATTAAACTTGTTTTATGCAAATTTAAAAGCAATTATGCCATTTTTAATTGTATGAAATGTCTGATGTAAGTGTTTAATATAATCTCCCCCTTTTTGTCGAAACAAAAAGAGGAAATGCAAAGCGGAATGTAGTGAATGGCCCTTGGTCAAAACTCTCCCTAATTTGGAGTGCCAAGTATGATGAGAAATGGATTTTGAGTGCTTTATTAGCTCTCCCTTGGACAATACTCCCTTAATTGGAGTGCCAAGTTTATGATGCTTGAATCTACATAAACAAAGGTTAGTGCTATATGAGCTCCCCCTTGATCAATACTCCTCCTTGTTAGGGTGCCAAAGTATTTGAGTCAATGATGAATGATGCTACAAAAATAAAAGTTAGTGCATGATTAACTCCCCCTTGATCAATACTCCCCGTTGCTAGGGTACCAACGTATATGATCCAAGGATGAAAAATGCTACAAGACAAAGGTTAGTTGTAAATGATCCAACCAAGTAATATGATGCATGAGAATGAGAGCTATAACAAAAAGGTTCAATCCAAGCATAATAGTTCAACCCATTCAAATAAGTCAACCAAGTATAATAAGTCAACCAAGTATAATAGTTGAAACCAACCACATAATGCACAAGTAGTGATCACAATCAACACATGAACAACATCAAACACTTTTCATTGAAAATTATTTGTGAACAAAGTCACAAATTAAGATGTTACAAAATAACCTAAAAATAGAAGTCCTAAAAATCCTATAAAAGAAAAAACAATAGAGAAACTCCTAACGTCTATTATGGTGGGTGTGAAAGAGCATTTAGGCGCTCTAGGATGTGGTTCAAAATGAACCGCATTTCGTTTTGTAACTCGTGAACCAAAATGTTGGTTCGTTGAGTTAAGTGGGCGGTCCTCTCATACATGGAACAACCATGTCTAGGAAAGTTGGGAGGAAGGTTTTGTTCATTGGTTGGTGGTGGTGGTGATGGTTGGTTGTTTGATGGTGGGGGTGGTGGAACATAAGTGGAATACATTATGGATGCTAGCAATGTGGATTGTAAATCCATTGCTTCATTTAGGTGGGAATCCACCATGTTTGAGAAGGCGTAGAGGCGATCAAGTTCCTCATTAATCTCGCCTTGAGTTTGTGGTTGATTAATCCACATAGAATCATCAATGGCTTGAAGGGTGGAAGTTGGTGAGAAAGGTTGAGATGGAGCTTGATCACGGTAAAGAGGACCGTGAATGTCCCTATAGATGGGATGGAAGAGAAGTGGTTCTCTTTGTGAAGGTTGAGCCTCAAAAGGCATTGGTGGTGGATTGGTGGACCTAGGTGGAAGGTCTTCCAAAGTTTCTAAATATGGGTGAGGTGATTTTGGTGAAGTTGCAAACAACTCAATGGGTTGAAGTTGGGGTGAATGAGGAGGTGATGGTGATCTTGTTGGTTGAGATGGTGCAGGTGGTGGTGTGGTAGCCACTGGTATTACGGTGGGTGGTGGAGTGTTGATGATGATATGAGGTGGTGTTGGAGTTGATAGAGTAAGGAAGTTTTCATTAGCAATGGGTGATGAGATGTTCAAAAGTGATGATTCTTCCGATGATGAGCTAAGATTAACGAAACAGCAAGGTCTGACACTCATTCTTGCTGTTCTTCTGTGTGGTCTGCTTGTTGAGGAGTTGTTCGATTTGGTCATTGTGAGGGTGAAGGTTGCTTAGAAATGCAGAAATATTGCTTAGGAATGATGGTGAAGATGTGAGAAAAGATGAAACTAAAGCTCCTAATTTATAGATAGTAAGGTTTATGTAAGATTGTGTTTGGATGTGATGTTGATCCATAGAAAAATGTTGGTTCCTAATGATTTTGAAGAAGAAAATGAGCTAGTCATATCATCAAAGTCAACCCATTGAGATGGAGTTGAGTAAGATGAAGAAGATATGCAGTAAATGCAAAGGTTGAGTGAGAAATCTAGTGATGTGATTGATCCACGGATTGCAAGGAACCAATTTGAGAGTTCCTTGCTTGTTAGAGAAAGGTAACTTGAGTGGAAATTTAAATTTTCAAATTTGTTCGGAAATTGTGTTCCTATTGGTCTAATGTTGCTAAGATGATCCTAATGAGATGAATTATCAGTAAAGGAATCCTAATTCAAGAATCAATGATCTAAAGTGCGGGATTAAACGAAAAATTTAAAAATATGACTGTTGATCCGCGGAACCAAAAGATAACAAAGGCGGACCCCTGTTTTTGGTTCCGCGTGATCCGTTGGGTATATTTTGGCGGCACCAAAATTTTGAACAGACGGAACCATATTTTTGGTTCCGCCATATCCGCCAATCGAAAAAAGTTTACAGAGCGGATTTTTAAGACCCCTAAACCTGTTCAAATTCTGTAAATTATCCTAAAACATATGTAATTAATTAGTTATGATTGATTAAAAACAAAAACACATGTATAAAAACATGTTAACATATAGATCAAACCGAGGATTTTGAACTTACTAATAATGGAAGTTTAGCCAAACAGTGGCTTAAACATGGAAAATTGATAACATCAAAGTATTATCGTCCTGCATGATCAAGTTAGTTCAAGTATTTGTTCAACGATAAGATAACATCCTACAAACATAAAAATTCACCACATCATTGTTTCAAATTGATTGTACCAAACACTCCATCACCTCACTACTTATCTAATTTCTTGTTTATCTTCATTTACCAAATTCTGATGTTCTTCATCATTCCTCTCGTCTGTTTGAACTCTTCACTTTGTTGCTCAATTGGTGGAAGTTGGCTCAAATATTCTGGAGGAGGAATCCTAGAATTAGGGAGTTTGTCATCCTCGCTCACGGATGATGATGATGAGGGCGTTTTCCTTTCAACTTAGCTACTCTCTTATCACTTAGGGGTACAAAAGTATGAGGAATGAGAGAGTAGTCTGGGCAGAAACCTCTAGCGTTAGGAGGGATGGGTGCAAACGCTCTATAGAGACGGGTGAGAAGCATCTCATATATGGCATGGCAGTGGTTCCTAACACCGGAATGTCGGCCATTCTCTTGGCGACATAGTATGCAAGGTTGAAAGGTTGGTAGGTTGACACAGAATAGAGCATATAACAAAGGCTAGCATTGAGATGATCCCTATTCCCTATGGTGCATAAAACGTTCGCCCGAAGAATTTCTTCCAACTTCTTGAATTGGGGCCTATGCTCGTTTAGCTCCATGCCAAATGGGTCTCTATCAATCTCATGACCTTGACGTGTTATCCTAGTGTAGGTGGTCCTAGGGAGAAAGAGATGATCCGGATGATCTTTTTAGAGTCAAGGGGGTGTCGTATGAAGGCATACGATCAACAATGGGATCGAGGCTTGACAACAACCATTTGTCGGTGTAAAGACAAGTACCTACACCCGGAATTCCTAAGACTTCCGCGAATTGGTTCAAGGGAATGTTGAATTGGTGTTGATTGACCTTGAAATGGATGGAGATGAGACCATAGTCATTGGAACTAAGAACGACACTAGCATAGAATTCTAGCACAAATCTAGGACATATAGGTTCGTCTATGTCCAAAAGACAATCAAAGTTGATGGTAGCTAATTGTTGGCGGATGTTGGTTTCTTCTAAGAAGGAGGGATCTATGGTTTTACCCTCGTGAATGTACCTCTTTTCTAAAGCCTTAAATATCTTAACTTGTTCGGTTGAAAGTCACTTGGTCTTATGGTGTTTAGGGAGGTAGTTAAGGGTGTCTTTGTGGTCGTAGTAGGTTGCGGGAGGCATGATGTTATCCTAGACACAAAAATTACATAGTTTAGTTAAAACTAACGAAAGTATATATGTAATGTTGTAGTGTGTGCCTATATGGGGACAATATGGAGGTGTAGTTATCTCGACTCCTTTTAATGAATGAAAATTTTGTTTTGCAAATTTTGTAACAAAACGAGAGATAACCCAAACGCTCCTAATTCAATGTAGCTTCGATTGAATGTACCCGAAAATACATATTAGTTATGTATTCCCTTTAGCATTCAAGAGACATTATGCAAATGATGTTTAAAACATAACGTTTTTATTTGTATGAACAATGTGCAAAAAAACCGTTTTTCCTAATCCTGAGAAGATTTATAAAAAATTTCTCATGGGGTTTTTAGTGAATTATGATAATGTCCTATAAGATGCAATTTCTAACTATGGAAAACATGATTTGTTATGTAATACAGTGAATATGCTTCATGATTAATAAAAAATAATGCATAATCCCCAAGTTTTGGTTTCGTGCAAGAAATAGAAATCCTAGACTCAGATTAAGAATGTAGATATAGTTAGGATACTTACAGAGCGGATTAAAGCACAAATTGGTTGTGGTAGAATGCCTAAGTTTTGAGTTTGGTTTACTATGGGTCGAGTTGGTGTTTGTTGGGTTTCTTGATTTGATGAGACAAAGTGAATATAAGAATGAAACAAAGGGACTAAATCTGACATTATGGAAATCTACAAAAGATGGAAGATATTGAAGATATGCTTAATTGTTTAAAAGATTTAGTTTGTAATTATAGTAATTATCCTTTGTAAACCCTAATCCTCTATTATATAAAGAGGGTTAGAGGCGTTTAGTTATGTGTGTGTGTGTCAAGATGTAAACACCAGAAAAGGTGTAGGTTGTGTCTAGGCATCGAGTTTCTACAACGGATGCCTAGGTTTTATGTATTGTTAGTTTTAGAGATGATGGCGAAGAACCTTGTTGATAATAATAATATTCTTTATGTTATTCCGCTGTGCTTATTATTATCATGTGTTTATTGTTTATCCTAAATCAAGGTCTAAACAACCTAGAGTCCAAAACGGTCCAAGAAATTATAGATGATGGCGTGCATAAGTTCTAACAGGTGGTATCAGAGCGGGGGGCTCTCGATCTAGGGATGTTACAAGGTTTTTATTGTTGAAGAGAAGCAGATTCAAAGGAAAAGGTATAATCGGTTTTTATTTTTAAAGGGTATCGACAATAAAAACTGTACACGATTTCATATTGTTTTTCTACGAATATCAAATAAGTATTCTGGTTTGTCGTGTTTTGGAAAGTTGATATCAGAACCTCGTACTAATTAATACGTTTGTCGATTATGCACATGGGACTTTCATCTAATTGATTGGCTGATTTGAAGATAACCTCGTACTACTTTTAATTGTGGATTCGTTTGCTATTGCAAGTGATTTCATTGGTCAAAATTTCAAAGTGGGTCAGTGAGAATTTAATTACCTCGTACTGATTGGTAATTAAATGCTCAGTTAGTGAATAAAAGGGTTTGATGCAATTAATTGATGTTTGTCGAATATTGTACAAGGGACAGATGCAATTGTTTATTTATTCAGGAAAAGAAGGTCGGTGGCAACACAATCATTCAATCTCAATTAATTGAGTTTGTCGCTTCCTGATTTGATAAGATAGTGGATCGTTACTACTACTGCGTTTTGTAAGTTCCTACTGCTAGTTGGTTAATACTGCTGCTACCTTTATATGATTTTGCTGCTAGCTTTTGATCATTCTACTGCTCTTTGTAATTACTACTGCTGCGTTTAAATGATTTATGGAGACACGTAAAGAGTTTTATGGTTCGATATAGTTGCATGATTTACAAGCAGTGAGGGGAAGTACATATGATTGATTGGAGATTTATGACACACACATGGGATATTGGATGACACACAGAGGATATTCGTGAGAGTTTATTGAGGCAGTAATCATGTTAAAACTGATTGGATGTCGTTACTTTTTCTACATGGTTTCTACTGCTTTATCAAAGAACTATTTACATTGTTTACTACAGCTTGATATAGTATATTATTGTTGTCATCTTTCAAACCTAATGCGGAATTAGGATGCTCATTCATGGATGGTACAACATGGTGTTCGTTATTATTGTTGGTTAGTTATTCGACAAGTTCTTTCAAATGGTTAACATATAGGTTTCAGGGGAAGCTTAAATGTATAAATGATTAACCATTTATATGCTACATCGAGGTAAAGGTTTTTATGATTGCTCGTTGGTATTTTTACTGAAGATTTGGGATTTTCTGTATTGGATTCATTTATAAAAGAAAGCGTTTTGGTGTTCAATAATGGAGGGCGATTCAAGACATTGGAAGACTAAGTTGGATGTATGGTACTAGCTCGTAGTTATGAAGATCAAATTTGCATACTTTAGTCCCCTATTGATCATGACAAAAAGGGGAAGAAGATTTGATGATTTGCAACTTGTAGATTCTTGGTGGTATAGCATGTTACAAAGGAAATCAAGACTTAAGGGGAAGATTTGTTTCATTCAGGGAGATGTTTACATCTCAACTTCTCTACTTTGTCTAAGGAAGTTCGTACACGACTTTGTTTGTTTTGTCATCATCAAATAGGGGAAGATTGTTGGGATTCTTGATTTGATGAGACAAAGTGAATATAAGAATGAAACAAAGGGACTAAATCTGACATTATGGAAATCTACAAAAGATGGAAGATATTGAAGATATGCTTAATTGTTTAAAAGATTTAGTTTGTAATTATAGTAATTATCCTTTGTAAACCCTAATCCTCTATTATATAAAGAGGGTTAGAGGCGTTTAGTTATGTGTGTATGTGTGTCAAGATGTAAACACCAGGAAAGGTGTAGGTTGTGTCTAGGCATCGAGTTCCTACAACGGATGCCTAGGTTTTGTGTATTGTTAGTGTTAGAGATGATGGCGAAGAACCTTGTTGATAATAATAATATTCTTTATGTTATTCCGCTGTGCTTATTATTATCATGTGTTTATTGTTTATCCTAGATCAAGGTCTAAACAACCTAGAGTCCAAAACGGTCCAAGAACTTATAGATGATGGCGTGCATAAGTTCTAACAGTGTTGCTTGTGTGTTTTTGGGGAATTTGATAAATAGTATAGGAGTGTTTGTTTAATATATAAAAAACTGATCAGAGACCCGCGGATAGGGCAGAACCAAAATCAGGGTTCCGTCCTTGTTGTCGATTGGTTCCGCGGGATCAGATTTGGTTTTTGGTTATTTTTGTCGTGTTTGGTTAATCTAAGGTTCAAACTAAGGTTTTTATCTACACATTAGGTTCCATTAATCCTAAACCAAGTCTAAGAAGGTTAAAGGGTTCTCTCTTAAGAGGTTTCATGAGGATGTCGACAATTTTGTCTTCTGAGGATACTTTCTCAATTGAGATGTTTACTTTTTTAACATTGTCGCGTAGAAAGTGATGACGAATCTCTATGTGTTTGGTTCTAGCATGTTGAACTGGATTCTTGCTAAGGTCGATAGCTCCTTTGTTGTCGTAGAGAATGGGAACGTCGTTGAGTTGAATCCCATAGTCGATGAGAGCTTGTTTCATCCACAGTGTCTGTTGACATGCTTTTCCTGCAGACACGTACTCGGCTTCGGTTGTTGAGATTGCTAGAGCCGTTT